>VWZD01007567.1:222144-296517 GCA_013396695.1 Sakesphorus luctuosus | reverse complement strand
CTGTTGGATTGGGCCCTGTTAGATTGGGCGCTGTTGGATTGGGCACTGTTGGATTGGGCGCTGTTGGATTGGGCCCTGTTGGATTGGGCAATGCCTCCCATGGTGCTGGGGCTGTGCTCAAGGAAGTGGGTTCCTTTGGCACACCTCTCACAGCGCAGATGTGCTCCAGCCCTCCTGAGGCTTCATTCCCACTGGATTGGGAGCAAGCTGGAATTAGTGTAACTTATGGAGGGATTCCAGGCTTTTGTGAGTGTGATGAACTGCAACTCCAGCCCCAGGGGATGCAGAAGGTGAGCCATGTTTTCCTGTAGTCTCCCCAGTCCAGAAGAAAGGTGTGTGCTAATCCCAGATGAGGACATCCATCTGAAGTTGGGGGTTGGTCTCTTCTCCCAGGCACTCAGCAATAGGACAAGGGGGCATGGGGGGCTCAAGCTCTGCCAGGGGAGGTTTAGGTTGGATATCAGAAAAAATTTCTTTGCAGAGAGAGTGCTCAGGCATTGGAATGGGCTGCCCAGAGAGGGGGTGGATTCCCCATCCCTGGAGGTTTTTCAAGTGAGCTTGGCCGTGGCACTGAGTGCCATGATCTGGTAAAGGGACTGGAGTTGGCCGAAGGATTGGACTTGATGATCTTGGAGGTCTTTTCCAACCCAATCCATTCTATGATTCTAAAGTGAGACTGGAGCACTCTCCAGGCTGATGAGGCAAAGCTGGGACTAAACCTGCTCTTGGCTGTCTGGTGAACCCAGTTAGTGATGAGCCCAAGAGCTCTGACAGCATCAGAGGGTGAAGAGCCAGAGCAGTGCAACAGATGTGAGGTGGGAAAGACAAACTTTCCTGACATGAGTCCCTTCTGGATCAGGACATGGAGTGCTGCCACCTGCCCCTGTTCCCAGTTGAATGAATATTCCCTGAACAAAAGCATGAGCAAATTATGACTGGATGAGGCAAAAAAATCAACTGAAGACACAGTCATTTTCTACCCTGCCCGTGAGACTGGAGTTGTACTTTTTGGTAAGGAGGAGAACAGCAGGAGCATGGAGCATGAATTTGCACTGTGAGCCTCAGCTGTGACCTCAATTCTGGCATCTTGGGCATAATTAGTTCCCAGCTGGGCACCAGGGATGGCAGGCAGGGCACGATTTGGGATGTAGGGAAGGCTGAGAGCACCATAATGCACTGGTGATACCAGTAAGTTTAGGGATTGGACAAGGAGTAAAGGGGACACATTGACAGAGAGGAAATTTAGGGTAGATTTGAGGGAGAAATTCTTTGCTGTGAGGGTGGTGAGACACTGGCACAGGTTGCCCAGGGAGATGGTGGATGCCCCAACCCTGGCAGTGTTCAAGGCCAGGTTGGAAAAGCTCTTGAGCAGCCTGGTCTAGTGGAAGGTGTTCCTGCCAGTGGCAGGAAGGGTTAGGACCAGATGGTCTTTAAGGTCCCTTCCAACGCTTACCATTCTGTGACTCTATGAATGGTGGCTGAGCACCCAGAAAACGACATGCAGCCATCAAATACTCTGGAGAGTCACTGGGAGCTTTCCACCAATCCCAGCGGGTGCTGGATTGGATTTTTAGGGTCTTACCTCAGATTCTTCCAGCAATCCCCCTCAGGATGCCCTGTGGGCCCTGAGCAGGGCTCAGGAGGAGCTCTGTGGGCTCAAACCCTTGGCTGACCCAGACGAGGAATGACCAGAGATGGGAAAGCTGAGAAGTTCCTGCCTCAGTGTTAGAGCCCTGAGCCCATCACTACTGATGCTTTGCTCATCTGGTGACCGTGTGCTTTGCCTTACAAAGGTGGTCCCACCTCTCCTTGGCAGCCCTTTATCCTCTTCCTTGATACCCAGTCAAAGGATCCACCTCAGAGAGGCTTTATATGGGCTTTGCTTGTCAGACTCTGCCTGCAGCATCCTGGAAGGAAAATTCTCTGAGAGGTGAGGATGAAAGTTCCTCACACAAGGAATCTGGAGAGGCCATCAGAGTCCCCAGGACATTCAGGGCCAGGTGTGTGGCTTTGTGAGCAGCTTGTTCACAGCATGTATTCCTCTGGGATGCACTCCTGAACCAAGGCTGTCCTGCTTTGTACATCCCACTGGAGCAGCTCTCACTTCAGAGAGGGCATTGAGCTGGCAGAGGGGGAGAGAAAAGGTTTGGAATGCATCTTCTAACTCTGTCTTGGAGCTGAATTCTCCTTGTCCCTGCAAACTTGGCTTGATTTTACACAGGGCCTCCTGATGCTACCTCTCATCTGCTTCAAACACGGGATTAAGCAAAGCACTCAAAATTGTTGACAACCACCCAAAACCCCTGAGCCACTGACTAGACAAGCAGAGGCCTTCAGAGGGTGAAATCAATTCCTGCTGGCATTCTGTGCAGTGCAACAGGAGCATTTCTGCTCAGCTCTGCCCTAAATGCCACTGTATGTCACACTTGGCAGAAACCGATAGTGCCATTTTCAGCTCATTGATCTCCACTTAAAGCAACAGCTTTGAGCAAGTTCACCTGCCCAAAGCACAGAGCAGCCCTGAGCTCCCCAGGGTGCAGCAGGTGTGGGTGGAAAGGTCTGGAAATGTAGCTGGAGCTGTGGGAGCTCACCTTGTGCTGTGCACACAAGTGGCATCGCCGAGCTCCAGAACAAAAAGGGTGTCTCGCTTTGATCCTTCAGGAGATCATTCCTGTAGCAGTGACCAGAGGTCCTGCAGGAGCTTGGGCAGGAGCAAGGGAATGTGGTCCCTGTTCCACTGCCAGCCTGCCCACTTCACCCCTGGACAAAGCCTGGGCAGCCCAAGGATAGCTGAGAGGAATTGTGGGAGGAGCTTCTGGAATTACTTGGAGAGGCTGAGTGTGAAAGGCTGGAGGGGGAATGAGGTGCTCTGCTGGAAGGGCAGCTCCTGACAGGGCCATCTTTAAAGCTCTTCTGTGGCCTGGAATCCTGTCTCATCCTTCAGGAACTGTTGTCAGCTCCTCAGGAGAGGAGACCTGACAGTGTAAGGAAGAAACTTCCATGCCCTGTAGGTGCCCAAGGCTGTTGGACCTTTCCAGATGGATTATAGGGGTGAGATGAGGGCTGGCACTGTCAGGAGCACTGGAACTCACTCCCCTCCTGCCCCCAGAGCCAGGGCCACAGTAAGAAATGGGATGTACAAGGGGTCCCTGTGCTTTGGAGCACCCACTGGTGTCCTGCCAGAAGGACTTATTGTGATAAGTGAAGTATCTCATGAGGAGGCTGCTTTCCCTCCTGCCCTGGGCACACTGGGCAGGAAACACAGCAGGAAGAAAACAGTGCAGCACTTGCATGAAGTTCTCCAGCTGCTTTTGGGATGGCTGAGGTTCAGTCAATGTGTTTTTATGCCCTTCATTCACATGCCACTGACGCTGTGATGGGTTGTATTTATTAAGCTCCTTTGACAGTCCTTTGTGAACTTTGACCATCAATCTCTCTCCTTTTACCTGCTCTGAGCTGTCCCATTTTTTTAAGAGCAGTCTGCCAGAGGAAGGAGCGCTGCAGGAATTTGTCACCTCCCTGCAGTCACACCCCTCTGAAGGCTCTGCTCTGCCTTTGATCTCTCTGAGCTCCTGGGGACAGAGCAGCCTCCTGGAGGGTGAAGCCCCTCTCTGTGTGCTGCCCTTGGCTCTGCTCATTCCTTAGGGCACAAATGGGGTACGAGTGGGCAAGTGGTCTCGGTGGGCTTAGGTGAACTTTCAGGAGACTGTTTTCCCTGTTGGTGTGTCACAGGAGGTGTCCTGGGAATTGGGCATCCCAGAGCAGGGAATGGCTCTTTTCCTGGTTTCAGAACTGTGCTGGTTTAAAGGTAAACTGGCAGGAGAATCCAACTCAATATGAAAAAGATTGTAAATCAGAGTTACAATTTGATGACAATACTACAAGAAATGCAATGGCACAAAGAGAAATTGGGTTTAACCCCCAAACCCAGCAGTGGAACCCAGCCCCCTGGGGCACAAACACAGTGGGGTTTGGTGGCCCCTGTGCTGAGCCCCACGTGGTTCCCCCGAGTCCAAAGGAAAAGGAGGTGAAAAACCTGTTGGTGCAGATGATGGCACAGTCTGGTGGAGAGTGGTGGGCTCCTCCTCTCCAGGGTCTGATCCTCCTCTGCATCCAACAAATGGTCCCCCAAGTCCCCAAAGCCCAAGATTCTGTCCCCTGAGGTGCAGGTGGGAGCCCCCAGTGGGTCCCCCAGGGCAGGGAGTTCCAGAGTGGGGGATGTGACTCTGGGAGTCAGGGGGGATTTTGGAATGGTTGCTGGCCCCTGAGCAGAGCTGAGCCCTCAGGTGGGTGTGGAGGTGCCAAGGAGTCCCTGCAGGGGAGTTCTCCCAGCTCCTCTGCCAGGCTTCTTTCCCAGCCAGCTGCCAGGCTGAGGGCTCAGCTGTGCCCTGGGCAGCTGCTGCCAATGGGCCATTGGGAAGAGTTGCTGGGCAATGGCCCAGAGGGTTTAGAATGCCCAGCTTTGGTCACACCCACACAGGGATAAACTGCTCCCACCTGCTGAACTAGGACAAGAACATATCTACTCAGATCTTCAGGATCAGTCCAGCACTGTGCCAGGGAAAACAAAACAAGGAACAAACTGTGGGCTTCCAACACCCAGGAGCACATGGAGCAGGACCCCCTATGGGCTTGTTGGATTAGATGTAGCCTGAATATGTCTGTGCAGCTGATGTGGCCTGAAGCAATACTGCAGGGAGGGTGTGTGACATCCAGCCTGCCACGTCCCTTCACGGGGACTTTGCACTCCTCCAGCTCTGGGAGTGCTCTTTCCTTGGCACAGTTTTGCCCCACAGGCATCTTCTCATCCCTGCACCCACCCCCTGAGCCCTCCTCACTCTGCCATTGCTGCATGGCAATAAGGGATGGGCTGAGAAGCACGGGGAGTTTTTTATTAAATATGTATGAGAAGCATCTCTGACACATTTATGTTCTTACACACCTGCCTTCTGCTAAACCCCAGCTCAGCAAACCCAGTTTCTCTCTCCATCCTGAACAACACTCTGAGGGACAGGGTGGGATTGTTGGGGTGTCTGTGCAGGGCCAGATGTTGGACTGGGTCATCCTCGTGGATCCCTTCCAGCTCAGGATATTCCATGATTCTGTGATTTTTGAGAAACTGCAGGGCAAACAGTAAATAAACAAGTGCAACTTGCTCAGTGGGGATTAGACCTAAGAACTTTAATCTGCCTGGTCTAGTTCTTGGGACCATGAGAGGTACAAGTATGTCCCACACAGTGGCTGCTTTGCTGTCCTTCTTGCCATGCTCTGGGATATGGTAGGGAAGTCTTAAGGCAGGTTGGAGTCCTGTGCCTTGGCACTGGTGCAGGTGACAAGCCTGAACAGCCCTGAGCAGCTCACAAGTCGAGCCCAAAGTTGAAGGCTCAGAGAAGATTCAGAGTGACAAATGAAAATATTACAAAATTGAAGCTGGAAGTCATTTCCTCCTTTTCTGACCTCTTGTTAATGCAGTTGTAGGGGAAATGGCAAACTCCACTGCTCTGATCTTAGCTTGTAACAAGCTCTGCAGCACCTCTGCAAGGAATTTTATTTTAGCTTGATGGGTTTCAGAGTTTAATTTTCTGTGGTTTAGAATTTGTGACCCTCCAACTCACCTGAGCTCATGGAACACAAAAGCATTGGCTGCTTCTCCTCACCACACAGAAGGGTAGTTCCCCAAATTTCCCTTGTAGATCTGGATATCAGGGGTACAAAGCAAATAAAGTCCTCATGAATATGAATCTGAAAGAACTCTGCATGTTCCTAGGGCTGGGCTTTGGAGATTTCCCACTCAGTTGTTGTGGAAGGTGGGGTTTGTGTTTGCAACAAAGTTTGGCCAAAGCAGAAATATCCTGAGTAATTAGAGTCCTGTTACACCTCCAGGGCAGCAAGATCACACTGCTGGATCCTGTTGGATTTCCTTATCAAATCAGGCAGGAGTGAGTTGCTTCCATTATCTTGTGGACAAGAGTGCCTGGATAGGCTTTGCAGAGCACAGGGGGCTCTTAGCCAGACAGTTGGCTTAAGGAGAGGGGTGAGAACTCTGATTTTCCTGGGTTTAGAACATTTTCCCTGGCCCATACTGCACTCCCCATCCATGCTCTGAGCTCTCCAGCCTGTCCCTCCAGGCAGGGCTTGGGTTCAGTCTGACATACTGGAGAGACAGGACTGAGGGACCCCATTCCCTGGGCCAGCACCACCATAGGCAGCACCTTGTGCTGCCCATTTCCCTCTGGAAAGGGTTCATCTGCCACAGGAGGGTGGCACACAGCCCAGAGGAGGCTCCACAGACCAGCTGAGCCCAGAGACCCCCGGGTGAGAATGAGGATGAGGACGAGGATGAGAATGAGGAGCTCCCTGACAGGGACCTTGTTGCCACCACAGCCATGGACCAGAGCTATTTACAGGTCCATGTTTCCTTGGCATCTCCTGCTGAGCTGTGCCTTCTTCCTGGATCCCAGCTGCTTGTGGGAGAGGTGACTGTGGGGCTGGTAAAGCTCTCTGGGACCTGGTTCTGGGGAAGAATCGCAGAATGTGCTGAATTGGAAGGGACTCATAAGGATCATGGAGTATGGTGCATTCTAAACCCTCTGAACCATTGCCCAGCAACTCTTCCCAATGGCCCATTGGCAGCAGCTGCCCAGGGCACAGCTGAGCCCTCAGCCTGGCAGCTGGCTGGGAAAGAAGCCTGGCAGAGGAGCTGGGAGAACTCCCCTCCAGGGACTCCTTGGCACCTCCACACCCACCTGAGGGCTCAGCTCTGCTCAGGGGCCAGCAACCAGTCCAAAATCCCCCCTGACTCCCAGAGTCACATCCCCCACTCTGGAACTCCCTGCCCTGGGGGACCCACTGGGGGCTCCCACCTGCACCTCAGGGGAGACAATCTTGGGGTTTGGGACTTGGGACACCACTTTTTGGATGCAGAGGAGAAGCAGAACCTGGAGAGGAGGAGCCCACCACTCTCCACCAGACTGTGCCATCATCTGCACCAACAGGTTTGTCCCTTCCTTTTCCTTTGGACTCGGGGGAACCACGTGGGGCTGAGCACAGGGGCCACCAAACCCCACTGTGTTTGTGCCCCAGGGGGCTGGGTTACACTGCTGGGGTTGTGGGTTAAACCCAATTTTTCTTTGTGCCATTGCATTTCTTGTAATATTTTTATTAAATTGTAACTCTGATTTATAATCTCTTTTGTGTTGGGTTTGTTCCTCCTGCTGGTTTGCCTTTAAACCAGCACATCCTGGCAAAGAAAGAGGCCCCCCAAGCAGTGCCCAAGCCCCTGTGCTGGCACTGAGGTGGGATGTGCTGCAGGATGGGCCATTAGTGTTTTGCTGAGCTGATGCTAATCCAGGACTGGCAAATGTGCAGTAAAAGCCAGGAGTGACAAATCTGCAGCCCAATTACTGCAGCAGCACCATGGAGTGCTGGGGAACTTGGGAGAGAGTCTGATGAGCAGCCTGGCAGACCTCCATCAGCTGGGAGCTGGTTGGACACCCCCAGGGTGGTACAGGAGGAGAACGCCCGGACTGGGACAAGTCCCAATACGGCACTACCATCCAGCAGGAGCTGAGTGAGAACTCATGCTCAGCACACCCATAAGGCAACTTCCTCGTTCCGGGCACGTGAGCACTGCCACGTCCTCCAAAGGGCTGTGCTTACCTTACAGGAAGCACAGGGAACAGATTAAATGTATATTTAGGAGAGTCATTTTAGACTTGGAGCTTCTGGGTGGCTGGAGGCATCTTTTGTTCCAAATAGTGCAGGAAGCTGCCAACAAAATCAACCTCCTGGGGCTTGATTATTGAGGGAGGGTAGAGAGAAAGGGAGAATAGAGCTGTGTGTGAAAAGCAGGTAGCAGAGGTGGAGGTGATTTGGGAGGAGCTGCTGAGGATCACAGAGGGGATGGGCATGGGCTGAAGAGGACTCCAGGGAGGGAAGTAACCAATGCACTTGGAGCTGGAACCATTAATCAGGCATTTATCTCTACTGTCTAGTAAACAACTGATAATCATCATCTCCATCCCTTTGTCCTGGAGGTCCATGAGACCTCCAACAGCTTCCTACTGCTCCTCATTACAGCTCAGCTGAAGGACTCGCTGTGGGTCTGAACATCCAAATCCTGCTGATTAAAAGTGTGAGAAATCAGCACTGCTGAACTGTCGGATATTTTGTTCCTTCTCAGCTTTTAATTTTTATACGAATCCGTGAGCTGGGGGCACCTGTAAACTGGCAAAGTCAAGATCTCAGAAGTTGGGTGCTGTCTGCACATCCCAAATTCTCCTCTCTGGCTCTGGATGGTGCAATCCATTGGAACGAACTGTGCATGCCAGGGCTGCCCTGCACCTGGCTGTGCCACCTCCTGCCAGCACAGGCCCTGCAGGGCTTTGCTTTTTAGGTCTTCCCTCTCAGCTGCTTTCAGGAGGTTGCCTGGCTGGTTAACTGGAGTTCCAGATACCTCTCCTTGACTGGCAACTCTTTCAGCATGTGCTAAGATGTGTTTGGGAATTGTGTCCCAAAATAGGTCTAGATTGGAGCCCCAGGGGATGTAAAGCAACTTTATATTCTCCAGGGTGAGGAAAAGAGCTGCTCTAGTTATTCCAGAGATGATGGAGGAGCATCTGTCATGACAGCTCATGTCACAACAGCCTGCCCAGCCACAGAAGTGCTGATGATCTCCCTTAATCAACCTCTAATTTCTTTCTTCCAACTCCATCCTCCTGCACAGGTTCTTTTCCTCCTGAGCGGTCCCTCAGAAGCCTCTGATGATGTGTTAGGAAGGGAGAGCCTTGCTTGGAAGGGGCTGGGTGATCATAGAATCATAACATCATAGAATGGATTGGGTTGGAAAAGACCTCCAAGATCATCAAGTCCAACCCTTGGGCCAACTCCAGTCCCTTTACCAGATCATGGCACTCAGTGCCACGGCCAAGCTCAGCTGAAAAACCTCCAGGGATGGGGAATCCACCCCCTCTCTGGGCAGCCCATTCCAATGCCTCAGCACTCTGTCTGTGAAGAACTTTTTTCTGCTCTCCAACTTCAATTTCCCCTGGCAGAGCTTGAGCCCCCCGTGCCCCCTTGTCCTATTGCTGAGTGCCTGGGAGAAGAGACCAACCCCCACCTGGCCACAACTTCCCTGATGTGGCACTTCCAGACAGTGCTGAGGTCACCTCTCAGCCTCCTCTTCTCCAGCACAAACACCCCCAGCTCCCTCAGCCTCTCCCCACAGCACTTGTGCTCCACTCCCTTCTCCAGCCTCGTTGCTCTTCTCTGGCCCCGCTCCAGCCCCTCAATCTCTTGCCTCAACTCAGGGGCCCAGAACTCAACCCAACACTCAAGGTGTGGCCTCCCCAAGGCAGAGTCCAGGGGAAGGCTCACTGCCCTGGGCCTGCTGGCCACGCTACTTTGGATCCAGGCTAGGATGCCATTGGCCTTCTTGGCCACCTGGGCACACTCTTGGCTCCTCTTGAGCTTCCTGTCCCTCAATCCCCCCAGGTCCCTTTCTGCCTGGCTGCTCTCCAGCCACTCTGTGCCCAGCCTGGAGCGCTGCAGGGCTTGGGGTGGCCAAAGGGCAGGACTCGGCACTGATGGTCTCAGAGGGATGTAGAGCAGGATTGGGGATTTTGCAGGGTGGCTCTGGAAGTGATAACCCAAATCTCACACCAATGAGAGGCTGCAGGCAGTAATCATCTCCTGCCTGTTGTGCTTTGGATGAGGGGAGCTGCAGTGCTTGGGAAGTAAAACTCCCTGGGAGTGACATATTTTGCTTCAGCTGCCAGAGGAATAAGTTACTTCAGTGCCAAAGCTGAGGTGTAATTATTGCTAATGGTGTCATGTCGACTTACTGCTTGTGCTGCTTGGCAAAAAGGTGTTTCGGTAAATACAGGAGACTAAACCCAATTAATAATACAAAGGATGACTTCTGCAAGTGTGTGCCTGAGTGAAGGGAGTGAAGAGGTGCGTGTGAACGTTTATTCCAATCAAAAAAACCCCAAGTTTTCCAGCATTTTCTGATCCTTTCCGTCCATTCCTCATCAGCATTCATAGAAGTAAATCTTGTTTGTGCAAAGTTCTGTGGGAAAAAGGAGCATTTGAATATTAATGGGAATCACAAGAAATGACATGCAAGTGTATGTGCAAAAGCTGGAGGAGAAGCACTGGGGCACCCAGCATGTGATCTTGGTGGGTTTGGCACAGTTTTGTGACATCTGTTGTGACAAAAGTGGGGGCAAATGTAGTCCCAGTTGACTGATAAAACACTCTGGGCAATAAACAGCTAATATTCCAACTGAATGAGCTCTGGAGAAATCTTTGGCTTAGATCTCTTTGCCTACAACATTTAGTTCAGGAATAAATAAGTTAATAAATAAATATATTTATTAGGTTATTAGGGTAGACAGTGGGAAAAACACTTACTGACTCCAGCAGTGCCAGGGTTTCACCTTAAACTTTTCAAGCGTAACTTGTGAACTCAGTTTGTGAACAAAATAGAGCTAAATTTATTAGTGCTGTGCCTGAACAACTGTGCAAAATGTTCTGCTGGGGTCAGGGACTGCTTCATCTGCTGCTTTCCAGCAGAAAAGGAACCAACAACAAACAGGACAAAGCAATGACTCTCTGAATGGACAGATATATATTAATAGGAGTATCAAAATCAACTGTTTAGGATTCTGGATTGCCTCCCTGGTTTGCATGAATACAGATCTCAGCTGGTGGGATGCCAAGGGGTTGGGATTCCTCCCTCTCCCACAGTCAGGGGGGGATCATGCCAGCACTGACTGAGCTGCTCTTACTGCTTGTATTATCCATCTCCCTGTTCTTAATCCTTTTGCCTCAAGTTTCACTCAGGCTTGCACATGGTTCCTCCTGAGTTTCAAACTGAATCTGAATTACAGATGAATTTTTTGTGAGATCTCTGCTTAAGCACCCTGGGCTGCTCTTTTATCTTTTGGCTTATCACAGAATCCCAGAACGGTTTGGATTGGAAGGGACTTTAAAAATCATCCCATCCCACCCCCTGCCATGGGCAGGGACACCTCCCACCAGCCCAGGTTGCTCCAAGCCCTGTCCAGCCTGGCCTTGGACACTCCCAGGGATGGGGCAGCCACAGCTTCTCTGGGCAAGTTTGTTTGCTTTTTAACTCCTGCTTGTCCTTGATCTCTTTTGCTCATTTTGAATGACAGTGTTAAAACCAGGTTCCTTTCATTTTAAAGGAGTGCAAGAGCTGATCTCCATTCCTGTTCGTGCTCCTCTATTTCTTGGCCCCTTCTCCCTGGATTCTCTGAGCCCACAGGCTCCAAACCTGCTGTCTGTGCATGTCATCTAAACTCTGGGTGAATAAAGCTGCTTGTAAAGTGCTCCTAAATAATAATACTAATTCAAAAATAACACCCAACCAACCTGTGAAAGGAGGAAATGTTAATTTAATGGTGTGTAAGTTCATGGGAACATTTGCTTGACTCCAAAAGCTGTGGTTTGTGGGTCCTTTTCCCTACAGCACCTTGGGAAACAGGAGCAGTATGAGGGATTGTCAAATTAAATTTTAAAGGCTTTCAATTTGGAACTGGTTTGGCTGCTGCCACCTTTTGGTACAAAATTAGGGAGAGCTGTTGCCACACTGATGTGGGGGGAAAAATCACCTTTTCAACAACCTTTTTCCTTGCCTGTTGATCTCCCCAGAGGGTTCCCCACCACTGTTTGTCATACCTGGCCCCAGGATGAATGCAGCACCAAAGGATGCTCCCATGCTCCTTTTTGAGAGGAGCAGAGCCTTAAATCAAAGCCATGGAGCAGCTGAGTGGGTTGTAGAGAATTGCTTGACACAGAGAAACGCCTTGTGTCGAAGTGCAGCTTGTCTTCTGGCCCTGTGGAGCGAGGCTGGGAGTGGGGCTGGTTTGTCAGCCTGGCTGGCAGTCAGTGGTTCTGCACAATTAAATGTTTCTGGGGAAAATTTAACCCACGGGAGGAGGCAGACACTCTACAGACAGTAGGAAATTCTTTTCAGACTTTTTTTTGTGCTGTTGAAAGGACATGGCACCAAAAAGGAGATAATGCTTTCTTTCAGAAGTGAATTTCTTGGAGAAATGCCATCCAGAAACACCCTTAAAATAACCTTCTAGACTTTGGGATGGGAGGTAAACATTGAAGTATCAGTGGGGATTATAGAATCATGGAATGTTTTGGGTTGGAAGAGACCTTAAAGGTCATCCAGTGCCACCCCCTCCCATGGGCAGGGACACCTTCCCAGGTTGCTCCAAGCCCTGTCCAACCTGGCCTTGGACACTCCCAGGGATGGGGCAGCCACAGCTTCTCTGCCCAACCTCTGCCAGGGCCTGCCCACCCTCACAGCCAGGAATTCTTTCCCAATGTCCCATCTAACTCTACCCTCTGGCACTGGGAAGCCATCGTGTCTCTCCAGACCCTTGCAGACAGCCCTCTCCATTTTTCTTGTAGGCTCACTGGATCTAATCCCTCACTGCTGGGCCTTGTAGGAATGGAGGCAGCTCCTTAATCAGGACATGCCTGATGTCCCCACAAAGCCCCTGTGCAGCACCACACAAGGACCTGTGCCAGGGTTAATCCCCCCTGGAAAAATGCCCTGGAGCTGTCAGGGTGTGCTGGGGCAGTGGCTCTCCCTGGCAGGGAGCAGGAGGCTCCAAGTAACCAGAGGGTGCCTAAAGGATTTTAATAACCATTCTCAGGGTTGGTAACGACAGTAATATATTATGAAGAGAAAAAGCTCCCCATTTCCTTACTCTGTAGGCTCCAGCTTATAAATGAGAGTTAAACAGCACTATAATTCTACTTTACACTACATTCCAGATCTGTTTTTACAACCTTGGGTAGTACTTTCTCACAGGAGTAGATTCCTTGACTTTAAAGACACGGGTCACATAAGAAAAAGATGCAGAATCTCAGATGCAGAATCTCATCTTACACCTGCATTGTACAGGTAGAATGTAATTATTGGGTGGGAACTGTAATTATTATTTCTGCCCATGTTATGAAGTTGGTGTGTTTGCCTCTGTCCCAGGGTAGGAGCAACCTGGGCTAGTGGAAGGTGTCTCTGCCCATGGCAGGGGGTGGAATAAGATGATCTTTAAGGTCTCTTCCAACCCAAACCATTCTGTGATTCTGTCATTCTATAGTTTTATGGTGAATAACTGAGAAGAAGGTACAAAGGAAACTTAGTGAAATGCAAAACACAAGATGTCAAGATCTGACATTCGTCGCCGCTTACAAGAAGACATCTAATAACTCATAAGTGAATGTAAATGTCATATCACTCCTAAAACATTATGCATTCTCTATCAACCAGAATAATGACTGATTATAAATGTTCCAGCGCACAAAACACCAACAACACAAAAGCCAAGCATGAAATGAAAGAACTAAAGCAGAAAATAAGAGTAATGCTGCTCTACCTGGCCCTGTTAATACCCATGTCCTAGTTCAGCAACCAGGACCACTGTGTGGGTGTGACCAAAGCTGGGCATTCTAAACCCTCTGGGCCATTGCCCAGCAACTCTTCCCAATGGCCCATTGGCAGCAGCTGCCCAGGGCACAGCTGAGCCCTCAGCCTGGCAGCTGGCTGGGAAAGAAGCCTGGCAGAGGAGCTGGGAGAACTCCCCTCCAGGGACTCCTTGGCACCTCCACACCCACCTGAGGGCTCAGCTCTGCTCGGGGGCCAGCAACCATTCCAAAATCCCCCCTGACTCCCAGAGTCACATCCCCCACTCTGGAACTCCCTGCCCTGGGGGACCCATTGGGGGCTCCCACCTGCACCTCAGGGGAGACAATCTTGGGGTTTGCGGACTTGGGGAACCACTCGTTGGATGCAGAGGAGGAGCAGACCCTGGGCAGGAGGAGCCCACCACTCTCCACCAGACTGTGCCATCATCTGCACCAACAGGTTTTTCACCTCCTTTTCCTTTGGACTCGGGGGAACCACGTGGGGCTCAGCACAGGGGCCACCAAATCCCACTGTTTGTGCCGCAGGGGGCTGGGTTACACTGCTGGGTTTGGGGGTTAAACCCAATTTCTCTTTGTGCCATTGCATTTATTGTGATATTGTTATTAAATTGTAACGCTGACCTATAATCTCTTTTGTGTTGGGTTTGTTTCCTCCTGCTGGTTTGCCTTTAAACCAGCACAACCCACCACATGGAGGGGTCCCAGAGCTCTGTGGGCAGGGTGGGAGTTCCTGGGCTCCTCACCAGCCTGACCTCACATCTACCAAGGCTCCCACAGCACTTCCAGGTGGCTGCTGTCATAGGGCAGGGCTTTTTTAATTCTCTGTGGACTTGCAATGAGGAAGAGCTTGAATTCTTGGGGAAATGAAATGCTTTTGGAAGGTTTCTTAGCAGTTGAAGTGCTGGGAAAGGACTGTTGGCAGCAACAGCAGCAGCATTTTTAAACCATAGGACTCCAGGAGCTGGATCCTGCAGTGCCTCCTGTGGAGTGTCCTACTGGGGGATCATCCCTTTCCTTAACATCTCAAAGCTTTCCTGCAAGAGTAGGTGGCAAAGGGAACATCCCAACTTCTTAGTTTTTCTTGTTTCTCTCTTTGTATGTTCCGTGGTCAATATTCTTGAAACATTTTTGTTTCATTTTTGTTCTGAAATGTCCATGATGTAATTTTTACCCTTCCCTTTTCTGCCCATTTCTACATTTCTTTGGGGATTTGGGTAGAAGACACAGTTGCTGTTGTTATTTGTCTTATTTGGGATTATTTGCTCAAATGCTAAATAGTTTGGGTTTGGTTTTCCTTGGTATCTTTGGAAAGCATTCATCTGCAAAATGTCTTAATACATATCTGGGCTCTATGAAAAAAAGGGTGGGTTTAAAAATTGTTCTTCAGAAGCTCAGATTACAGTAACCAGTGGGTTGATTGCCTTTCCCATCCTCTTGCTGAGTTGTGCTCCTTTTAGAAAGCAACAAAGCCAAGTGGTAGGTGGGAAAAATAGTCTGTGTTTTAGAGCTCACATAAAGGCAAATTCAGAGACTACACAGAGGCATCATCAGCCTGTCTGCTCCTGACACATGGTGGGATTCTGGTGCCTCACTGCAGGTTGCCTTTAAAACCCTTCTCCCTCAACATACATTTGAAGATGAGTTTTTCTTTCAGGGCAGGAGAAACTGGGCTAAGCTGGCTTCAGGGACAGAGCAAGGGGATCATTAGACACATGTTTCAGCAAAAGTCAGCTCCTGGAGCCTCTTCCTCAGGGGCCTTTCTTTGGAACAAACACTCCTGGGTTGGCAGCTCGTGTAAAATGAACAGAGCAGCCACCTCAGGACCTGCAGGGGCTGGGCTGGTGCTCTCACACGTGGAATGCAGCTGCCAGACAAACAGTGAGTCAGGGCCTGGAAAGGGCAAAGCTGTCCCCAGGTGGGTTTCCAGCAGCTCCAGCATTCGTGGGGTGTTTGCTGGGGGGTAAAGGGGATATTGTGCAAGCCTGGCTTGGCCTGAGGCTCCTCCCTGATGTTGTCCTGTCATAGGAATAGCAGGGAAACTCTACAGAGCATAAATTCTGCACTGGCTTCTCCAATAATATTTGCTTCCAACCCTGAAAGTTCCTTTGAAAGAGCAATCCTCCCCTTCCTTCAGCTGTTTGTGTGCCCATGTTCTTCCTCCCTGATGCTCTTCTCCCATTTCTGTGCCTGTCACCATCAGAAGACATTTCCTCCTATCCTGCTCTTGCCTTGTGAGGTCATCCCTTCCTTCTTGGCTCCTTCTTTCCTCCAGATCCATGGAACCCACTGTCCTAACCCCCTTCTCCTTCAAGAGAGAAGGCTGCATTCTCCACTGCACTTCCTTAATGCCAGCTGGATACAACTTCTTGCTTGTCCAAGGAGCACTCACCAGGGGCTGGCAGTGCCAAGCTCTTTGGCTTCCTGTCCCAGAGCAGGAGGAGGAGACACACAGCTGGGAGGGGCAGAGGGGAAGGATTGCAAAATTCCTGCTGGCAAGCCAGAACCCGGAGAAGTGAGGAAAGGCAAGGCTTGGAGATCAGAGCAGCCAGCAAAGCCCATAGCTTTGCCTTGCAAGTGCCCTGTGACCATAAGAATCTCTATTTTGGGATCCTGCCCTGAGTTTTCTGAAAGCAACAATGACTAATTGTGATACAATGCTGTCTGAACACAAAAGCAGGGTGGAAATCTCTTTGCAAGCCTCAGCTGTTGTGTTCCCTGCTCCTGCAAAGCCCATGCCCTGATCACTCAGGCTCTCTGCAGCACTGGGAGCAGGGGGTGACTTGTAAAGCCATGGAAACCTGTGCATAGAACTGGGTTTTTCAGTGATGATCTCCTGGCAAAGGGACAATTTCTGGGAGCTCATGCCCTTGCTCAGGAAACCCATCTGGAGACTGATTTTATCCCCAATGATATTTCAGGAAAATCCTTTGAGGAAAGACTGAGGGAGCTGGGGGGTGTTTAGCCTGGAGAAGAGGAGGCTCAGGGGAGACCTTATCACTCTCTTCAACTCCCTGAAGGGATCCCCACTGCCAGGTGGGGGTTGGTCTCTTCTCCCAGGGAACCAGCAGCAGAACAAGAGGGCAATGGTTAAGCTCTGCCAGGGAAGGTTTAAGTTGGATATCAGAAAAAAACTTCTTTGCAGAGAGAGTGCTGAGGGATTGGAATGGGCTGCCCAGAGAGGGGGTGGATTCCCCATCCCTGCAGGTTTTTAAGGTGAGCTTGGCCGTGGCACTGAGTGCCATGATCTGGTAAAGGGACTGGAGTTGGCCCAACGGTTGGACTTGATGATCTCAGAGGTCTCTTCCAACCCAGCTGATTCTATGATTCTGTGAAATCAATCTGTAGCATTTCAGAATCACCCCTAAAACATGTTCTGTTAAGTCAAACAGGATTTTAACACAGTTTATGTAGGACACTGTTATTGTTGGTTCTAAGTTTGTTCTCTTCTTCTCTGCCATGAGATGAGGAGCCCAGCGACTAAGGCCAGAGCATCCTGCCTCCAGTCCATCCTCCTGCTTCTATATTTAGTCCCTGCTCAGCTGTTTTTTGCTCAATGGATTGATCACAGGCAACAGGCAGGATCCGTGTCCTCGTCCCACGCTGGGGCTGCTGAGTCACAGCTCTCCTGCTCCCACACCCCCTCAGCAACAGGAACATTGGCAGGCTCAGATCTGCCACCTTTGCCCCCCGAATGACCAGCCCCACTCTGAGCTGCCCACAGGTGCCTGTGCACACAGTGTGAACTCGTGCAAGGGGTGTTTTATTTTTACCCAAGAGCTGGTGCTGACACAAGCTCCCAGCATGGATTATGACTTTAATAAACCCACGTCATTTTTCCAGATGAAGCTCTGCAACAGCATCTTGACCTCGTTCCTTCGCCTCACACAGGGAGCTTTTTCAGAATTCCCTCTTTATACCTGCTGGGAACTTGTTCTACCTAATGAACTAACCTTTTGTGGAAACTCCAAAGCAGACAACAGCGTTTAGAAACAGAAATTACAACATCTACTAAATCATTCCAAATTAAATCATTAGAACACCCAATGAAGTAAATGCATTTTTTGTTGCCTAATCATAAATGCTTGTTTGCTCCCAGCAAAGTACAGCACATGCAGATATAAATATTAGATACCTATTGCAAAAGCCTTACGGGAAAAGGGACAGCCCTGCAGATGAACCACGTGCTGTAACTTGGGTGGCAGAGGCTGCCAGAGCCCTCACTGTGCACTCATATTTATTGAAGATGATGCTTTTCTGTTACAGACACTGAACTCAGTGCCCTGACCTCGATTTCTCATCCTGATGCTGGGCAAGGCCTTTGGAAAGAAACACAAAATTGTATTGATTATGCAAAATGTTCATAAAGCATATTTTTATGAGGGAGACCTGGGTGCACTAGCACAGCAACCTGCTGGGATTTAGGTGGAAGCTGGAGCATGAGGGGGTGGTTTGGAGCTGGGATGGCAGCAGTGGAGCTGGAGTTCAGGCCTACCATGCTCTTCTCTCCTGCAGGTCAATGTTAACCAACAGGCTGCTGGGATTTCATAGACTCATAGAATCAATTAGTTGGAAAAGACCTCCGAGATCATCAAGTTCAACCCTTGGGCCAACTCCAGTCCCTTTACCAGATCATGGCACTCAGTGCCACGGCCAAGCTCAGGTTAAAAACCTCCAGGGATGGGGAATCCACCCCCTCTCTGGGCAGCCCATTCCAATCCCTCAGCACTCTCTCTGCAAAGAAGTTTTTTCTCATCTCCAACTTCAATTTCCCCTGGCAGAGCTTGAGCCCCCCGTGCCCCCTTGTCCTAATGCTGAGTGCCTGGGAGAAGAGACCAACCCCCACTTGGCCACAACTTCCCTTCAGGCACTTCCAGACAGTGCTGAGGTCACCTCTGAGCCTCCTCTTCTCCAGTACAAACACCCCCAGCTCCCTCAGCCTCTCCCCACAGCACTTGTGCTCCACTCCCTTCTCCAGCCTCGTTGCTCTTCTCTGGCCCCGCTCCAGCCCCTCAATCTCTTGCCTCAACTCAGGGGCCCAGAACTCAACCCAACACTCAAGGTGTGGCCTCCCCAAGGCAGAGTCCAGGGGAAGGCTCACTGCCCTGGGCCTGCTGGCCACTCTAGTTTGGAGCCAGGCCAGGATGCCATTGGCCTTCTTGGCCACCTGGGCACACTGGTGGCTCCTCTTGAGCTTCCTGTCCCTCAGTCCCCCCAGGTCCCTTTCTGCCTGGCTGCTCTCCAGCCACTCTGTGCCCATCCTGGAGCGCTGCAGGGCTTGGGGTGGCCAAAGGGCAGGACCTGCCCTTGGCCTTGTTGAACTCCATCCCATTGCAATCAGCCCATCTCTCCAGTCTCTCCAGGTCCCTCTGCAGAGCCCTCCTGCCCTCCAGCAGGTCGACACTCCCTCCCAACTTGGTGTTTGTAGTGGTTTAGTCTGTTATGCTCCTTCACTTCAGTCAGGACCTAATTTTTGTGGGGAATAGGAACAGATTTCCCCCAACATTCTTTGTGGTGAACACCGACCTTAGGACATCTTGTTGGTAACTTTTAGTTACCACGAGGGACACTGAGGCACACCAGAGTGCTATGAATGGCTCAGGGGCATCCAGTGACATAAACCCAGCTGCCAGCTGCTGCAGTGCCCCAAGCCAGTGCCCCATTCCCTGTACCCTGGACTTAGCCAAGAGCTGGGGCTTGCTGGCAACCTCTGAGTGTTGCAGCACAACAATGGACAATCCTTACAGTGATAAAACAACAATGGATTTCTGGATTCTGGTTTTTAGAGGGGAATTCCCTGGCCAGGCTCTCAGTTCTGTGAGTTGAAGTTCATCTGATACTTGAGGATTTTTTCCCCTTATAAGTCTCATGCCCTTTAATGAAGAGAACACTTTGCACCCTCTTCCCTGCTCTGGTGACACCCCACCTGCAGCTCTGGAATCCCCAGCACAGGAAGGACATGGAGCTGTTGGACAAGTTCAGAGCAGACCATGAAGGTGCTCTGAGGGCTGGAGCCCCTCTGCTCTGGAGCCAGGTTGGGAGAGCTGGGAGGGTTCACCTGGAGAAGAGGAGGCTCCAGGGAGAGCTGAGCGCCCCTTCCGCTGCCTAAAGGGGCTCAAGGAGAGCTGGAGAGGGACTGGGGACAAGGGCCTGGAGTGACAGGAAAAGGGGGAATGGTTTTAAGCTGAAAAGAGAGTTGCTATACTGGGGGAGGCCCTGGCACAGGATACCAAGAGAAGCTGTGGCTGCCCCATCCCTGGGAGTGTCCAAAGCCAGGTTGGACAGTGCTTGGAGCAACCTGGGTTGGCGGGAGGTGTCCCTGCCCATGACAGAGGGTGGGACTGGATGACCTTTAAGTTCCTTTCCAACCCAAACCATTCTTTGATCCTGTAATTCTAGGCAAGGTTGTTTCCCGTGATGCTCTTCCCTTGAGGCGACAGCATGGGATGAAGAAACACTGAAGCTTTTCAAGCCTGGTTTTACTGTGAGTCTCCAACATCACTCTGTCCCTTCTCACTGTCCCTTCAAGCCTCATCCTCCTGACACCTCCAGCACTGGGAGCCTGTGGACCAGCAGGGCTCAGGTTTGTTGGCTTTTTCCTTCTTCTTAATCCAGGATAATTTTGAAAACTCTGGGAGTTGAGGAGTGCAGCATAGTAAGAGCTGTGCTAAATGTTAATACAGAAGTGTAAAGCTTGCTGAGCTTGAAATCAAGCCTGGAAATTGCCTCCTGGCTACAAGGATCATTACCAAAGGGAGGTGCATTATGGAGATCTTCATGGTCTTGTGGCATAAAAAGATAAGCAAGTCCTGATAGGGTTTTCTCTGCTCTCCAATGCAGAGGTTTCCTTGCAACACTGCTCTCAGGTGGGGCAGCATCAGATGAAACAAGATTATCATTAAAATAAAAGACAAAATTTATTTTCAAAAAACAATTTTCAAAAGCACCTGGTAAGCTTTGGGAGTGATTCTGAGAAGCAGAATGCCATGCCAAAAAAAGTACACTGGATATTGTCCTTTTCAATAGCAACTCCTGAGAATCTCTGTCAGATTTGGGGGATTGCAGCACCCCCTACAAGCCAACCCTCACCTGAGGCTTATGTTGGGTTACACACCCGAGGCTGCTGCAAAAACTTGAGGTCTTCCAAAATATAAAGGTTTAATCCTTGGAAAAGCAGATGTGAAATGACACCTCTGAGAGGCTGGGATAAGGGAAGGTGGTCAAATGCAGTAAGTAATGGAGGAGATGTTCTGGTTTCAAGGTAAACTGGCAGCAGAAATGAACCCAACACAAAAGAGATTATAAATCAGAGTTACAATTTAATAACAATATTACAAGAAATGCAATGGCACAAAGAGAAATTGGGTTTAACCCACAAACCCAGCAGTGTAACCCAGCCCCCTGGGGCACAAACACAGTGGGGTTTGGTGGCCCCTGTGCTGAGCCCCACGTGGTTCCCCCGAGTCCAAAGGAAAAGGAGGTGAAAAACCTGTTGGTGCAGATGATGGCACAGTCTGGTGGAGAGTGGTGGGCTCCTCCTCTCCAGGGTCTGCTCCTCTGCATCCAATGAGTGGGTCCCCAAGCCCCCAAAGCCCAAGATTCTGTCCCCTGAGGTGCAGGTGGGAGCCCCCAGTGGGTCCCCCAGGGCAGGGAGTTCCAGAGTGGGGGATGTGACTCTGGGAGTCAGGGGGGATTTTGGAATGGTTGCTGGCCCCTGAGCAGAGCTGAGCCCTCAGGTGGGTGTGGAGGTGCCAAGGAGTCCCTGGAGGGGAGTTCTCCCAGCTCCTCTGCCAGGCTTCTTTCCCAGCCAGCTGCCAGGCTGAGGGCTCAGCTGTGCCCTGGGCAGCTGCTGCCAATGGGCCATTGGGAAGAGTTGCTGGGCAATGGCCCAGAGGGTTTAGAATGCCCAGCTTTGGTCACACCCACACAGGGAGAAACTGCTCCCACCTGCTGAGCTGGGATAAGGGGGATCTCCATCACTTTTTGCCACAGGTCTCCCCTGCTCTCTCCTGTGTGCTGGCCTTGGTAGCAGCATCCCAGCCTGCACCCAACAGGAACCTGCTAGAAAGGATTCTTGGGCTGCTCTTGGGTCTGAAAATGAACCTCAGAGGAGGATCTGGCTTTAATTGTGCTTTTGTGAAGCCCTTTGATATGAGTAAATTGACTTTAATCTCCAGGTGCTAAAAAAAAAGGCTTTTGTCTGGATAAGGTGGAAAAAGTTCCCTTAAATAAGCCGGATCAAGAGAAAAAGGATGGCAGTAATATTTCTGTTATCAAAGTGATAGAAACACAATAAATCCTCAGTGCCAGGTCACGGTAAGAAGAGTTCTCCAAACATTGAGGAGAGGGGTCTGGAGTGAGACCAAACCTCAGTGCAGAACCTGAAATGATAATTGCAGAACAATTACTGCTGAGAATCATTTCAGTGTAAGCTGCATTTCTCCCTTTGCTATGAGACAATGCGAAATAATGGCCAGACTTGTTTATGAAGGACAGGTGGATTGGCCTTTCCTGGCTCTTCCCTGGTGGTTAAACTTTGCATCCTCACTGTCCTGGCCTGCCTGAGATCAGATGAGCTTCTGCTTTTGGTCCCCCTTGGTTGCTTTATTTCTTTTTTCTCTTTCTTGTCTCAGTGCCCATAAATTGGCCCAGCAAAGTGCGTGTGTTGATGTCACTGGTGCTTTAATTAATTCTCCTGATTGCTGGGAGATTAATGGGACTGAGGGAAATGTGTTGGCTCACAGCAAACAGGCAGCTCAGTGCAAGGAGAACACTGAGGATGGGGAGTGTTGGACATCTCTGATGGTGTGGATCAAAATGTGAACCAGGATATGGAAAAAGCAAGTTCTTTTTCTGACCTGCTTGAGGTTGTACACCAATCTTGCAGGAGCTGAGGATTGTTAAGGACTTCTAGAAGTACTTCAAGAAGTGGCCTCTTAAGAGCCATTCCATTTTTCAGCATGCCTGGATGTGGGCAAAGCCCTGTTCTCCCTTGTACCTTACCATCCTCTGTCCAAGCAGACTACAATCAGAGGACATTCTTTTATCAAATGCAAATGTATATATGGGAGACAGTCACCAGGCAGTGGTCATAGGGGGCAGGGTTTAAAGAAATCAGACCAGTCACCAGTGGTGTTCCCCAGGGGTCTGTGTTGGGTCCAGTCCTTTTTAACATCTTTATTGATGATTTAGATGAGGGGATTGAGTCCATCAGCAGCAAATTTGCTGCTGACACCAAGTTGGGAGGGAGTGTCGACCTGCTGGAAGGCAGGAGGGCTCTGCAGAGGGATCTGGAGAGACTGGAGAGATGGGCTGATTGCAATGGGATGGAGTTCAACAAGGCCAAGTGCAGGTCCTGCCCTTTGGCCACCCCAAGCCCTGCAGCGCTCCAGGCTGGGCACAGAGTGGCTGGAGAGCAGCCAGGCAGAAAGGGACCTGGGGGGACTGAGGGACAGGAAGCTCAAGAGGAGCCAACACTGTGCCCGGGTGGCCAAGAAGGCCAATGGCATCCTGGCCTGGATCCAAAGTAGCGTGGCCAGCAGGCCCAGGGCAGTGAGCCTTCCCCTGGACTCTGCCTTGGGGAGGCCACACCTTGAGTGTTGTGTTGAGTTCTGGGCCCCTGAGTTGAGGCAAGAGATTGAGGGGCTGGAGCGGGGCCAGAGAAGAGCAACGAGGCTGGAGAAGGGAGTGGAGCACAAGTGCTGTGGGGAGAGGCTGAGGGAGCTGGGGGTGTTTGTGCTGGAGAAGAGGAGGCTGAGAGGTGACCTCAGCACTGTCTGGAAGTGCCTGAAGGGAAGTTGTGGCCAGGTGGGGGTTGGTCTCTTCTCCCAGGCACTCAGCAATAGGACAAGGGGGCACGGGGGGCTCAAGCTCTGCCAGGGCAAATTGAAGTTGGAGATGAGAAAAAACTTCTTTGCAGAGAGAGTGCTCAGGCATTGGAATGGGCTGCCCAGAGAGGGGGTGGATTCCCCATCCCTGGAGGTTTTTCAAGTGAGCTTGGCCGTGGCACTGAGTGCCATGATCTGGTAAAGGGACTGGAGTTGGCCCAAGGGTTGGACTTGATGATCTGGGAGGTCTTTTCCAACCCACTCGATTCTATGATTCTGTGATTCTAGGTTGAATTTGACTTTAATAAAGTTTTCTTTCACCTTGGTCTTACTTGACCAAGACTGGGACCTTCTTTCTTCCCACCTTTGCATCAAATAATTGCTTTTTTTTTTTCCCCAGGACAGTATTTCTAATTAGCAAAGAAGGGTATTTTATGGTGGGAGATGGCCTCATGTTAGACTGTATATTTGCTACCCAGATAAAAGCTACCCAGATACTAAGGGAAGGGGAAGTTGTTTGAAGGACAGAATGAACTGATTAACAACAAAAGGATCAGGTTATCAAGTTACCAAGTTTGATGGGCTAAACTGAAAGCTCTTATTGAAGCCTCTGTAGGATTGGGGATATTCATGAACTTGGACCTTAACCATCTCCTGGCTTTGTATTTCAGGAAGTTAATGAGGCTTCACTGCAACAGCTGGAAAGGGCAACACTTGGAGTGATGTTCTGGGTGAACTGATTCCAGCAGGAGCATGTGGGTCTTATTGGAGCCCCTGGAAATCCTCGTTCCAGGTGTCTTGTCCCTGCTCTGCTCAGCGGGGCCCAAGGACAGCAGCACCAGCACGTGCCTGTGGGCCAGCACACCAATGACCCTGTGTGCTGTGCTCCTGGACAAGCACCTCAGCATCTCAGCTTTGCTTGGAGTAAACCTCGAAGCAATTAAGCCAACATCAGGTTTTTAATTGCCTCGGTTAAGCTGGTGCAGCCCTTGGCGTGTGTGCTCATAAATCAATTTAAATGGAACCTGGAGGGCAATGTGCATTAAAGCAGCACTGCAGAGGGCTGCCTTTGAGACTAAACCAAGGAGCACAGGGTGGCAGCTGTGAGTAACCCTCTGCAGGCTCCCTGGCACTCCCCACATCGCCCCAGCACGGGCTGTGCCCTCTTGGAGGTGCTGCTGTGGCTGGAGGTGAAATCAGGAGTGTGGCTGTGCCTGGAGTGAAGGGATCTGGGTACAGGTGGAATCATCATGGAATCGTTGGACAACGCCTCCGAGATCATCAAGTCCAACCCTTGGGCCAACTCCAGTCCCTTTACCAGATCATGGCACTCAGTGCCATGGCCAAGCTCACCTTAAAAACCTCCAGGGATGGGGAATCCACCCCCTCTCTGGGCAGCCCATTCCAATATCTAAACACCCTCTCTGGAAAGAACTTCTTTCTGCTCTCCAACTTCAATTTGCCCTGGCAGAGCTTGAGCCCCCCGTGCCCCCTTGTCCTATTGCTGAGTGCCTGGGAGAAGAGACCAACCCCCACCTGGCCACAACTTCCCTTCAGGAAGATCCAGACAGTGCTGAGGTCACCTCTCAGCCTCCTCTTCTCCAGCACAAACACCCCCAGCTCCCTCAGCCTCTCCCCACAGCACTTGTGCTCCACTCCCTTCTCCAGCCTCGTTGCTCTTCTCTGGCCCCGCTCCAGCCCCTCAATCTATTTCCTCAAGTGAGGGGCTCAGAACTGAACACAAGGGAAGCCCAAGCCCTGGGCTGGGCAAAGGGCAGAGCTGCTGCTGAGCCCCAGAGGAGCAGAGGTGGGCCTTGGTGCCTGGGGAGACCTCAGGGGCAGGAGCTGTTTGCAGGGGTTCTTTCCCAAGGTTCCCTCAGCAGTGGGACAGAGGCTACCACAGAGACTGTGCCCCAAAGCATCCTGTGGTGTCCCACCTTGTTCTACCTGTTCATCCCTGACCATGGCAGCTTTGCCTGAGCCAGCTGCAGATTAACTTTCTCAAATCCTGGTGCTTTCCCTGAAGTCTCTTGTAAGTCCAGCTTTGCTTCAGTGGTTTTATTCTCATGAGATTTTCTGGATGGAAAGGGAGAAAACAAGACTTTCTTCTCTGCCACATTCCATTAACTTAAATCTCCCTGCATGAGGTTTCTCTCTCAGTCCCCTCAGCCCACCTGCCCTGCAGACTGTGGGACTTCTTATGCTCCGTGGGGAGAGAAAAAAATGTTCCAAAATTCAGAATAAAGCTGGGAGGAAGGAAAAAGGACTTCTTTTCTCCTTTTCCCACCTGCAGAGACTCCACGTGCCAACAACTGCAGTGGGGCACTCTGAGTGAAAGAACCTCCCCATTCCCCACAGTTCTCACTCTTGCTCCAGTTACTGCTTTAATTTGGTTTTCAGGAATTTTTTTTCCAGCTGGGAAGAACCAACACAGCCCCAACAGCTCATGAAATCTTTAAGCTGTGGCTGCAGTGCCACACTGCTCTCGCTCTTGGTTGAGGGGAAGGCTGTGGATGTGTCTAGCTGGACTTTAGCAAGGCCTTTGACACTGTCTCCCATAAAAGACTCCTGGAAAAGGTGGTAGCCCATGGCTTGGACAGAGGTACCCTCTGCTGGGTCAGGAACTGGCTGAAGGATCGGGCCCAGAGAGTGCTGGTGAATGGAGCTGCATCCAGCTGGTCACCAGTGGTGTTCCCCAGGGGTGTGTGTTGGGTCCAGTCCTGTTTAACATCTTTATTGATGATTTAGATGAGGGGATTGAGTCCATCAGCAGCAAATTTGCAGGAGGGCTCTGCAGAGGGATCTGGAGAGACTGGAGAGATGGGCTGATTGCAATGGGATGGAGTTCAACAAGGCCAAGTGCAGGTCCTGCCCTTTGGCCACCCCAAGCCCTGCAGCGCTCCAGGCTGGGCACAGAGTGGCTGGAGAGCAGCCAGGCAGAAAGGGACCTGGGGGGACTGAGGGACAGGAAGCTCAAGAGGAGCCAAGAGTGTGCCCAGGTGGCCAAGAAGGCCAATGGGATCCTGGCCTGGATCCAAAGTAGCGTGGCCAGCAGGCCCAGGGCAGTGAGCCTTCCCCTGGCCTCTGCCTTGGGGAGGCCACACCTTGAGTGTTGTGTTGAGTTCTGGGCCCCTGAGTTGAGGCAAGAGATTGAGGGGCTGGAGCGGGGCCAGAGAAGAGCAACGAGGCTGGAGAAGGGAGTGGAGCACAAGTGCTGTGGGGAGAGGCTGAGGGAGCTGGGGGTGTTTGTGCTGGAGAAGAGGAGGCTGAGAGGTGACCTCAGCACTGTCTGGAAGTGCCTGAAGGGAAGTTGTGGCCAAGTGGGGGTTGGTCTCTTCTCCCAGGCACTCAGCAATAGGACAAGGGGGCACGGGGGGCTCAAGCTCTGCCAGGGGAAATTGAAGTTGGAGATCAGGTAGAAATTCTTTGCAGAGAGAGTGCTCAGGCATTGGAATGGGCTGCCCAGAGAGGGGGTGGATTCACCATCCCTGGAGGTTTTTCAGCTGAGCTTGGCCATGGCACTGAGTGCCATGATCTGGTAAAGGGACTGGAGTTGGCCCAAGGGTTGGACTTGATGATCTCAGAGGTCTTTTCCAACCCAATCCATTCTATGATTCTATTCTATGATTCTTCTTTTCTTCCCATGCCCCACCGCCTGCCAGCCCCTGGCACAGCCCTGCTGGCAGGGGCAGGGGTAAGGTAAGAGCAAGAGGAGCCTGTGAGAGGCATTGCTGTGCTCATCTCTTTTTCATTTTGGAAGGAAGTGTGGGAGAGGATATTTTCTCCTGAAAAGTTACAGCAAGTTCTTAGGGCAAACTCCTGTGTAGGAACTGTTCAGCAGTGAGGGATTCTAATTAATATCTTACAGCTCTGCAGTTTATTATTTTACATGTCTGTTATTTGCCAACAGCTTTTCTTTTATTTTGTCTATTAATCCTAGTTACGTAAACAATAACTGCAGAAAAGCACACAGAGTATAACCTTCCATTCTCTGAGGTCTCCAAGGCTGGAATTCCTATAGCTGGGAAGCAGCTGCAATGTCTCCTTAATTCTTGTGATGCTCAGCTATGGGATCAGGTAATAATCATTTAATAATGCACTTCTAATACCTCCTATGATGATATAAAGCTGCATCCATCTGTTCTGGAGAGCACACAAATGAGCTCACAAATGATGTGTGAGCTGAGAGCACAAAGGGTGGTTGGATCAGCACAGTCCATGCTCCTCTGCTTGGAGCTTCCTCGTGGGAGTGGTCCCAGAGCCAGCTCCCTTGGAACACCCATGGCAGAGGCACAGACTGGATTACCAGAGTGAATTTAGTTCTGCATGGAGAGTGCTTTGAGTAGGAGCCACTGCCTTGAGGACTGAGCTGGGCTTTGGAACATCCTGAGGATCCTGGAGGTGGTGGATGAGCTATTACAGATCTGCCAGATTTTCTCAGTTGGCTTTTGGGTGGGAGCTGGTGAGTGAGGATACACTGGAGGAGGGTGCCAGCCCCACCAGCTGTGCCAGCCAGCAGGAGCAGGAAGGGAGAGCTGGAACAGAGACCTCAGCTAGAAAATGCAGAGGATTAACTCATTACAGCCTCCTGACTCACTTTTAGACTTCTCTGAGGTGTCACTTCATTCTCCATCAGCCTTTCCCTTCTGTTTTCAGACAGTTATTTTAAGGTTGGGGCTGCACCTGCACTTTGGGAAGGGGGAAAGCTCCATTCATGTGAGCACAACAAACATTTCCCAAACCTGGGTGTGACTCGACTTGTGCTTGTCCAAAAGGAAAGGAGGAAGAGGCACCTTACAAGAAACTGAAGCCTCTGGGTTGCAGGAGGTCCTTCTTGTACACAGGAACTCATGAGAAGCTTCAGGTGAAGGGGGACACTGTGCAGAGCTGCAACTCAAGGACTTTATCACAAAGCCATCAAGCAACTGTCTTTTATATTGATATCATATTTGTACATTTTTTTCCCCTTCTCCCCCCTTCCCCTTAATTGGATGTCAGCCACGTGGCAAGGTTATTCTGTTAGACAAGCTGGGAAATGACAATGACAGCATTATAATTAAGTGCCAGGACATGCAGCCAACACAATTACCATGCTGTTATTACACTGGATGATGTGCTAAGGAAGCTCATAAAAACGCTGTAAAGAATATAAATCATGGGACATGTACACAATTGGGGAAGAAACTGTTGCCTCTTTTGCTAATTCCCACCAGTGTGAGATAACCCCAATGAAAGAGATGTTTCCTTGCACTGACAATGTTCCTACTCTCAAATGGCTCTAGGAGCAACCAGGGCTTCATTTTTTTTTTTTCAGTTTCAGGGCAGTGCTTCTTTGGGATTTTTTTCAGCTTCAGGTGCTGCAAACCTCAGCAATTTTTAAGCTGGTGTTTCCCCCTCTGTTTTCAGCCATGGCCTTGCTTTGTGCCTGCACCACTGTCCTGCCTGGCCAGGTCTTTGTGGTTCTCAGGTTTCTCTTGGTTCTGTGCAGGCACCTGGCACTGCTGGCACTGCTGTCCTGTTCTCATTTTCTTGGTTGTCTTCTTGACAAAGGAGTTAAACCAAAGGCTGAGTCTTCTCAGCAACAAGGCTGGAGAAGGGAGTGGAGCACAAGTGCTGTGGGCAGAGGCTGAGGGAGCTGGAGGAGATTGTGCTGGAGAAGAGGAGGCTGATAGGTGACCTCAGCACTGTCTGGAAGTGCCTGAAGGGAAGTTGTGGCCAGGTGGGGGTTGGTCTCTTCTCCCAGGCACTCAGCAATAGGACAAGGGGGCACGGGGGGCTCAAGCTCTGCCAGGGGAAATTGAAGTTGGAGATGGGAAAAAACTTCTTTGCAGAGAGAGTGCTGAGGGATTGGAATGGGCTGCCCAGAGAGGGGGTGGATTCCCCATCCCTGGAGGTTTTTAAGGTGAGCTTGGCCGTGGCACTGAGTGCCATGATGTGGTAAAGGGAGTGGAGTTGGAGCAAGGGTTGGACTTGATGATCTCGGAGGTCTTTTCCAACCCGATCAATTCTATGATTCTATGATTCTCACCAAAGGCAGAAGACCCAGGGAAATCCCATGAAAGATGCCCCTTACACAAAAAACTGATTAATAGCATTTACCTCCATGCCTTATTTTTAATCATTTCTCCTTCAGTTGAATGGTGAATTTGAATTTTGTGCTTGTCAACATCTACCTGGAACCCAGAAATCTTGACATTCTGTTCCAAAGAGAAGCTGATCTATTAGTCAGGTCCTTGCCCTTTCAGACCTTGGGGCTGGAGTTGAACTTCTGTGAAAAATCCAACTCCCCAAAGCAGGGCTGCCCCTGCCCAGGGGCTCTGATGCTTCTCTAGCCAGAGGCTGTTCTGCTGCAGCTTTGCCTCATTGCTGTTTGGATAACATTTTTACTTCCAATCATCTTCTCCTCAGAAAGCTGCCACTCCGATATCTTCAGAAAAAATGACAAAATCCTTTTTTTTTCATCTTTTAATTGGCATGGCTTGCTGCTGCACTGCACAAAGCTGGAATTTCAAATGGTCAAACTTTATCAGTCTGAAAAACCCAGCTCTTTGAAATGAAGTGTAAAAGAAGTTAAATTGTCTCCACTGTCTGTTTTGATGTTTGATCTAAACATTCTGGTAATTTGAACCATTTGAGGATATTTAGGGGTTTGAATCCTGGGCTAATATGCTTAATTCACAGCCCTTGAACTGCTGGTGGTATCTCAGATCTGCTCCCAGCACCTCCAACACCCGGATTCCTTTCAAGGCTGATCAAGGAGAGCTTCAGGCTGAATCAATAATGTCCAAACTGCAGATGGTTCACTAACTCTGCAAACACCCCGTGCTCCTCTCAAACAGCATCGTGGGATCAGGCCCTGAGACCTTCCTGCTGGAATTCCATCTCAGTAAATTGGAATAAAAGCAAAGAAAGGGCCTTTCTGCCAAGTCTGTATTGGTGCAAATTTGGAAATATGGAGCTGGTGAGTTTGATTTACTGTCCCAGGGGCTGGTAATTAGTGTGACTATTTGTAAACATTGTGCTGCCTCATCTCCACTCCTGGGACTCTCCTCAATTGAATCTTGCCCAGACATTGGCAGTTCCTCTTGCTCTGAAGTTCCCTGGTGTGTGTTTTGGGAGCACAGTCTGAGCCAACCCATGGACACAGAGCAGCTTGTGGGACCACAAGCCCTGTTGTGGTGGCCCAGGGATGTAGTGGGGTCCCTGAGAAGGGCTTGGTGAAAGGTTTTGGTAGGTCCCTCTGTGCTAAAGCCTTTGCCAAAGGCCACTGATTAGGTCCTGTTGCCTCTGGCTGGGTTTGACTTTCTGTAAATTTTTATCACATTCAGCCTCACGTAAGGGAGAGAACTCCAGAGATGACAGGGCTTTATTATTGCTTATTATTATTTTAAACTTGCTTTTTTCCAGCAAGCAGGATGAGAGGCTGCTGCCTGACATTTCATTCCATTCCTTTATTTCATATTTTAAAGCATAATGAAGAGCCTGATACACTGAGTGGCAGCTGCAGGAGAGCATCTTACTCATCAAAAGGTGGGAATATGGGGTTGGACAAGGGCCTGGAGGGACAGGACAAGGGCAAGGGCTTTAAACTGGCAGAGGGCACGGTTAGATGGGATATTGGGAAGGAACCCTTCCCTGGGAGGGTGGGCAGGCCCTGGCACAGGTTGCCCAGAGAAGCTGTGGCTGCCCCATCCCTGGAAGTGTCCAAGGCCAGGTTGGACAGGGCTTGGAGCAGCCTGGGCTGGTGGAAGGTGTCCCTGCCCATGGCAGGGCGTGGAACTGGATGTTTTTTAAGGTCCCTTCCAACCCAAACCATTCTGGGATTCTGTGATGCAGCCATGGGTTGGGTTTTTTTCATTTTAATTTCTCTGCTGCCCTCCATACATGGAAAGGAGTGGATGGGACAGAGGAGCCAGGGATAGTCTGCCCACGGAGCTGCTTGGCCAAAGCCAGAGGTGCCCCAGGCAGACAAACCCTTCCTGCAGTCCCCTGTGCCCATCACCGTGGCCCCCCATGCTCATGGCTCAGCAGCTTTGCTGCCTCTGATTGCCAGCACAGCTCCTCTCGCAGGGCCCCGTTCCTGCTGATGCTGCTCCTTCTGCTCAGGGCTAATTCTGGCTCTGGGTGGCTGAGTGGGTGAGCCAGGCTGCTTGTGGCAGCAGAGGAGGGAGGGGGGAGCTGCCAGGCTGAGCCAAGCAGGGCACAGAGGCTGCCCTGCCCCTGCCCTGGGCACTGCTGGCTCCACAGGGCTTGCCTGAAACACTCAGCTCTGGAGCAAGTTGCATTTCTAGGGGGGTTTCATTGAAAGCCATCAGTTGGCTCTGTACGTGGGAAACTTTGCTCAGCAGTGCTGCTTCCAGGAGCACTGGGGCCCAAAACATCCCTGGGGCTGCAGGACATAGTCCAAGAGGTTTGTGTGAAATGCAACCTTTGTAGGAGTGTCATCAGCCCTGTTCATCTCTCTGCAGAACTTTGCCTTCTCTTTTCATGTCTCATCCTTTGGAAATGGGATTATGTATGAATTTTCTCTTCATTTTTCTCTTCGTTATCCATCCTATCAAGTTGTCTTGGTTGTATTTGGATGTGATATTTGCAAATTCTCCATTGCTCTTTTTTTTTATCCTTACTTTTTTATGATTTCTGGACAGTGAGTGCAGTGTAGGCAGATGCCGTGTGGGATCCTTTCCCTTGGACGGGAGCTCAGATATATCTATATATTATATATCTATCTGTATCTCCTCAATTAGCCCATGTAGCAATGTCGAACTGCTGTGCTCAGATGTTGCCTCTTGATCTGTGAGCATCAAGGTGCTCAGCTCGCCCTCCTGCCTGCTGTCTGTGCCACACAGGCAGGAACAAAGGGAGCAGTGATGAAAGCAAGGGAAATCAGGGAGCTGGATTCAAACAGGCCATTTGAAAGCTTGCCTTCAATGTTTTCTGTTGAGGCGAGTCTGGGAGATATCTGGGGGGACGTGGCAGGGGCTTGGCACACGTGGCAGATGACCTTGTGTCCCAGTTCAGCAGGTGGGAGCAGTTTATCCCTGTGTGGGTGTGACCAAAGCTGGGCATTCTAAACCCTCTGGGCCATTGCCCAGCAACTCTTCCCAATGGCCCATTGGCAGCAGCTGCCCAGGGCACAGCTGAGCCCTCAGCCTGGCAGCTGGCTGGGAAAGAAGCCTGGCAGAGGAGCTGGGAGAACTCCCCTGCAGGGACTCCTTGGCACCTCCACACCCACCTGAGGGCTCAGCTCTGCTCAGGGGCCAGCAACCAGTCCAAAATCCCCCCTGACTCCCAGACTCACATCCCCCACTCTGGAACTCCCTGCCCTGGGGTAGGGACTGGGGGCTCCCACCTGCACCTCAGGGGAGAGAATCTTGGGCTTTGGGGGCTTGGGGACCCATTCATTGGATGCAGAGGAGGATCAGAACCTGGAGAGGAGGAGCCCACCACTCTCCAGCAAACTGTGCCATCATCTGCACCAACAGGTTTTTCACCTCCTTTTCCTTTGGACTCGGGGGAACCACGTGGGGCTCAGCACAGGGGCCACCAAACCCCACTGTGTTTGTGCCCCAGGGGGCTGGGTTCCACTGCTGGGTTTGGGGGTTAAACCCAATTTCTCTTTGTGCCATTGCATTTCTTGTAATCTTGTTATTAAATTGTAACTCTGCCTTATAATCTCTTTTGTGTTGGGTTTGTTTCTCCTGCTGGTTTACCTTTAAACCCACACACCTTGTTTTCAACACATCACTGACCCCAGAAACTTTAAGCTGGAGAGACAAGGGATTTTGGGAAGAGTTGTGGTGTCCAAGGGGCAGACTCTGCCTTGGAAAAGTTCAGGGAGGTTTTCTGCCTTCACACCTCCTGCCATCAGCTGAGTCTGACAAAGTTTGTCTTCCCCTAATTGCCATGTTAACAAAACCAGAATTGACAGTGAGACAGGAGGTGTTAGTGGGATTCAGTGCCTGTGTTTGCCAACCAGAGGGGACTCAGGGTGTCAAACAGCAGATCTGAGTCCTTTTGGAGAGGAAGAAGCAGCAGAGAATGATGGAGAATTGAACCTCAATGTAGCTTGAGTTTTACATCCATAGCACTGGTCTGGTTTCAGTGCTGAATCAGAAACCCATGGCTGAGATTTGGGCCTTCTTTCTTTCTTTTACCCACAAAGATTCAGATAAACAGCACCAAATGTTTCTCACTGACCACACTGATAAGCTGCAAAACTGACTCAAGGGGAGTGAAAGAAGAAGAAAATCCTTTGAACCACAAGGTCTGCCCCTGTGTGTCCCCTGGGATTCCTGCTGCTCAGGGACAGTGGGGCAGCTCCAGAGTCTGGAGGAAGGAGCCCTGGGAAGCAGGAATGGCCTCCTGAGCTGTGGGAGCTCTTTCAGTGTCCTTCAAGAGAATCTCAGAGGACATGGGAAGGACTTGGAGAAGAAGAGAGGAAATAGTAAGGGATGGATGGGGGTATTGTCCTTCTGTTGTGCTGGAACCCAGGGAGATGGTGCGTGGTGGAACGTGGGGGTATTCAGACTGAAGGGAGCAACTCAGTGCTATCCTCAGAAGGGATCAAAATCTGGAATGTCAGTAAGGTCTTGATGCCTATGGGGTTTTTGATTTTCACATTTTGCAGATTTTAGGAACACAGTAACTGTAGCAAATGTAGATTTAATGTGCTAGTATTCTGGCAGCCTAAGTTAATTGTTTATATATCCTAACCCCTAGCATTTATCAGTAGCTCAAATTCTTTAGTTATTACGACTCTCTCCAAGGTAAGAGCTGAAGACCATCAGAAGGCCTGCAGAATGAAACATAAATACAGGGCAAAGTGACCCAGAAGTCAGAACTGGAAGAACTCCAAGAGACCTTTGTGTGCTGAAGAAGAAGAGATGATGAAGACAGATGGTCTCAATGACCCCAGCCCCAAATCCTGGGGCATGGAACAGGGGTGGGACCAGGGCTGGACCAAGAAGTGTGTAAAGTAATGATTGGAGGGATCATATTATAAAAGCCATGGAAACTAAAACTGGGGAGCCCGTGCATGTCATCATGTATTCCTGTGGGCCTTTGGCCTGATGTTAAAGGACTTTACTTTTTATCTTACTCTACACTAACTTGGCTCAGAGTCCTGCTTTGTGGGGGGTCTCTCACAGCATCAGTCTGAATGAAAGAACAGGCAGAATAATTACTGAGGGGAGGGAGGGAAACTGGGGTGAATCCATCACACCCCACCCAAGGGTGCTGCCCCAGCACACCTGCTCTGCAGTTGGCTCTTCCATGGCCCAGCACAGCAGGTGTTGAGGTTTGGGGTTTCCCAAGCAGGAGCAGGTCCTGCCCCACTGGTGGGACCTGAATATTTGCAGGTCTGTTGTTCTCCTCTAGCTGGAGATTCACACTGAGAAACGCCAAGTCTGAGCCCACTCAGCTGTGGATTTGGGGACAGACACTGGCAGTGATGTGCCAGCTTCCTGCTAACACACACACACAGAGTCCCTCCTGCTGCTTAATCTCTCCTCAATCTGTGCAATATTGGCCTGGATGCAACGTGTTGTCAATGGCCATGCAAAATTCATGCAGAGAAGGGTGGGAGCAGTAGATTAAAATGTGATATGGGGGGACCTGGAAGGCTGATTCCCTTTGCCTCCCTCACATTCCTCCATTCCCTGAAGAGGCTTTTGATTTAGAAATTCAGTGGCCAGCAAACACAGCCCAGTTTGCCCAGCTGACTAGGAAAGGGATCTGTCCCAGAGCCTGCTCTCAAAGGAATGACCTACTCAAAATAGCTGGGCTGAAGAGCAGGTGGACACCAGCATTGCAAAACCTGCCTCCTGCTGTAGGAGCTGTGGCTTGTGGAGACCAAAGTGGGAGAGCAGTGGGAGGCAGGATGATCTTGGTTTCCAAAATGAGGCCTTGCTACTCTTTATCTTTTATTTGGGTATAGGGATAACCCTTTGCAACTGTTCTACCCTCTCACAACTCAGCAGGCCAAGAAGGGATCTCAGTGATCCCATGGGAGCTCTGGAAGAACTTGTCTGTGTTGGATCCAGCAGCACAGGAGATTGTGTCAGACTGGGGGGGAAGGAGCAGCATGTGGAGGTGTTCCTGCTTCCCTGGTGTTGGTAATTCTGGGCTTTGTTGGCATCTGATAAGATAAAACTGGGATTTGCCAGAAAATGGGGAGACTTGAAATCTTGGGCTATGGGATTTGTTTGGCTTTTTCATATTTAGTTCTTCATCTGAAAAGGTTTCTGTTGTGTCACCAGAAATAAAGGTTTCTCTAGACTGTAGTTCTTGTGCTTTCAGGGATGAAAACTTCTGCAGCTGTCACTGACTGTTCAAAAGAGGCAAAGCTGAGACAGATCTTTCTTGATTCTTTTTTCCTGGCTCTGCTCAGCACTTTCTCCTTCATCTCCTGAGAGCAGATGTGCAGAGGAAAGGTCAGGAGATGCTGTGCTTGAATCCTTCCCCAGCCACCACGTCCCTCTGTTGCTCTCTGTGGGTGATGTGCTCGGGATGTGATGGGACAGATGTCACATCATCACCAGTCCTTGCACTGATCTCCTCTGGAGAAGCTGAGCGTGCTCTGAATGTCACTGATGCAGCACAAGGGTAAGACTGTGATTTCTGGGCATTTATTTGTCTGGTGTGCTGGAGGTGCTGAGATAACTCTGAATGCCCCCTGATGTATTCCCACTCTGCACTGGCACCTTTGGGCACTACCCCTCACTCAGGATGTTTCCTGGCACTGCTGCTCCCCTCATTTGCTCATGGGCAGGCTCTGGGAGGGTGTCTGTGGAGATGCCCATGAGATGACAGAGCACAGACCTGGCAGCAAAGAAACAGAGCCCAGGGAGGCTCTGCAGGGCATGGCAGTCACCCTTCTGCTGTGCCAGGCCTGGCTCTGCCCTGGGCTTTCAGTCCTAAATGACCTGCTGGCCACCACAGAATGAGAACTGCTTGGAAAGAGGGGCTAAAAAAGGCAGGCAGCAGCTCCACATCCCATTTTAGGTTGCCCTTTTCTTCAAACCAAACCAGGCAGTGCTGAAATGAAGTGGGTTTTGGTGGGAGTAGAGCACAGGGGCACTGAGCAAATCTGCTTTTCTCATAGAGTGCTGGCCACAAATAATTTGCTTAATGGTTGCATCTAAGGAATCAGCACTGATGCAAGAATGCAACTGTAAAAGGTGCCTTGCAAATTAACATAACCAAGGAAGGAACAGAGGAATTGCTAGGCTGGATCAAACCCTCCTTGCTTAGGTTATATTGTGATTTAAAACTAAAATTAAAAGTAGCTGCTTCTTGAGAGCAAAATACGAGAACTTAATGGAAGCAGGTATGGAAGGACTCGCCCACACGTTGGATCTTCAACCATTAACATGTAGTTTCAGGCCTGATGAACAAAGATGAACTCCCTTCCACAGTGCTGCTGCTGTAATTGATACCTCTAAGTACTCCTTTTATTAAAGGAAATGTCAGGAGTGCCTTCACATCCTCAGGTTTCTCCTGCCTTGGTGAGTGCTGGTTGTGCTCCAACTCACTCAGAACAAGATATGGAAACAGAGGCTCAGGATTCCTTCTGCATCCTTTAGAATTCCCACCTGTGACTTCCTGGACTGTTCTCTTTTCTGGGTATCAATCAACAGAACTCCTTCATTTTCCTAATGTGCTGGCACCCAATCCTTGCTTTTGACAAAAATATTTACAATTAAATTACTTGTGTCTCACACAATCCCATTCATTTTAGTTCACATTTAGGAGCATTTCCTACATCTTTTACTGGTCTCTGAATTCTGGGTCTGTTTTGAGCCAGGGTGGCCACTGCTCTGAGCTGGGATGACCAATGATTTGGGACAGGTTGGGCACTGCTCTGAGCTAGGCTGGGCACTGGTCTGAGCCAGGCTGGGCACTGATCTGGGCCAGGCTGGGCACTTATCTGAGCTAAGCTGGGCAATGATCTGAGCTAAGCTGGGCACTGATCTGAGCTAAGCTGGGTGCTGGTCTGAGCCAGGCTGGGCACTGGTCTGAGCTAGGCTGACCACTGATCTGAGCCAGGCTGACCACTGATCTGAGCCAGGCTGGGCACTGATCTGAGCCAGGCTGGGCACTGATCTGAGCCAGGCTGGGCACTGATCTGAGCCAGGCTGGGTACTGCCACGTGGCATTAGAGAGATCTGTGTGTGCCCAAAGACACAGCAGTTGCCCCGAGCCTGATTTTGCTGCCTTGTCTCAGTTCAGTGAGAGCCAATGGCTGAAGGAGCATGACAGGAATGTTGTGGGTCCTTGGGTGCATTCTGTGAGGGTGTTGGGTCCTGTTGTCCTGCTCCACGAGGGAAAGTGGCCTCTGAGTCCCCAGGGTTGCCTTTGCTGCTCCTCTTGCTGGGAGAGTCTGCTCTGGCTCCTTTCTGCTGTGCATGTGATTGATGGACCTCATGAAATCACTCCCTCCCTGTTTCCTCTTTTCCCTCAGAAGGCTCCTTGCTCTTGTGGGAATATACTTTCCTTCCTGGATTTCACACAGATGGATTTCTTTCACCATCCCAGCCCCATTCCTGCCCTGAGCTCTGGTATCTGTTGGTTATTCAACTGGGAAATGGCAGGAGAGGAGGGGAAGATGAGCAGCAGATTTTCAACCCAGCTCCAACCTGCAGAACTGGAAGATACAAAGCCTTTAAGCTGTGTTTCATCAGAGCTTCTGAAGTTGGCTGCTTTCAAAGCAGCCTCCAGGACAGTCAAGACAGAGCTCCAGCCCTTTGCAGAAGGAGTTGGTGAGGCATGAGTTTTCCTGTCACACTCTGTGCCTTGGGAAGCAGCAGGACTCACCTGCAGGGTTGGGTTTCAGAGGGCACCAGGGTGGCTGAGCTTGAAGGGATGTGTCACACCTTCTCAGGACCAAGCCTTTCTACAGTGGCTGTGCAGAACAACTTCTGTCTCTGCCTTCCAATGGCCCTTTCCCTGCTCTGTAGCAAGGCTTGACTTTCCTCTGCCCTGTGGCAACCTGTGGGATTCTGCCTGTCCTGCAAGGAGAAAATGGGAGAGCAGGAGCATTATCAAGAATAGCGTGGCCAGCAGGCCCAGGGCAGTGAGCCTTCCCCTGGACTCTGCCTTGGGGAGGCCACACCTTGAGTGTTAGGTTGAGTTGTAGGCCCCTGAGTTGAGGCAAGAGATTGAGGGGCTGGAGCGGGGCCAGAGAAGAGCAACGAGGCTGGAGAAGGGAGTGGAGCACAAGTGCTGTGGGGAGAGGCTGAGGGAGCTGGGGGTGTTTGTGCTGGAGAACAGGAGGCTGAGAGGTGACCTCAGCACTGTCTGGAAGTGCCTGAAGGGAAGTTGTGGCCAGGTGGGGGTTGGTCTCTTCTCCCAGGCACTCAGCAATAGGACAAGGGGGCACGGGGGGCTCAAGCTCTGCCAGGGGAAATTGAAGTTGGAGAGCAGAAAGAAATTCTTTGCAGAGAGAGTGCTCAGGCATTGGAATGGGCTGCCCAGAGAGGGGGTGGATTCCCCATCCCTGGAGGTTTTTCAGCTGAGCTTGGCCGTGGCACTGAGTGCCATGATCTGGTGATCAAAGTGGGGTTGGATCAAGGGTTGGACTTCACGATCTCAGAGGTCTCTTCCAACCCAGCTGATTCTGTGATTCTCGGATTATTCTGCTGTGCTGTCTTACTGAGCAGTGGAGTTGGTGTGGGATGTTGGCTGGGGATGGGTTTGGAGGAACACAATATCCTCCAGCTGCAGAGTTCCTGTGTGAGACATGAGCAAGGCTGCAGGGAAATGAGAGGGAGACTTGGGAATTCCACTATTTTAAAAAAAAAATATTTTCACAAGTACAAACTACCCACCCAAGCACTTCTGTACCCAGCTGTGCCCTCAGTGGTTCTGGTGGTCACCTCCCCAGGGGAGTGTTGGGAAAAAACAAGGCCAGGTTGGACAGGGCTTGGAGCAACCTGGTCTAGGGGGAGGAGTACCTGCCCAAGGCAGGGGGTGGGATGAGATGAGCTTTAAATCCCCTTCCAACTCAAACCATTCTGTGATTTGCTGATTCTGAGTGTGCAATTCTCTGAAAATCCTCCCCAACCACTCTTTTATCTGCATTTCTGCTGAGATCCTGCTGGTGGAACTCTGTGGCCCAACCCTGGAGGATTTTAGATGGAGACCAACAGAATGTTTCACTGACAGCTCACAGTCCAAACTGGAGCAGATACAGAGCTTTTCTCTGACACTGCCTGTCAAATGGAAGAACATTTTCTGAACCATTTTAATAAAAATAAAAATGTAAAATGTTTCATGCAGAAAAGCTTGAAACACAACATCAACCCACCCCAGCTCCCTTTGCTTTCCCTTCAGGAGCAGTTCCTGATGCAGAGCAAGTCCTTGTGGGTCTGGTTGCTTTAAACCAGCATGTTTGGGGAGAATATAATTTCTTCCCAAATATTCACCTTTCCCCCTTTGTTTGCATCTCCTGGTGATAAGCTCACACTGACAGGCATCACTGTAACAATGCCAAGGTCATGGGTTCAATCCCCTGTGTGGGCCATTGACTTAGGAGTTGGACTCGATGATCCTTGTGGGTCCTTCCAACTCAGAATCGTCTGTTTACACTCTGTTTACACTCTGTTTACACTGGCTATTGATTCTTCATTGAGATACTTTATTAGAACAATTTCCTCACTGTGAAAGGAATCTAAGAACTTTTAAAGAGATCTTGTGATGACACCAAGCAGCCACATGACTGTGGTGCTGCCCCTTGGCTCCAAAGGGACTCTGCTCTGCAGTTTCCCATGTTATCACCTCATCTTCCTCCTGCCTGGTTTTGCCAGGAATGGATTTGGTCCAAGCTGGGAACACCTGAGGCTTCTCCAGTTCCATCTTTTTCTTCAGGAAGCAAATCTAAGGTTCCCTCAGTGTATATTTGAGAGTCCAAACAAACTGCAGGAAGTTTAATAGCTGAGATCTGTGTTCATCTTGTAAACAAGATTTAATATTCTTTAAAAAACCAAATTTCTTTAGTGCTGATTTCACACTTCATTAAAGTATCAAGTCCTGTCTTGTGTCCCAAGCACAAAGCCTTGGATATCCCAAGTTTGAGATTCTCACAGAGCTGCTGTAATTTGGGACAGGACATTCCCCTCCTGAGTTCAACACTTATTATTTCACTGATTTTTTAAGTTCTTCCTGTGTCAGAAAACAGCAAAGACAAGTATTTGCTCCCCATTTTGCTGCTCCCTTGAGACTCTGATTAACCTGCTGCTCGTTCCTTTCCTACGGTAAATTCATGAGTTTGTTCTCTTTGGGTAGGAGGAGATAAAAATCCTTGCCATCCCTGCTCTGGGAATCTCTGCCAGGCTGGTCCAGCTGTTCTGTGGGGCTGGGAGGGAACAAAGCAGGTGCTGGCAGGGCTGGGGTGCTGCTTTGCACTGGGACATGGCACTGCCCACTCCATATACTGAATTCCTGTGGCCACAGAGCCAAAAGTACAAGATCATAGAATCACAGAATCATAGAATCAACTGGGTTGGAAAAGACCTCCAAGATCATCAAGTCCAACCCTTGGGCCAACTCCAGTCCCGTCACCAGATCATGGCACTCAGTGCCACGGCCAAGCTCACCTCAAAAACCTCCAGGGATGGGGAATCCACCCCCTCTCTGGGCAGCCCATTCCAATCCCTCAGCACTCTCTCTGCAAAGAAGTTTTTTCTCACCTCCAACTTCAATTTCCCCTGGCAGAGCTTGAGCCCCCCGTGCCCCCTTGTCCTATTGCTGAGTGCCTGGGAGGAGAGACCAACCCCCACCTGGCCACAACTTCCCTTCAGGCACTTCCAGACAGTGCTGAGGTCACCTCTCAGCCTCCTCTTCTCCAGCACAAACACCCCCAGCTCCCTCAGCCTCTCCCCACAGCACTTGTGCTCCACTCCCTTCTCCAGCCTCGTTGCTCTTCTCTGGCCCCGCTCCAGCCCCTCAATCTCTTGCCTCAACTCAGGGGCCCACAACTCAACACAACACTCCAGGTGTGGCCTCCCCAAGGCAGAGGCCAGGGGAAGGCTCACTGCCCTGGGCCTTCTGGCCACGCTACTTTGGATCCAGGCCAGGATGCCATTGGCCTTCTTGGCCACCTGGGCACACTGGTGGCTCCTCTTGAGCTTCCTGTCCCTCAGTCCCCCCAGGTCCCTTTCTGCCTGGCTGCTCTCCAGGTGAGATACTAAATTAAAGCTTGTAATACCCCTTTGGACTGTAGAAATAACACATAAACACACCACCAAATGATTGATTTTAAAGCTGCCTCTTAAATATGACTCTCCCCTTGGGCAGCCCCATCCAAACTATAACATTGACATCCCTTGAGCTCCGATGAGCAGAGGTGGAGTTGCACAATGTGGATTTATCTTTACAAACCCAAGACTGATGGAGCAGGGCTGGGCTGCTGCACCATTTGTGTGTTCCAAAGCTCAGCACACCCTTCCCAGATCTGTGCCCCTTCCCAAGTGCTCCTGTTGGGCTCTTGTGTTCTCCATGCAGAGCAGAGAGATGCCACCACCCTCTGCAGCTGTCTGGGCTTTCTGCATTGTTAAAATCTGTCACATTTACATCCCTTATTGGAACATGCAAATTCCTCAGCCAAGAGGAGGAAATGCACATTTCTTTTCTTTTTCATAATCATCTTTGCTAGTCATAGGGCAGTTGGAATAATGTGTTCTCTTTCAGATGAAAACAAAGGCATAAAAATAGATCTTCAGAGCCCGGAACAGTGGCAAGATCTTTAAATAAATCCCCTCAGAATACTCTATTTTCAAATTTGTTGCTTCTAATAGATTCATCACCTTGCCTTCTCTCCAGAAGGTGCTTTTATCTGATCCAAACCCAAAGGACATTTAGTCAGAAAAGCTTTAGTGATGCTTTTCTACCAGCTCACTTAAAGCTCAGCCAAAATGCAGTGTGTGTCTGTGATATGTACCTGGTGTTTTCTCTGCAGCTTTCGCTGCTGGGGTTGTCTTCATTCCTGGCCACTGCTGTTAAATTGTTGCTGCATTTCCCTGTGGAGAAACCTGCACTTGGTTGATGTATGAAGGGATTGCAAACCATCCATTGTCAACAGCAGTAACTGTTTTTCTTTAGGGAAAGTCCCTCAGCCAGAATGTGTGGCTTAACAAACAAATAAAACAGTGCCCAATTCACTTGGGGATGAAAGAGAGGGGAAATCTCAGGGCCTAATTGGTGCCATGAAATTAATATGTTGTCTGAGCAGTGTCCATCCCCTCAATCTGTGCCCCTGTGGGTGAGGGTCACTGCAGGAGGCAAAGTGTCTGCTGCCCACTTCAGCCTGGTTCTTCTCATGGCTGGCACTGGGCTGGTTTAAAGGGAAACCGGCAGGAGAAACAAACCCAACACAAAAGAGATTATAAATCAGAGTTACAATTTAGTAACAAGATTACAAGAAATGCAATGGCACAAAGAGAAATTGGGTTTAACCCCCAAACCCAGCAGTGGAACCCAGCCCCCTGGGGCACAAACACAGTGGGGTTTGGTGGCCCCTGTGCTGAGCCCCACGTGGTTCCCCCGAGTCCAAAGGAAAAGGAGGTGAAAACCTGTTGGTGCAGATGATGGCACAGTCTGGTGGAGAGTGGTGGACTCCTCCTCTCCAGGTTCTGATCCTCCTCTACATCCAACANGGCAATGGCCCAGAGGGTTTAGAATGCCCAGCTTTGGTCACACCCACACAGGGATAAACTGGTCCCAGCCTGCTGAACTGGGACAGGCACTCAGAAATCAAACATCCCTGGGGTGCAGCCTTGGGGAAGGCAAATCCATCAGGGAGCTCAGAGCCTGCAGAGCTGGTGTCTGAGCTGCACAAAGCTGCCTCCTTGGGCCACCGCTATCCCCCTGGTGACCCAAATGTGTGTCTCAATCCCTGAAAATGAGCTTCTTGCCCTTTTTTCTATGCCTAATGGATTCCCATGGACATGTTAGAGCCTGGCCAGCAATGATGCCAAATCTCCTGTGCAATTCTTCTCTGCTCAAGGAAAGCCCTGGCTGTGAGCAATGGGATGGGTTGGGGAGCTCTCAGCAGTGCGAGGTTGGCAGCCAGAATTTCACGCCCAGCAGATTGTTGGTGCCATTCCAGCACCTCCAACATCGGGCTGGCTTGAGCCCCAATGCTGGAGCTTGGCAAATCCAGCTTTTGCGTTCTGGCTTTTCTACAAATTCACTGTGGGAATTTTGGCAACTTGCTTAATTTCCCTGAGCACAGTCCAAAACCGAGGAAAGTCAAGGAGAGTCTTTCCTGGAGCTTAAATGTGCTTTAAATCGGCTCTTTAGGTCTCTGTTTCTACCCTATAAAGTGGGAAATGCACTGTCTCTCCTGTGTTGGTTGTAAACTCTGCATGCCAGGGTTTGTTCCTGACTGTAGGCACGACAGAGCCCTGATTTGGGTTGGCATCCTGTAATTTGGAGGTGAATGTAAACCATGGGCACCCCACAGATACAGGAACTCAGCTGGGTGGCAAGTGCCATCCTTCCAAATTTTAGGCTGCTCCTGTGTGGGAATGTGCAAAGCTGATTTCCACTGCCTGGGAAAACAATTCAGGCAAAATGAAACACAACAGGAGCAAGGGGGGTCAGGCACTTGGGCTCTTTACAGCCCTGCTTTGGCTTCTGCTCACAGATGCTGCCAAGCCCCAGGAATGACCATGGTCAAGAAAACATTTCCCTGTTCCAGTTTTTTGAGTATTTTGTGGAAAGAGAAGTGCTAACAGGGCCCTCTTTGTGTTCCCCAAACCCTGATCTGTGCTATTTGTTCAAAGAGCTCAGTTCCCAGTGATTTTGGTGTCATGGTGTCTGGTCTGTGCTCCCACTGGGACCCCAGGAGGGCAGCCCAGGACTGGGAAAGGATCAACCCCCTGCCCAGCCAAAGTGTGCTCACTAATTACCCAGCAGATCATGTGTCATGAGCAGAAGGGCTTGGATGGCGGGGCCAGAGAAGAGCAACGAGGCTGGAGAAGGGAGTGGAGCACAAGTGCTGTGGGGAGAGGCTGAGGGAGCTGGGGGTGTTTGTGCTGGAGAAGAGGAGGCTGAGAGGTGACCTCAGCACTGTCTGGAAGTGCCTGAAGGGAAGTTGTGGCCAGGTGGGGGTTGGTCTCTTCTCCCAGGCACTCAGCAATAGGACAAGGGGGCACGGGGGGCTCAAGCTCTGCCAGGGGAAATTGAAGTTGGAGAGCAGAGAAAACTTCTTTGCAGAGAGAGTGCTCAGGCATTGGAATGGGCTGCCCAGAGAGGGGGTGGATTCCCCATCCCTGGAGGTTTTTGAGGTGAGCTTGGCCGTGGCACTGAGTGCCATGATGTGGTAAAGGGACTGGAGTTGGCCCAAGGGTTGGACTTGATGATCTCGGAGGTCTTTTCCAACCCAATCCATTCTGTGATTCTATAATTACCCACTGCAAAAATTAAACCACCCAAAGAGGGTCAGAGTTAATGTGGAAGTTGTACTGGTAGGTGAAGAGCAAAGGTATCGTTGTAGAATCCCAGAATCCCAGAATAGTTTGTGTTGGAAGGGACTTCCACACCACTCCAACCCCCTGCCCTGGGCAGGGACACCTCCCACCAGCTCAGGTTGCTCCAAGCCCTGTCCAGCCTGGCCTTGGACACTCCCAGGGATGGGGCAGCCACAGCTTCTCTGTCCAGCCTGTGCCAGGGCCTGCCCACCCTCTGAGTAAAGAATGGCTTTCTAACATCTGATCTTCTTTTTTACTTTAAAACTGTTCCCTCTTGTCCTATAACTCTCTGTATGAAAAATATTGCTCTCCTCTTTTTTTAAGTCCCCTTGAAGTACTGGAAGGCCTCAATAAGGTGTCCCCAGAGCTTTCTCCTCTGCATAAACATTAATATGACTTAAGCAGAAAGAAGGATTCCTGCAGGCGCCTCCTGGTCTGCCAAAGCCTTTTTCCTCCTTGGGAGCATGGCAGAGCCCAGCTCAGCATCCTTCATATCACAGCCCATTCCTTCTCTGCTCCACAGCACTTGCCATCAGGTCAGGACGAAGCTGGGGCTGTTTGCATCTCTGCCTGGACCAGGGAAGGAACTCTTGTCTCTCCACACCCAGGACATCTTCTCACACCTCCCTCATAGACTGGAGAGTGTAGTTGAGCTCAGAGCTCTGCTGGGCATTCCTGCATGGAAATGTCAGACAAGTGCTCCTCATTCCCAGCAAGCCACCGGGCTGGGGACATCAACTGCAAGCCAAGTGTGTCACACTTTGAGTCTCCTTCTCATATGAACTGCCCCAACATCCTGAGGAGACAGTTCCACTGGGCTCCCTGCTCCCACCAGAGGCTGCAGCTGTGGAGCTCAGCTGGTGCTGGTACCTCAGGCTGCTGGGATGGACTTTCATCCAGGTCCAGAGGCTGGAAACAGGGGTGTTATCTGGGATAGAGTGGGAAGACAGGAGGAGCTCTGGGCTGTTTGGTCAGTTTGGGTGACACATTGTGGGTTCTTTAGTGGGACTGGAACAGGGTGTAGCTTGGGGGTCTGGAGCCTTGAATCTCTGAGGCAGAGGATTAGGGGAGGGAAGGGGCTGGGATGGAGTTGGAGGCTGTGGTGGGGAATGCCAGGTTTGAGGGGGCTTTGAGCAACCCAATGTAGTGAGGGGCATCCCTGTCCCTGGCAGAGTGGGGAGCTGGTTTTAAGGGCTCTTCCAACCCAAACCATCCCATGATCTATCAAAGGAAGGACACCATGGGACACTGTGTGTCTCAGTGTTGAACCAGGACTCAGCCTGAAGGCAAGACCTGCTTTCCCTGTGCTGTGTGCCTTTATTTGCCTTCTGGAAATCCTGGAAGTCCTGGAAATCTGGAAATCCTGGGCACAGATTCCACAAACTCTGATACAGAGTTCCGGGTGCTGTGCCTGAGCAGGTACAGGTTTTGCAATGGTGAGACACAGAAAGGATGTGGAGCTGTGTGGTCTCCTGCCTTTGGCCACAGGAGTCCCCAGGTCACCACGTGGCTGAGACAAGCACAGGCAGGTTTCTCCCAGCTCCCAGGGCACTGCTGCAGCAAGTCATGGCTCCCATGAGCTTTGCTCATTGGAAAAGTGCCCATGGGAGCATTTCGATACAGAGTTCCTCCCATGGAAGCATTTCCCATGGAAAGTCTTCCTAGCAGATTTTAATGGAGAAGGAGTGAGCTTATTTATTTCTAGTGGTGCACTAGAAATCTGCTCCCTGCTTGGGGGGCACTTATTGCCCAGACCTGTGATGTGGAGAGGAGATACAGGTCTCACTGTGAACCCTTCAGCCTTCAGCATCATTTTGGGCTCTCCACTGAAGATCATCATTCAAGTGGCTTTTGCTCTTGCAACTGTTCCTGAGGTCAAATCTGAGGTTGTGCCACATCCAGGGGCTCCTGAAAAATGTAGATTTAGGATTCTTTTTGCTCGTTGGCAATTTTTATTCCTTCAGTGCTACCCTAAGTTTCATTAACCTGGAGTTAAGCTGAGGTTGTGCTGTTGGATGAGCATAATAAAATGCACTGCCTTGGCTGGGGAACATATTTCTTTCATGGTGCTTTAAGAGGTCTATAAAGCTCTGATTAAATGATGTCTAAGCTTAGCTCTGCTGCAGCGTTTTGCTGAGAGCAGAACCAAACCCTTGCTGGGACCTTTTCTTTCCTACTCCACTGTCACTACAAGGTGCAGCACCAGCAGACATAGCAACTCTGCTTTATTTTAAGGCAGCAACAGCTGAGGTGCCGGTGGCCCCCGATGCAAATGCCTGTAATATGATGCTCCCGTAAATCCCAGCCCGATTCATTCTGAGAGCTCGGGAATGTGGTGGGGTGTGCTCAGGGAGCAGCTGGCACGGCAGGGAGGGCTCAGGAATGCCAAGGCAGCGCTGAGCTGAGCTGAGCTGGGCACTGGGGGAGGCACGAGCTGGGCAGAGTGCGTTAAAGTGCAACAGGTGCTGCAAGAGATGGGGAAAAAGGAGAAAGAAAAGAAAAGGGAAATGAGGCAATGAGAGAGGTAGAAGCAAACTCTGCTCTCTGATCAGTGACAGGATCTGAGGGAACAGCTGGAGCTGTGCCAGGGCAGGGTTGGGTTGGATCTCAGGGAAAGGCTCTTCCCCCAGAGGGTGGTGGGCACTGACCAGGCTCCCCAGGGCAGTGGGCACAGCCCCAAGGCTGCCAGAGCTTCAGGAGGGTTTGGACAACACTCTGAGGGACAGGGTGGGATTGTTGGGGTGTCTGTGCAGGGCCAGGGGTTGGACTGATGATCCCTGGGGTCCCTTTCAGCTCAGGATGTCCTGTGATCTTTGGTCCAAAGCAGTGGGTACTCATGGCTGTTCAGGGCAGAGGCTGCCTTGGTTTTGTGGCACAGCAGCTTCTTTTTTATTGTGGTGTTTTGTTACTGAAGCCTTTCAGCTTCCTTGGGGTTCACTGGGAGGAAAACTTTCCCCTTGGAGCCAGCCCTTCCCTGATGTGCTGCATGGCCAAGGCTCAGCCCTGGGTGCCACTCAGGGCCACCACTCTGCAGCCCACCTTGGAGGGGACACAGTCATGGGAAGGAATTGCTCAGGTCCCAGTCAGGACAACAAACTTTTTCAGGGAACTTGAGCACAGTGGTTGAGTGGCCATGAAAAACCCCTGCTGCCCTACTGTGTGAACTGCCACGCATGGCAAGAGGTGGAATTTGGGATTGGAGAGGGCTGGGGATTAACACCAGAGGCCTAGGCTCGTGCAGCCAGACAACTTCAGCAGGACTTGCTCTTGGAAGAGAACAGAGCTGTTGTCATTGAGGCTGGAAAAGCAGAGCTTGTTGCTGTGGTGTTATTTTAATACAGGTTGTGTAACTTTACCTTGTTCTGAACTCCAAAACCTTTCTGGCTGGTAATAGGAACCCTGCCACAGCACAAGCCCAGAAGCAAGAGGCTTTGGAAACTTCCCAGGAAGGCTGGTGAATCAAAGATGTGCAGCTTAATACAGAGACAACGTTGGAGCAGCAAGGTCTTGGCTGCAGAGCCCATAGGAAGGCAGAGTATTACTCACTTCCATGGCTTCCTCTCCCTCAAAAGAAGCAGCTGAGTAAGGATTTCTTAATTTGGCAAAGGAATTGATTAAATGGCAAAGAGAGGAGTCATGAAGTGATTCCCATAGGAATGATTTGCCCATGTTCAGTTAAGGGCTGGACCTCATGAGGCCAAATCCCCATGTGCTGTTTATCTGAGACAGTCCTTGCCCAGGGAGTGAACTCCCTTCCTGCTGTGTCCCATGGAAAGGGGATCTGGAGGTGCAGGAAAGGACAGGGACTTTTCATTGGCACACACAGAGAAGTGGCAGAGCAAGGCAGAAAACTAGAGGGGATTTGCCATCATGGGGCTGCCCCAAAGGTAAGGAGCCAGCAGGTTGTTTGCAATGGCAAGGATGGGGAGGGGAATGCAAAAGGGCAAGGTCCCCTTCTCCTGCCTCATCTGTACCAGGGAAAACAGCTCTGCCCACATCAGTGCCAATCATGACACTCCATCTCTGTGCTTGGAGCAAAGCCTCCTACTCTCAGGAATTCCCATGGAGATATGCTTCACCCAACATGCCCAAACCTCCTTTCAACAGACCATTTGCAAGGAGCTTCTAGTCCCAGAAGTGATTCCTTCCAGTCTCTGTGACAGTGATTTAAACTGAGCAGTAGAAACATCCACACAAGCAGCTGGAAAGGACAGATATTGGGCAGGATGTGAGAGGGACCTGCCAGATGCAGGTCATGGTCCTTTCCTGCCCAAACTGTTTGACCTCAGGACCTTGTTCCCAAACACTGGGCCAGGTCAGTCCTCTCACTGCATTTTCTGCTTTCATATGGCTTAAGATGGGAGGCTTGAAAGGAAGATCTTTTCCAAGCAAGTCTCCTCCTGGAACTCTTAACTCAGCCACTAAATAGAAGAAAACTCACTTGCTGGAAAAGGACACTGTGTTGGCCCTGCAAATCTTTGATCTAATGCCCTCCAAGTGCACAAGAAGAGATACCAAGGCGTGATCTTTTATGAGAGAATTACAGAGATTAAGAGGTATAAATGTCAGCCCATGCACAGCTCCCTGTCCCTTAGTTGAGCTACCGGTCCAGCAGCAGGGGCAGAACAGAAATTTTTCTTTTCTTTCCTCCACAAGGATCTGTTCCTGTGGAAAACAGACTTCTCCTCTTGAGCAGGGCAGGATCAGTCCCCAGAGGTGGGGCTGTGTGTCCAAATCATGTCTGGTCATTCCCTGGTAGAAGGGAGCCCAGGAAGATAAAATGAGAGAATTAGGTCTGACCTTGCCAAAAGATAAGGGATGAGCCTTTATGTGTGTTCTGTCTGTCTGCCCTGAGCTGTTCTTCCAGGATGTTCTGGGTTTCACTGCACCTGGAGGTGTTTAGGGAAAGACTCAGTGCCATGGTCTGGTTGACATGGTGGTGGTGGGTCATAGGCTGGACTCAATTACCTCAGAGACCTTTTCCCACCTCATTCATTCTGTGATCCTGTGGTTCCTCCAAAGCCAGGAATCCCTGCCTTACCCTCTAAATTGTCACCTTCCCAAGGAATACAGCCTTGTGTGGTGGCACCTGCCTGTGCTCCCTGCAGGGGAGGAGCTTCTCCTAAGACTGACTGTGCTGCAAAGCAGAAACCAGCCACAGGTCAGAACAGCCCCAAGATCTCGGAGAGGAACTCCTAACACCGTAATTCCTTTCTCTGGAACATCCTGTGCACCTTCTGCTTTTGGCAAGCCAGTGTGAGCCCTGCCCTGTGAGGCAGGTGAGCTGGACCTCACCTGGAGCAACACACTGGTGGCTGTGGACATTTGGTGGTGGGGAGAGGAGGAGCTGGTGCCTGGTGGCTGGATGCTCTGGGCTTTGCAAGCACCTGCTTCCAGGTGCAAGATCTGGAGCATCTTTCCTCATTTTCACCTTTTGCTGTGGATTAAGCAGCGGCTCAGGAGATGATATTTTGATCACAGCATTAATGCACTTCAGGAGAGACAGTCCCTATTGAGTAGGAGTGAATTATCCCGTTGTCACACTTGTGTTTTCAAGGACTATCACTGTCCAGCACATTTTTCTTCAGTAATGCCACTTCATGGCTAGAAAGTCTCAATTTCAAGTCACATGTGTAAACATTCCACTAGTCATTTATCTAGTTTACAATTTGTAAAGATGACAAGTAATTTAAATAGTGTATGTAACACAAAAATCCTAGTACTGATTTAGTAGCCTTATTATTACCCTGTCAGTAAAATCAATGTTCTATTTGCACAAACCATCCATTCAATCTTCCTATCTGCAGCACCAGAGAGGTGGGGAATGGGCTGGGGTGTCCTGTTGTGTCCTGTTGTGTCCCAGCACTGTCACTGCTGCCAGCAGGACAGGCATTTTCCAGGATTGCCTTCCCTTAGAAACAGCACATCCCAATTACCAACACAGAAGGACAAGCAGCAGAGTGGCAGACAGAGCGAGGTGTGAATCCACAGGCACGACTCACCCAGCAACTGGCTCCTCTCCAATGAAAAGCTTGGAATTCTTTCTTGTGTGTTTGAAGAGAGGAGCCTGAGGGAAAAGCAGAGCAAGGAAAATATTAGCAACGAGCTCTGCACAACCAGGAACAGCTCTGCTCTGTTTCATAACAAGAGCAAGGGAGATCCTCTCCCACGTTTTCCCCCTTTTCTGCATCGCGTTTCCCAGCAAATACAGTGGGTTGGGAATGGACAGGGAGCAGCAGGAGGGGGCTGTTGCCAGGGGAGCAGAGGGAGGAGGCAGCAGTGATGTCCTGCTGCAGTCCTTGGGGCCTGGCCATCAGGATTGGGTCCAGCAGCCCTCACTGGGCTCAGCCACTCACCTCCAAGGAGGATCACTAGGATCCAAGGCCAAGCCCAGGCTGGGGCCAAAGGCAAGGGCTTGAGCAAAGTGAGTGGCTCCAACAAGGGCCCTCCCAGCTCTTTCCCAACACCCTGACACCTGGATACAGCTGTGTCAGAGCTGGCTGCTGAGTACAAGCAGCCAGACACAGACCCACAGACTCCCAGACTCCCAGAATCCCAGACTCATTCAGGTTGGAAAAGCTCTCCAAGATCATCTAGTCCACCCTGTGCCTGATGCCCACCTTGTGACCCAGCCCAGAGCATTGAATGCCACATCCAGTCCTTCCTTGGGCACCTCCAGAGATGGGGACTCCAAACCTCCCTGGGCAGCCCCTTCCAATGTTTAAGAACCCTTTCCATGAGGAAATTTCTCCTGAAATTCCCTCATCACTTTGTGGGGTGTTATATTAGAGATTACTTTTGAATTCCTTGACTGTGGGAACTTTATTTTCATAGACTGGAGAGCCTGGGAGAAAATGAAGGGATCCACAGGTGAAATGTGCAACCTGAGAGACTCATCTTGAGTTCAACTTACATTTCTCACTGTCTCCTCTCACAGAGAGTGGATGTCTCATGAACCAGTTGTCTGAAAGGATGTATGGACACAGAGTATAGATGGCTGTAAATATTCTCTTGTGAAATGGTACGAACCTGTAGGAGGAAAAATGAACTGTCAGCTTGAGAAGGGAAAGAACAAAGCCATTAATAAGAGCATCAAACCAGACTGTGGAGCGTGGCACTGCACCATGAAATGGCTGCCAGCAAGGTGAGTTCTCCTGTGGCTTTTCCAGGGACCTCTCAGGGCAGCAGAGCCTTCCAGCAGGTCCCCTTGGTCTTTGGGTTGGACCCTCAGCAGAGCCCTGTGCTGGGTGGACAAACAAGGAGCTCTCAGAATGAAGCTGGACCTTCATACCACTGTCTGTGCTTCTTCAAAGGTGAGGATACACTTGGGAGATTCCAGAAGGTATTCATGGAGAGGTGTCCACTTAATCTGGCCATGATGGGATGGGCTGAAAGGAAAATGAAACACTGGAGAAGAACCAACTCTTAAAGCACCATAACTGGTGAGGTAACCAGATATTTCTCATTTTGAAGTTATTCATGATGGCCTACAAACAAAGGGAACCTGAACCAGCTTGCCCTGGTTTGCCATCTCTCCTCACACCCGAACATTGATGAAGGCTCCCTTAATCACACGATTTTTGTAAAGCACTTTATTCTGCTACTTCTCTTTAGTTCCCTGCAGGTTTCTGAACCTTTTGTATAGACCTGGGTGAGACTGGTCAGCCCCTGGAGCTGTGAAGCACCAGAGCAGGCTGGGCATGAATACAGGGGTTGTCCATTCTTGGAGGGTGTCAGAACACGGCTGGACAAGGTGCTGCATGTCCTGATCCAACCCTGAAGTTGACTCCATTGAATATTTCTGTGATTCCAAATTCCCTGTGCTACCATGACCAGAAAATAGATGTTTTATTAAAAGCTGAAATGTTTATTCAGTCTCTTAAATCTGCACACTGAGGAAATGAAAAATCATTTATTTTTTTATTATTTTTATTTACAATACAATTGTGAGATTTCAGGACTAAACTGATGAAGACTTTGATGTCTTCTCTGCCTTCCGTTTTTTTGACGTGTTAAGGGCCTTGATAACTAAAAATCTCTAAAATTATTAATTAAAAGAGCAAGCAAAGTCCACTCCTGGTGACCTTTCCTTTTGGTTCTCAGAAGCTGGTGTGGAAATTCCAAGCTGCTCTGGAAGCTGCCCAGAAGGATCCAGCCCAGGAGCTCAGTTGGCTGTGTGGCAGAGGAGAGGGGAAGGCAGTTAAGGATACAGAAAGTAAGTCAGGGAAGAGCAAAGTTCCTTGTGAGTCACACTGAGGTCATTCTTGCCAGCACTGTATCCACCTCTGGGGGTTCTGTGTGCCAGGTCCATCCGAGAGGACAACAGAGCAGGGTGTGGGTGCTGCCTCCAGAGCTGGGCTGGCATCACAAGATACAGACCATGAAGTGCTTGTAGACAAGACTGATACCTACTGAAATGATGCAGGGATGAAGCTGTCACGGTGTCACTGAGCTGCCCCTGGCCTGACAGTTTCCTCTGCCCCTTTGTCCTGGTGAAGGGCCTGAGATTGTAAAGAACTACTGTGGAAAGGCACCTGCAGTGAGAACCACTGGAAATAGGAAGTTTGTGGTCTGATGCACCAGGAAGGGGTAACTGCCCACTTGTGCTGGTTTAAAGGTAAACCAGCAGGAGAAACAAACCCAACACAAAAGAGATTATAAGTCACAGATACAATTTAATTACAGTAGTACAATAAATGCAATGACACAAAAAAATTGGTTTCAACCCCCAAACCCAGCAGTGGAACCCAGCCCCCTGGGGCACAAACACAGTGGGGTTTGGTGGCCCCTGTGCTGAGCCCCACATGGTTCCCCCGAGTGCAAAAGAAAAGGAGGTGAAAAACCTGTTGGTGCAGATGATGGCACAGTCTGGTGGAGAGTGGTGGGCTCCTCCTCTCCAGGTTCTGATCCTCCTCTGCATCCAACAAGTGGTTCCCCAAGTCCCAAAGCCCAAGATTCTCTCCCCTGAGGTTTGTGTGGGAGCCCCCAGTGGGTCCCCCAGGGCAGGGAGTTCCAGAGTGGGGGATGTGACTCTGGGAGTCAGGGGGGATTTTGGAATGGTTGCTGGCCCCTGAGCAGAGCTGAGCCCTCAGGTGGGTGTGGAGGTGCCAAGGAGTCCCTGCAGGGGAGTTCTCCCAGCTCCTCTGCCAGGCTTCTTTCCCAGCCAGCTGCCAGGCTGAGGGCTCAGCTGTGCCCTGGGCAGCTGCTGCCAAAGGGCCATTGGGAAGAGTTGCTGGGCAATGGCCCAGAGGGTTTCGAATGCCCAGCTTTGGTCACACCCACACAGGGATAAACTGGTCCCACCTGCTGAACTGGGACACCACTGAAGATGGAGCAGGACCCATCCGAGTATGGAACCTGGAATGACTCTGTCAGTGTGGGGTGAAGATACGAATAACTACACAATTAATACATGAAATACACAATTCCTACATGAAATATGTTGAATATATGAAATCAGTGGGGGTTCCCCTTATGCTTAGCATGAAAATGAAAATAAAAATTAAAAAAAAAATATATGATGCAGAAAAAAGCCCAACCAGCAAGGTGGAGAATGCAGAGCTCAACACAACTGGGATGCTGCCCAAGGGAAGAGAGGAGTGCAATTTTTGCTCTCCCTGTTTCTAGAGGGTCTCACCTCTCTCCAGGAGGAGTTCTTTGCAACTGAACTTGTAGCTGTGCTGTCTGGATAAAGGAACCTGCATGGAGTCCCATCTTGTATCAGCTTTATGGTGGGAGTGGGGAAAGCTGGCACTTGGAAGATGGCACACTGACATCTTAACTCTGGCGAAGGAGCCAAAGCAGAGCATGGAAAAGCTGAAATGATCAACATCGTGGACTATGACCTGGGTGACAATGGAAGGAATCCAGAAAAAGAGTTGTCGGATGAACCTGGATGGTCTTTTACACACAGAGTCCAACAATAGTCAGGTTGGGAGGGACCACAGTGGGGCTTCTGGTCCCCCCTCGCTGCCCCAGCAGGGCCATCCCAGAGCACATGGCACAGGATTGTGCCCAGACAGCTCTGGAATATCCCCAGTGAGGACACTCCACACCCTCTCTGGTCTCTGTTCAGTGCTGGGTCACTGCACAGCAAGGAAGTTCTTCCCCATGTTCAGCTGGAACTCGGGCATCAGTTCCTGCCCGTTCCTCTTGTTCTACCAGCTGGCACCACCAAGAAGAGCCTTTTAGAGAAAGGGAAACAGGACTTTCTTAGGCATGGGCATGCTCTACAACAACTCCCAGTAGTGCCAATGGATCTACACCAGCATGAGTTCCTGCCAGGAAGAACTTTCGGTCTTTCTTTTGGGCAATATCTACACCCTTTGAGGAAGATTCGCTCCACCAGATCGAGGAGCTCCCAGAGAAGGTGGCACTGTAAGACACGGACATGGTTCTGGACCATCCTTGGTCAATACGGCAGTTGTTCAGGGGTAGATGGGCAGAAATGATGGAATTCCATGTGAGGTATCTGTGCAGCTTGGCCACTGTGCTGTTTGGTTGCTGTGCTGCACAACAAGGACTCCTGAAACATGAGGCAACACAGAAAAGATGTTTTTAAAGGTCCTCACTCTGCACAGCACTTCTGTCCATCCCCATTTAAACCAGCAATGCCACTAATAGCAATAAATGTGTCTATTTTCCTACTCCAGCTTGTTCAACTCATACTTTGCTCTGCACATCAGAGATAACTCAGCACTGGAGCCCCTGGTGGAGCTGGACCCAGAGGAGGGCAAAGGAGAGGTTGGTGGGGAGGCATCCAGCAAATGAAGCAGAGAAAATGGGAATTTATAAATCCTTCATCCCCTTCATCTTCCCAGAAACATTTCTCAGCAACTTCCTTATGGAAAATTAAACTCTACTCTGGCAAGAGAATGCACTCGTGTAACTTCTGTGCTTCAAGACAGTCTCACTCTGTCATTTATTTGGAACACCAAGGCTTGTCTTGGCTTCTTTTCTTGGTTTTCCTTGTCTCAGAGCAAAATTAAACTAAAGAAAGCATGTTTCATCCTATCTGAAGATGTAGCCTGAAGGGTACAAGGGTGGAGAAACATCAGAAAATTAGTCAGGAGCTTCTGGGAACATCATCTCTCATTAGAAGAGCACTGCTGAGTGTTCCTGTGCCACATGAGGATGGCTGAGAACCACACATGGGCTGGCCCTGGCTCTATGCCAGGTCCCTGCACCCCTCCCTGTCCTTGGCTTTGCTGGGCAGGAGATGACCATCCCCATGTGTGAAATACTCAGAGGAGACTGGAATCACAGAATCAAGAATTGGAAGGGATCCACAAGGATCAGCCCTGTACAGACACCCCAACAATCCCACCCTGTCCCTCAGAGCGTTGTGAAACACTCCTGGAGCTCTGGCAGCCTTGGGGCTGTGCCCACTGCCCTGGGGACCCTGGTCAGTGCCCACCACCCTCTGGGGGAAGAACCTTTTCCTGAGATCCAACCTGACCCACCCCTGATGCAACTTCCTGCTATTTCCTTGAGTCTTATCACTGCAGATGAGTTCTCCTGGTGTTCCACCAAGCTGAAGCCCTTCTGGAGATTCTACCAACAGTGTCTGTCTGTCTGTCTGAAGGTGCTGCCTGTACTGCCCTTGCCCCCTCTGCTTTCCCTCCAGAGAGCTGAGACCAGAGCCATTTGGCATCAATGTTGTGTTAGTCCCTCAGGCAGAGAGGGCAGAGCTGGTACAAGAATTTTGTATTAACACCTTTCATGGGATTTGCCAGGTATAGAGAGTCCCCTGGGCAGGGATCCTTGAGCTGGAGGGGTCACTGGTGCACTGATAGAAAACTTGGTGTTCAGTGGATGTCAAAGTTGCCATTTAAATGAGTAAGTGGTACTGGAGAACAACTTTGAGGCCCTGTAGTCCTGGAGAGCTATCCCAGAGTNCCTTCAGGCACTTCCAGACAGTGCTGAGGTCACCTCTCAGCCTCCTCTTCTCCAGCACAAACACCCCCAGCTCCCTCAGCCTCTCCCCACAGCACTTGTGCTCCACTCCCTTCTCCAGCCTCGTTGCTCTTCTCTGGCCCCGCTCCAGCCCCTCAATCTCTTGCCTCAACTCAGGGGCCCACAACTCAACCCAACACTCAAGGTGTGGCCTCCCCAAGGCAGAGTCCAGGGGAAGGCTCACTGCCCTGGGCCTGCTGGCCACGCTACTTTGGAGCCAGGCCAGGATGCCATTGGCCTTCTTGGCCACCTGGGCACACTCTTGGCTCCTCTTGAGCTTCCTGTCCCTCAGTCCCCCCAGGTCCCTTTCTGCCTGGCTGCTCTCCACCCACTCTGTGCCCAGCCTGGAGCGCTGCAGGGGTTGGTGTGGCCAAAGTGCCATCGTAGAATCATAGAATCCAGGATGGGTTGGGTTGGAAGGGACCTTCCAGTTCATCTGCTCCCACCCCCCTTCCATGTTCAGCAGCACTGGTGACACACCCCCTTAAAGCCCCCACAGCCCAAGTGCAGGAGCATCACTGCCAGTGGGATGGGCACAGAGCAAAAGGAGCTGAGATCTGTTGGATCAGGGCATTTCCAGGAGAATGGCAGTGAACAGCTCTCTCAGGCTCCAATAAAACACTTCTAGGCCCCAGAGGAAGATATTAAGAGGATAAGACACCAGGAAAGCACAAACACAAGGTGTGGGCAGCAGTGGCCTTTGACAGAGCCTGAGGATAAGCAGAGCTGTGCATCTGTGGAGGAAATCATCCAGGGAGGGAATCACAGCCCCAGCTCGTGGAGGAACAAATTTGGTGAGCTTTCTGCTTGGCTTTAACCACAAAGGCCACATGTACAAGGAACAATCAGCTGGGAGCTACAAAGGGAATCCTCACTGGAGAAATGTCATGTCTAACAAATGCTGTGGAACATCACCAGGCTGGGCTTGAGATGAGCAGTAACTTGGTGTAGGGTTGGAGTGGGACATTTGCAAAGCCACCATGGCTTTCCATCCCTTCCCCCCACCTTGATGGGCTGCTCATCTTGATCTGCTGTGACTTTTCAAGTATTTTTGGAGCAAAGTGAATGACATAGAGTATGGGAAACCATTGGTGTCCTTCTTTACAGAATGTGGTTGATTCTTTCACTCAGCTTTGTTTAAGGATCTCCAGGGGAAGGAAAAGCTGTTTCCAAAGGACTGGGATGCACTGCATTTGGTTTTCAGATTTTGTTGTTGTTCTTGTTGGCCAACAGTTACAAATAGGTGGAAGTGCCAAGGCTGGCATCAAAACCAACATATCTGAGGGAAAGAGAAGAAATGCAGCTTTTGCCTGAAGACTTTGATGCCTTTTGTTTCCAAGTGACAGCATCCTCAGCCAAATTCCTGCTGGTGGAGAGCAATTCAGGAGATGTCTGCTCTTGTTCCCACTCAGGGGAGCTTTGCTCCTGCACCTCATCCCAGAGACAATGTTTAGAGGGAAATTCCCTCTGGTTCTGTCAAGTTGAATTCTCATATTTCAGGAAATGGGGCTGCAGAAAATTTGAACTATAAGTTAAATGTTTTAACTTATTCTTGCAGGTGCTAAACATGGGAGGGCAGGTTCTTAAGTTCTGTTTCCCTTGGCTTGCAGAACTCTGAGAGTCCAAACAAGAGGGAGTTCAAGGCCCCTTCTGTCTTAGGAATCTTAGAGTTTTTAGGTTGGAAAAGAACTTAAGGACCATCAAGTCCAACCACTAACCCAGCACTGCCAAAGCCACTGAATCATGTCCCCAAGTGCCACATCCACATGACTTTTAAACCCTTCCAAGGTACAGTTGCTTCAAGGCTTGAATAACCAATTTTCTTCCATGATGGACATTTTGTTAAAACCAAAATGTTTTGTAAAACATTCCAGTATTCTCTGAAATGTGATTAATGATGTTCTCAGGTTCAGGAGTGTATGAGGGAGGGAAAAGCATTTCCCTGGAAGGAGGGAAGATCAAAGTCAGCTTCTTCACTGCCTGGTTCCTTGTGAGGAGCTGAGTGCAACTCTTTTCTTTTGTCCAAGATGATTAATTAATCTGTAGGTCACAGACAATATTCCAGCTGCTCTCCTGAAATCGGTTTCTTTTTCTTCCCTCAGTGGATGAAGCGACATTGTCACAATATTTCTCTGTCACTCAGGTTGTTTTGTTGATGACATTGCACTCAGGACTGCTCTTGTCACTCCTGAAAGATTTTCAGTGTGTTTGCAGTGACTTGAATAAACTTCCATGTATCCCCACAGGGACCGACTGAGGTGCCACTGAGCTGATAAAATACAAGCCCTGCTTGGTCACACACCCCCAACTTTGACATTTGTGGATTGGGAAAAGAACTGGTGGGTTGCTGCTTCAGCAGCCACTGTAACACTCACCCTTTGTTTTCCATATTACCCCTTCTCTGAAATACTGCAGCTATTATATAATAATGTAATTACCCTCTTCTCCCCAGTTTCATCAGCCTTTCAGCCACCCCACTGCACTACGGTTGCCTTTCATTTATTTATCTAACATTTAAAATTTGCACCTACTTCTTCAAGCTCCTTAATTAAAATACCACTGAAATCTTTAGACTTTTCTACCAAGAAAATAATTGGTCTTGTACTGAACAGATGCACTTCTTGATAACTGAATTCTGCAAAAGGCCACATCCTCCTTGTTGTCTTTTTTAATGACTGTTTTGCAGTTTTCCTCATTTTGCAGTTCCTCATTTTGTGTTTCTACAAGTTTATAGTTTTCTAAATGCTCTTTTTTTGTTTATGTTTTCCTCCAGAAAAAGATGAGGAGATATTTCACAGAATGGTTTGGGTTGGAAGGGACCTCAAAGCTCATCTCATTTCACCCCCTACCATGGGAAGAGACGTCCCACCAGCCCAGGTTGCTCCAAGCCCTGTCCAACCTGGCCTTGGACACTCCCAGGGATGGGGCAGCCACAGCTTCTCTGGGCACCTGTGCCAGGGCCTGCCCACCCTCACAGGGAAGAATTTCTTCCATAAATCTAATCTAAACCTGTCCTCTTTTACAGTCCTGTACCCGCTAATTCAAAGGAGACCAAAAGAACATTCCTGGCATGCAATTTGTTTAAAACTTTCCAAGTAATGTGAACAGGAAAGGAAAGCAATTTAGGACATGACTTAGTGCTGAAGTATCTCTAGGTTTGGGATATTATTTCAGGAAGGAGGGGAAAAAAAGGACATAAAAAATGTGTTTCTCAGCCTTTTAATTCAGAGGATGGGAGGACCAGCAGTGATCTGTGCCCTCTCCTGCCCACCTGTGCCCTGCTCCTGCCAACCCCTGTGTGGGAAGAGCTGTGGGGTGCAATCTGTGCCATGTCTTCACTCCTTTCACAGCTTGTCATTCCTTCTCAATGAAACCTTGCCCTTCACTCAGGGCTCAGATCCCCCAGGGCTGCTGGAGCCTTGGGGTAACCCCTCTGTGTGTGGGAGGCTGCAAATACACCTGGAAAAGACCTCCAGGTGGTGGTGAGGCAGGAGCAGGTACAGCAGGAATTTCTTTCTTTTCTGTTTCTTTGTACTTTTTCTAGTCACTTGCTTTCATTTTTTTTCCTCAAATGGATAATGGAAAAAGAAAATGGATTTTTTTCATTTAGTTAAAGATTTATTTTGGTGGTAAGTCATTAACATGACCAAGGAAATGGGTCTGTGATCCCAAATGTGGTCTTTGGATGGAGAGAGACGTATTTCCCACCAGACTTATTTTTCACATCTATCCTTACACAGGAAATAGATTTGTATGGAAAATATGCATTGCAGAGCATCTACTTATGCATCTGTGCTGGTTTAAAGGTAAACTGGCAGGAGAAATGAACCCACCACAAAAGAGATTATAAGGCAGAGTTACAATTTAATAACAATATTACAAGAAATGCAATGGCACAAAGAGAAATTGGGTTTAACCCCCAAACCCAGCAGTGGAACCCAGCCCCCTGGGGCACAAACACAGTGGGGTTTGGTGGCCCCTGTGCTGAGCCCCACGTGGTTCCCTCGAGTCCAAAGGAAAAGGAGGTGAAACACCTGTTGGTGCAGATGATGGCACAGTCTGGTGGAGAGTGGTGGGCTCCTCCTGCCCAGGTTCTCCTCCTCCTCTGCATCCAATGAGTGGTCCCAGAATTCCCCAAACTCCAGGATTCTGTCCCCTGAGGTTTGGGTGGGAGCCCCCAGTGGGTCCCCCAGGGCAGGGAGTTCCAGAGTGGGGGATGTGACTCTGGGAGTCAGGGGGGATTTTGGAATGGTTGCTGGCCCCTGAGCAGAGCTGAGCCCTCAGGTGGGTGTGGAGGTGCCAAGGAGTCCCTGCAGGGGAGTTCTCCCAGCTCCTCTGCCAGGCTTCTTTCCCAGCCAGCTGCCAGGCTGAGGGCTCAGCTGTGCCCTGGGCAGCTGCTGCCAATGGGCCATTGGGAAGAGTTGCTGGGCAATGGCCCAGAGGGTTTAGAATGCACAGCTTTGGTTACACCCACACGGTGATCCTGGTTGCTGAACCAGTACAGCATCATATGAGGGTGTTGCTCTCCCTGAAGGAGGAATTTGCAGATCCTGAAATGTCCCATCTTTGTTGCACTGGGGACCTGAACACACATTCTGGGGCTTTTTTCCCTCTGGTGTTTCCATTTTGGCCTTGCCCTTTGGATAGTAATGAGAAAATATTTTCTGCTGTTGAAAAATCCAGTGTTGTCCCTCAAGCGACCCTGTGAATGAAGCAGTAAAATCCCAATACCTGATCACACTTGTCCTGTGAGTTGTAGTGGTGGGAAAGGAGGGGGAATAGAGGAGTGGAGGGAAGGAAAGCTCCACAGATTTGGGTGTTGGAGACAACTAAAGGATTCTGCTGCCTAAAAGCCAGAAAATAACTCTCTAAGACTCTTGTTGAGTATTGGAGCACAGCTCTGGGTGGCTGCAGTGGGCAGGGGTAGGTCTGCCAGTGGGAACATACAATCACAGAATCATAGAATGGATTGGGTTGGAAAAGACCTCCGAGATCATCAAGTCCAACCCTTGGGCCAACTCCAGTCCCTTTACCACATCATGGCACTCAGTGCCACGGCCAAGCTCACTTGAAAAACCTTCAGGGATGGGGAATCCACCCCCTCTCTGGGCAGCCCATTCCAATCCCTCAGCACTCTCTCTGCAAAGAAGTTTTTTCTGCTCTCCAACTTCAATTTGCCCTGGCAGAGCTTGAGCCCCCCGTGCCCCCTTGTCCTATTGCTGAGTGCCTGGGAGAAGAGACCAACCCCCAGCTGGCCAGAACTTCCCTTCAGGCAGTTCCAGACAGTGCTGAGGTCACCTCTCAGCCTCCTCTTCTCCAGCACAAACACCCCCAGCTCCCTCAGCCTCTCCCCACAGCACTTGTGCTCCACTCCCTTCTCCAGCCTCGTTGCTCTTCTCTGGCCCCGCTCCAGCCCCTCAATCTCTTGCCTCAACTCAGGGGCCCAGAACTCAACCCAACACTCAAGGTGTGGCCTCCCCAAGGCAGAGTCCAGGGGAAGGCTCACTGCCCTGGGCCTGCTGGCCACGCTACTTTGGATCCAGGCCAGGATCCCATTGGCCTTCTTCGCCACATCTTTGTCACCTCCAGCCTGTCTCTCTCCTGTGGTAAGCCTGGATGTGTCTCCTCTGGGTGCATTTCCAGACAGGCCACAACTGCTCCAGTGTGTTCACCTGGGCTTCAAAACCTGTGAAACCACTTATTGATGAGGCTTTATGAACACTGAGGTCTTTGCAGTGAGTCATGAATCATTTCTCTTCGTCTGTCCCTATGAGCCACATGAATTCTTTAAAAACCAGCACAAATTGAGCAATAACAGCTAATAAAAAATATTTTCCTGAAGAAAAATAGTTGCTAAAAATGTGTTCATGGGACACATTTGTGGAATCTAAATGAGAGGTAAATATGAACCCTGCTGTCTGCATCCTGTCCTCAGAAACAAATGAAGCAAAAGTTTTCTTTTTAGCCCTTTTTCTTGCAGTTTAATTCTCAAATGCAAGCAAAGAAGCACACCAAATTGTGCTCCTGTTCCTTTCATCCCCGTGCACTTCAAGGAAGAGCTCTTAGACATTTTCATTTCAGCAGATCAAATAGAAGAGATTTCCCCTTTATCTTTTGCCTTCCTCCTTCCCCCTCCTGTTCCTGTATCCAAACTCCATCAACCCTTTGCACCTGAAGCACAGGGGACTGGAAAGCCCTTTGGCTGCTCAAGGTTGGCTCAAGACCTTTGCAGTGCTGGAGGATCAGCTGGCACAGCTGGATGTCCAATGTGGATCACACATGTCTGGATGTCTCCAACAACAAGGATCCAAGACGTCCTGATATCTTGGATCAGCTCTGGCATGTCCAGCAGGACCATGGCAGGGACCATCCCCCTGTTCTGGGCTCTGCTGAGGCCACACCTGAACCTTGGGGTCAGTTCTGGGACCTTCATTACAGGAAGGACACTGAGGGGCTGGAGAGTGTCCAGAGAAGGGAATGGAGCTGCGAAGGGGCTGGAGAGCCCTGAGGGAACTGGGGGGGCTCAGCCTGGAGAAAAGGAGGCTCAGGGGGGACCTTCTGGCTCTGCAATCCCTGCAAGGAGGGGGTCAGGCTCTGCTCCAGGGCACAGGGACAGGAGGAGAGGGAACAGCCTCAAGTTGCTCCAGTGAAGGCTTAGTTTGGATAGCAGGGAAAATCTCCTCATGGAAAGGATTGTCAAACACTGAAACCAACTGCCCAGGGCAGTGGGGGAGTCACTGTCCCTGGAGGGATTTAAAAGGCACAGGGATGGGACACTTGGGGCCAGGGGGCAGTGGTGGCCTTGCCGAGGAATGGTTGGACTCTGGTTCTCGAGGCCTTTCCCCACCTAACTGGCTCCGTGATTCTCAACAACACGTAAGGACCTTTGCCTGCAAACACAGGAATGTCAGATCTGGGTGTGCACACTGATGGGCTGAGGGCTGAGCTCAGGGAGGGGGTCCACCAGATGCCATCCTGCCCAGCATGGCCAGGAGCTGCAGAGTCCCAGTGGGTTTGGGATCAGGAGTCCTGAGATGTGCACACAGTCACCTCACGAGCAGGACTGGTCCCACCCAGCTCTAATCATCTGCACATCTAAAGGAGAACACTCAGCTCCTTCTAGCAATTAATTCCTCTGACCTGAGACATCTGTGTAGCCACTTCCAGCACCTGCCATAGTCCCTGGACAGAAAAATTTCTCCAGTGGGTCATGAAGACTCCACTCAAAATCTGCATTGCCTCCTGAAGGCACTTGATTTTTCACTATGGATCAAGAAGATCCCTGGAGACCCACCCTAACACCTCCAGGAGATGCTGCCTGGGCAGTGAATCATGCGCTGGTCAGCACAGGAGGCAATTCCAATGATGTGCCTGTTGTGGCAAGGAAAAAGAGATCACTTGCATAGAATAATAATCATTTAGGAGGTTTGAATACAATTCTCACTGTTTCCCATGTGTTGAGTTTGATATTGTCTTCACAAACACAGCTTTTCTGCCATCTAATTTTAAAGTTCCAGCATTTGTCAAGCATGGCTTAAGTACTGATTGTTGTTTGCATCCCATCCCCAAATTCAGAAGCTGAAGCAGCTCAGGGACTGACTGCATCATTGTAGGGTTCTATAGAAGAACTTATTCATAAAAGACAGTTAAAATGAAGGAATATGTCAACAATATATTAAACACAGTGTCAAACAGCCTTGCAAATGGTGCTGTTTGAAAATCCAGACAAAGAGCAGCAGATGATGTTGAAATTCCTGTGGCTTTGAGTTCTCCCTGGATGTTGTTCCTTGATTTTCTCCAGCAGCAGACTCTGCACATTGGCATTGCTGCCCCTCCAGCCAAGCTCTTGGTGCTCAGTGCCCCCACCAGAGCTTGGGTGGGCAATCTGGGGTTGGATGGTGTTTGAGATCCAAACAGAACAACAGAATTATATCAGAAAATAATTCTTTGCAGAGAGAGTGCTCAGGCATTGGAATGGGCTGCCCAGAGAGGGGGTGGATTCCCCATCCCTGGAGGTGTTTAAAGTGAGCTTGGCCGTGGCACTGAGTGCCATGATGTGGTAAAGGGCCTGGAGTTGGCCCAGGGGTTGGACTTGATGATCTTGGAGGTCTTTTCCAACCCAATCCATTCTGTGATTCTTTGATTCTCTGATTATTAGGGTTGGAAGAGACCTTTAAGATCATCAAGTCCAACCCCTGGGCCAACTCCAGGCCCTTTACCACATCATGGCACTCAGTGCCACGGCCAAGCTCACTTTAAACACCTCCAGGGATGGGGAATCCACCCCCTCTCTGGGCAGCCCATTCCAATGCCTGAGCACCCTAATAACAGCCTGGAATATTTATAGCTGATGGGAAACCCCCTGTCTGGAGGGGGAGCTGGGCTGGGTGAAATCCCCTGGCTTTGGTGTCTTCTTCAGTGTGTCTGCCAGCCCCTTTCCTACAGGTGTGAATCTCTGCTGCCTTCTCAGGAGGCTGTTGAGTGTTTAGAAAGCTGTTCCTGAAGTTCACAGGGACATTCTCTCTGGGAATTTAAGCACTGCTGTCCCAGGAAGCTGAAGGGCTATAAAGCACAGAGCTCCAGATAAGGAAATAGCAGCGTCCTTTCTTATCTGCACTCGTCCTAACAGGTGTCCTTGGGGTTGTGAATTTATTTGAGGGGAAGGGAAGAACAGCCTGAGGTATCTTTGCCTTTATCACAAATCTTTCCCAGGGCTGAAGGATTGACGTTACCATCGATTAGGGCTGAATTGTGGCTCAGGTCCCTTTTCCCACTGTCTGGAAAATGTGTTTGCTCCCACCTGGGCTGTGGGAGCTGCCTGGGAAATGGGGTCATCCTGGGCCCCTTCTTTAAAATAAAACCAGCAGGAAAATGCTCAGTTCCTCAGGGGTTTGTAATTCCAAAAAAGATAATCTGTGTGTCCATGCAATTACCATGGTTACAGTTCTATTGCAGCCAGGGCACAGAGTCACCCAGGAAATGAGGTGGAATTATCCTTATTTGTCCCTTTTGTGGGAGGGATGAACCTTCCCATGGGACCCTCAATCATTGCAGGGCTTTATGCCTGTGAATATGTGGTCTGATCATGTTCCTGCAAAGGAGGAACTTGGGCTCATGCTGTGAGTGTCTGTGTGGTGGTAGAGAAGGGATTCCTGAGTTCTCCACTCCCTGCTCCTCCTGCAAGTGGGATTTGTGTTTGAGTACAGGTTTTCTTATCATCTAAGTCTCATTTTTTAATTTGCATACCGTTCTCCATGAAAATGAGGATTTCCTTCCTCGTCCCATCACCCTGTCATGGAAATTGTGGGGGTTTTTTGTTTGTTTGGGGGATTTTTGTGGGTTTTTTTTTTTGTTTTGGTTTGGTTTGGTTTTGGTTTGTTTGTTTTTTTTTTATATCCTTTGGCACAGAAGGGCTCTGCCTTGCTTGCAGCTCCCAGGCAAAGCACCTCCATGGAACTGATGAAATCTGGGACACGTCTCACCTCAGCTTCTGGCATTGCATTTAGTATCTTCAGCTTACTCAGGGATGTGGACCTCTCCCTGGCTTTTCTCTTCCCTCTTTTTCTGAAGGGAACCTCCAATACCTGTGGGAGCCCCTGGTTCAGATGCTTACAGCACTGCATTCCCTCCAGGGCTACCTTGGATCAGAGGGGAATTCATAGAATCGTAGAATCAACTGGGTTGGAACAGACCTCTGAGATCATCAAGTCCAACCCTTGATGCAACCACACTTTGATCATGGCACTCAGTGCCACATCCAGTCTCATCTTAAACACCTCCAGGGACGGTGAGTCCACCCCCTCTCTGGGCAGCCCATTCCAATACCCGATTATTCTCCCTGGAAAGAATTTCTTCCTGATATCCAACCTAAATGTCACCTGGCAGAGCTTAAGCCCCTGCCCTCTTGTTCTCCCGCTGAGTGCCTGGGAGAAGAGACCAACCCCCACCTGGCCAGAACTTCCCTTCAGGCACTTCCAGACAGTGCTGAGGTCACCTCTCAGCCTCCTCTTCTCCAGCACAAACACCCCCAGCTCCCTCAGCCTCTCCCCACAGCACTTGTGCTCCACTCCCTTCTCCAGCCTCGTTGCTCTTCTCTGGCCCCGCTCCAGCCCCTCAATCTCTTGCCTCAACTCAGGGGCCCACAACTCAACACAACACTCAAGGTGTGGCCTCCCCAAGGCAGAGTCCAGGGGAAGGCTCACTGCCCTGGGCCTGCTGGCCATGCTACTTTGGATCCAGGCCAGGATGCCATTGGCCTTCTTGGCCACCTGGGCACACTCTTGGCTCCTGTTGAGCTTCCTGTCCCTCAGTCCCCCCAGGTCCCTTTCTGCCTGGCTGCTCTCCAGCCACTCTGTGCCCAGCCTGGAGCGCTGCAGGGCTTGGGGTGGCCAAAGGGCAGGACCTGCATTTGGCCTTGTCAAACCTCATCCCTTTGGATCTGGTTTTCCTTACCTTGTACAGTATCCCAGTGAGGCTGGTGACCAGGGCTCTGGTGCTACGGAGCAGAAGGGTGATGTGCAGAGCCCTGGCCAGCAGGCTGGAGTGGGGCTGCTGCTCCCTGAGCTCTGCCCTCTCCCGCCCCTGGTTTCGGGGGTTGTTCTGCAGCAGGAAGGACTCAATGCAAAGCTGCAGGGCAGCATGGCTGTCCAGCTGGAAAGTGCTGCAGTAGTTCAAGATTCAATCGCCATCTTCCAGGGCTGTGTTTTACCCCTTCACCCAGGGGAGGTGCCACACCGGGCCATGGGCATTTCAGCTGTGGGCAAGGACCACAGGGAGCCCTGTTGGCATTGTCAGGCCAAGTGCTGCCTGTGAGATGGGAGAAGAGACAGTAAAACTGCTCATTCTGGGAGCAGGGCTATGCCCAGTCTCTGGAGCCCTTCCACAGCCCTTCTGCAGCAGGATTCAAATCCTTCTGCTCAAAATAAAACTAGACTAAAGTGAGCTTCTAGGAGCCCACGGCCCCTCCTGACTGCTCTGGACAGCAACCTTCCTCCTCAGGCAGTGAGGGCCTTGGAGAACATGAGCTTGAGGCTGTGAGTCCCTGTCCAGGAAGGCTTTGGTGTCCCCCATGGGCTGTGGCACCATGGCAGTGAGGGACACATGAGATGGGCTGGGAGAAGTGATCAATCCCTGCTGACTTCAGCTCTCAGTGGTCCCTGAGGCTGTGGGGAGCTTGGAGGGAAGAGCCACCCCAGAAGGACACCCCATGTCTGTGGGATGTCACTGGTTGCTCCCAGGGGCTGTTTCACCATCATCTCCCTGCAAGCAGAAGGTGGAATGAGAGCAGGAGGGGTTCAGGCACTGCCTGCTGTTAGCACAGGCCTTTCAGGCTGCCCAACCAGCCTTGTCTGGAGATAAACCACCAGCTGGGGACCAAAATACCCCAGTGTGGGAGTGAAAGATTATCCAAAGCTTTGATTACTTGGGATGTGCAAAGGGGGAGGGATATCTTTGAGATTGCTGCAAGCAGCTTCTCACATGCCAGGTGTCAGCAACCTCAAAATACTTCAGCAAGGATGGAATTGTCTGTCATCCACTTTGGGATGCAGCTGTGGGGTGTGTTTGTGGCCACAGGAGTCCATGGGCACCCAGGGGAGGCCTCTCTGAAAATGCCAAGTAAGTTCCCATCTTACCATCTTCAATGATTCTTCTATTTGCAGGTGAATGGGGAAAAAAGGGGACAATTCTAGAGTCTGTTCTTATGCTGGATATCATGTGTGCTCTGAGTTTCCTTTCCCAGAGCTGTGGGAGCAATTTCTGACTCTGGGGAAGAGATAAATTCATATATTTCTTCTCATGCAGTTTTTCAGATGGAGGAGAACAACCAGGTGAAAATGGACTGATGGGGAATGGAAGTCAGTGACAAGTCTGGGCAGTGGATGATCCTTGTGAGGCTTTTCTTTAGGGTGTAACATCTGCTTGTGAAGCCTGACTTTCCATACACTGACCCCAATTCTCTTGTATTCACCAAATGGATTTTCCCCTTTTCCCCAAAAGAACCAAATGATTCACCAATCACCTTTCTATGAAAGGGATACAATTCCAGGAGGGAGATAAAGAGGCTGACAATCCTCAGCACCCAAATTAGAACAAGGCAGTCTACAGCCTTCCCTCCCAGGGGGCTGGTGCAGAGCCAGGCTGAGCTTTAGTGCTCTGCAGTGACCTTCCCTCCCAGCTTAGGAGGACTGAGCTCCACAGGACAGCAGGTCCCATGGGCTGAACTCTGTGTTTGGAGCTGCTCCTCACTCAGGAGCTGCTTCCACCCACCACAGCTCCTGGGAGCCACCCCCACTCCTGCTCCATTCCCTTTGCCAATTCTGGCAGCCTTGCTGAGAGTGGCTTATTTTAGCTGCTGGAAGAATCTGTGTGACGTTGGCAATTAAACAAACCCTCAGCTCACACAATTCTTTGCAGGGTTTTTTGCTGCCTGCACGAGACTCTTATTCCAAGTGCTTTGTCTTCCCCTCCTTTTTAGGTTCTGATTTTCAGATCCCAGTATTGGACACTGGGTTAGGGTTAGGGTTAGGGTTAGGGTTAGGGTTAGGGTTAGGGTCAGGGTTAGGGTTAGGGTTAGGGTTAGGGTTTAGGGTTAGGGTTAGGGTGCTACTCCTCAGTAGAGTTGGTGTCCTCATTTGGCCCCTCCACATCCCACGTGCTGCTGCTGGGCTGTTGGGGAGCTGTGGGGCTTCATTTCATTTTGGTGCTGTCTCTTTTATGTTTACAAACCCTCTTTGGAATCAGTCAGTAGGTTTTGAAATAGTAGGTGTTGAAACACTGTCTGTGATTCATAGAATAGATCAGAGATCACAGAATGGGGTTTTTTTGAGAAGGACCTTAAAGACCATCTTGTTCCATGGGCAGAGACACCTCCCACTATTCCAGGTTGGTCCAGCCCCCATCCACCCGTGCCTTGGACACTTCCACGGATGGGTCAACCACAAGTTTCCAATTTTCAGCAATAAAGGCCCAGACAGGACACGTATTTATCTCTGAAGTACTTTTGGCTCCATGTCTCAGAGTGAGAAGGTGGGTTCACATTTCTCTGCTCCCAAACCCATGATGGTCAGAAGGGCCATAGTTTCTGGGGCACAACTCTGATGAGGAGCAGCTGAGAGAGCTGAGGGGGGCTCAGCCTGGAGAAAAGGACACTCAAGGGGGACCTTCTCGCTCTCCACAACTCTCTATCAGGAGGTGAGAGCCAGCGGGAGGGGCTGGGCTCTGCTCCAGGGAACAGGGACAGGAGCGGGAACAGCCTCAACTTGTGCCAGGGGAGGTTTAGGTTGGATATTGGGGAAAAACTTGTTCACTGAAAGGGTGGTCAGGAAATAGAATTGGCTGCCCAGGGCAGAGGTGGAGTCACCATCCTTGAAGTGTTCCAACAACATGGAGATGGGGCAGTTGGGGACATGGGTTAGTGTTGGGCTTGGCAGTGCTGGGGGAATGGTTGGACTTGGGGATCTCAGATGTCTTTTCCAACCTGTGATTCTCTAAAGGTGCAGGACATTCTCCTCACTTGAACAATCTTGGAGCACTCTCTGTCACCTCCCTAGCACAGGGATCAGCTGTAAGGATGTGTGAGCAGCACTTCCAGAGGAAAGGAGAATTTCAGGCAAGAAGTTCATTTTTCTTAATTGAGTGTTGTAACTCCTCTGCAGGAGGCTTTAGTTCCCCAAAACCAGCACCAAATTCCAGTCAAGGCTTTCCAGGGAAATGACTATAGATAGACACTGAAGGAGATGTGCCTCTTCCAAAGCAATTAGATGTGAAGATGCTCTTTAATTCAGTGCCTGCAATTAGTGTAATTGTGCAGGAAAGTGCCCTAACTGCTCTGCACAAATCCCCACGTGGGTGCGTGACTTGTTCTTGCAGTCGTTAGGTGAGTTCACACAACTTTTCCTTCACTTTTCCAGGCAAGAGAGACTCCAGAGATTACAGGAAGGGGCTCAGATTTAAAGGGCCACTTGAGGAAAATACCAGTGGTAGATGAAGGAGAAAACTCTCTCTTTGGGAATTGCTTTTCAGCAGCTTTGCTGATGGATAAACTGAAATCAAGGAGTTAAATGAAAGGGACTGGAAAAAAAGCAAAGCTGATCCTGAAGGTTGAACTTAGATAATAAACACTTGCCATTTGGATGCTCCTTTTGTTTGCAGGAGGCAGAGCTGCACGGTGTGTTAGCACATGAGTGCATGGAAATTTGTATTTCCAAGCTTTTTATTTCTCTTGTAGTCATTTAAATAATGCCAAATTGAGCATGAAGCTGACTGGATTCAATTGCTGCCATCAGATAATACAAGTGAGTGGGCTGGGGAAGGTTGTCCTCCCTCCCAAGAGTTGCCCAGCAAGGAAAACTGCTCCAAGGCAGAGTGAGGGTGAGGGAATGAGGTGCTGGAACTCCTTTGGTTAGTGCCCATGGAGGGCTGGTTGCACATTGTTTAACCTCTCAAAGCCAAGCAGGATGTGTTGGTCAGCAATCCTACTGGAGCCATCTTGGTCAGGTTAGAGCCGCCAAGCCAGGCTGGATGGGGCTTGGAGCAACCTGGGCTGGTGGGAGGTGTCCCTGCCCAGAATGAGATGAGTTTGAAGGTCCCTTCCAACCCCAACCATTCCATAGTTCTACTGCAGATGGGTGGAAGTGGTTCCTCATTCTTCCTTCACACACTGCCCATGTTCCATCACCACTAACCCCAATGCTGTGATTGTGCCTGACCAACAGCTTTGCAGGAGACACCCACACAGAGAGTGGAGCAGAGAGAGAAAGGGGAGATGCTCAGCTCCCTTTGGAATTCTCTGAGCATCAGCTCCTCAGCTGGCGGAAGCACCACTGGCATCTGTGATGCTCCACCAACACAGGATCTTCAACTGAGCTGTCACAGCTGAGGGAATTCCAACAAGATTAGCAAAACCAATCAGAAATCTGGAAAGGGAACTCCACACTGATTAATACTTCTCATTCATCACCACCTAAATAATCCTGCTGAAGGGACTGATTCCTCTTCTATGCTCTTCTATCCATACCTGGATCTTTGGAATGAGACTGCCTTTGTTGCCAGGTGTGCTGGTTTAAAGGTAAACTGGTAGGAGAAATGAACCCACCACAAGAGAGATTATAAATCAGAGTTATAATTTAATAACAATATTACAAGAAATGCAATGGCACAAAGAGAAATTGGATTGAACCCCCAAACCCAGCAGTGGAACCCAGCCCCCTGGGGCACAAACACAGTGGGGTTTGGTGGCCCCTGTGCTGAGCCCCACGGGGTTCCCCCGAGTCCAAAGGAAAAGGAGGTGAAAAACCTGTTGGTGCAGATGATGGCACAGTCTGGTGGAGGGTGGTGGGCTCCTCCTCTCCAGGTTCTGATCCTCCTCTGGATCCAATGCGTGGTTCCCCAAGTCCCCAAACCCCAAGATTGTCTCCCCTCAGGTGCAGGTGGGAGCCCCCAGTGGGTCCCCCAGGGCAGGGAGTTCCAGAGTGGGGGATGTGACTCTGGGAGTCAGGGGGGATTTTGGAATGGTTGCTGGCCCCTGAGCAGAGCTGAGCCCTCAGGTGGGTGTGGAGGTGCCAAGGAGTCCCTGGAGGGGAGTTCTCCCAGCTCCTCTGCCAGGCTTCTTTCCCAGCCAGCTGCCAGGCTGAGGGCTCAGCTGTGCCCTGGGCAGCTGCTGCCAATGGGCCATTGGGAAGAGTTGCTGGGCAATGGCCCAGAGGGTTTAGAATGCCCAGCTTTGGTCACACCCACACAGGGATAAACTGGTCCCACCTGCTGAACTGGGACACCAGGCAACAATAAAAGGCAGCTTAAATGCCAAGGTGCTGAAAATGCTCCATGTGAAGAATGCTGGGGCAGTGCACAGTCCAGGTGAGGGCTATTTAAACACTAAAGTGATATTCAAGTGGCTGCTTGGGGTCATTCATGATGTGCTTGTGGCACAGGATTCATCAGAGCAAGGACTTTCAAACCCACCATTTATCTGTGCATGATGTAATAGGAAAAAATGGCTGAATTCTGAGCAAAGAGAAATGTTTTATTTCTTCTGTGCTGTGGACCTGTGCAAAAGAACTTCAGGGGTTGGTTTTTTAACTCATTTTTTCCCCCTCTGGGAATCTTGAGTATTAATTCATGCTTTAGAATCAGGATTTTATTTTGGATTCTTTTTATTTATTTTTCAGTTTGTTTCCCTGTAATTTGAAAATAATGGTTTCTTGAGGTAAATACTTGGTTACCTGTGTATTTCTGATCAGAATTTTATTAACTGAAGGAATACAGTAGGAGCCAGCAAAGGGAATCAGCAAAAATCTTGGCCTGAGTGAGCCTCACTCTTTGATATTAAATGTGAAGTAACAGCATAGATAAATAGCTTTTTGTTTTAAAATTTAAAAAAAAATCAGGAAAAATATCTTCCCAGCCTTGAAAATGAGCACATTGAAGTATTTGTGCTGCTCAGAGCAATGAAAGATACTTTGCTTTGCCTTGTCTTGCCCAGATATTTCAGTTTAATATCTAATGGGAGACCTCAACACTGGGAAAACACACATTAAAGCAGCTTTTGACTGCTCAGGGCCACAATTTAGGGGTATTGTGACACAGAGGGACTTTGCCCCACCCTAACTCGTGCAGGGGTGAAGGTAGGGGCAGGAATATTTTCATTTTTTCCATCCACCACGAGCATCTTCAAGGGAAAGGAAGGGATGACACGGAGGATTATGGATTTTGGAACCTGTTGTCACTTCACTGCTTCTTGCTCAGGTGGAGTTTATCTGCACAGCAGACATTGATTTCACTGTACAAAATTAGAATCACAGAATCATAGAATCGATCGGGTTGGAAAAGACCTCCAAGATCATCAAGTCCAACCCTTGGGCCAACTCCAGTCCCTTTACCAGATCATGGCACTCAGTGCCACGGCCAAGCTCAGCTTAAAAACCTCCAGGGATGGGGAATCCACCCCCTCTCTGGGCAGCCCATTCCAATGCCTCAGCACTCTCTCTGCAAAGAAGTTTTTTCTGCTCTCCAACTTCAATTTCCCCTGGCAGAGCTTGAGCCCCCCGTGCCCCCTTGTCCTATTGCTGAGTGCCTGGGAGAAGAGACCAACCCCCACCTGGCCAGAACTTCCCTTCAGGCACTTCCAGACAGTGCTGAGGTCACCTCTCAGCCTCCTCTTCTCCAGCACAAACGCCCCCAGCTCCCTCAGCCTCTCCCCACAGCACTTGTGCTCCAGTCCTGATTAAAGTCTGAGACTTTAATTAATATTATATTTAATCTACTTTATTTATTGCTGTCATTGGCTTCAAATTGTCGATGCTCCCAGCATTTGTGTTGAAGAGGAATCAGTGCAGGAATATTGTTAAATCTCCAGAATTGCAGCCACTGTGCCCCTTGGCACTGTGTGGCACCCACCATGTCTCCTGACAAGTTAGTATTAGCAGGAAAAACTGAGTTCTGGGAAGAGTTCATTTCAGGAACTCCATTTTCAAGTTTTCTTCTATGTATGGACTTCTGCAGAAGAAAATATAAATATATATATTTCTGTATGAACTTTCAATAATAGGACTTGAGAAAAGATTCTTAGCAATCTGATTATGGTTTGAACAATAACATATGTATATGGTTTCAGCTACAAGGCTCTGATTATATTAATCATTGGAAGACCTTTT
>VWZD01007567.1:181517-221834 GCA_013396695.1 Sakesphorus luctuosus | reverse complement strand
TGAGGCCTAAATGGGGACCTGTGCTGACTAGAGCCAAAACTACTACAACATGGAACAATGATGTTCAATTGGAGGTTTGTAAACTTTGGTTCACCTTTTGCCTTTTTTATCCCTAATGTGCCAAATAAAACAATTTCCCTGTGCAGAGACAAAGAACAGCACTGAGGAATTATGATTATTAAAAAATGTAAAAACCAGTTGGTCTGTTATTATTTGTCTTTTTGTTTTGTTGTAATGTGACTGTATTGTTCACAGAACAGTTTTAAGAAGACCTTTGATAGCAGAACAGCAAAAACACCCAATCCTTTAAAACTAATTTAAACTGTCTTGAAAAAGAAATTGAGTGTTGTGTTGAGTTCTGGGCCCCTGAGTTGAGGCAAGAGATTGAGGGGCTGGAGCGGGGCCAGAGAAGAGCAACGAGGCTGGAGAAGGGAGTGGAGCACAAGTGCTGTGGGGAGAGGCTGAGGGAGCTGGGGGTGTTTGTGCTGGAGAAGAGGAGGCTGAGAGGTGACCTCAGCACTGTCTGGAAGTGCCTGAAGGGAAGTTGTGGCCAGGTGGGGGTTGGTCTCTTCTCCCAGGCACTCAGCAATAGGACAAGGGGGCACGGGGGGCTCAAGCTCTGCCAGGGGACGTTGAAGTTGGAGAGCAGAAAAACTTCTTTGCAGAGAGAGTGCTGAGGGATTGGAATGGGCTGCCCAGAGAGGGGGTGGATTCCCCATCCCTGGAGGTTTTTCAGCTGAGCTTGGCCGTGGCACTGAGTGCCATGATCTGGTAAAGGGACTGGAGTTGGCCCAAGGGTTGGACTTGATGATCTTGGAGGTCTTTTCCAACCCAATCCATTCTGTGATTCTGTGATTCTATACATGTGTTATTTTGTTCATTAATCATTCCTTTGCTATCAATATTTCTTTTCTCTTTTCCATTTTACCCATAGATTTCAGATCTGTCATCCAACACCAGGAATATTTGTGGTGAATCAGATGTAAAGTGGTACCTTTCTATCTTTCCTACCAAGATTTGGGAAAACAACCAGAATTTGAGGTAGGTTCTATTTTGGGGGTCAAAAATCTTTCCTGGCAAAAAGAAATTATTTTCAGTGCTTAGGGAATTTTGGAAATTTCAGATTGTAAAAGGCAAAAGTTGAGGGAAAATAAACAAATATTTGATTAGACATCAATCCCCCATTGCAGGGGTTGCAATGAGATGATCTTTAAGGTCACTTCCAACCCAAACCATTGTGTGATTTAAAAGAAAGATGCCAACAGGTTGAGGGTTGAATTTTGTCACATTTCTTTTTGCTAGAAATACCTTTTTAGAACTAATTTAAGAGCCAACCCTGAAAACATCCTGTAGGTCTAAAAGGAGCTTTGCACCTCCCTAAATCCTGGCCTGCCCCAAGCCCAGATCTGCAGTTCTCTGAGTCAACACTGCTGCTCAGCCCATGCTTTTGAGCTTGGAAACTATTGAGAGATGGCTGAAAAGGGTTTGAAAAGAAAAGGGGAGGGAAAATAACCCAACCAAAAAAAAACCCCTGACAACAAAACCTCACCAAACAAACCCAACCTGGAAATGCTTCTCCAAAAATATCCAGTTGGAAGAATGGCCCTGAAATATTTCATGTAAAACAAATGCTGGTCCCCAGATTGTACCATTAGAGGATGCTCTCCAAATGTGTCTCCAACTGGCTGGTCCATTACAGAGTCATTTAGGTTGGAGAAGACCTTCAGGAGTGAGTCCATCCTGTGCCCAATGCCCACCTTGTCCCCCAGCCCAGAGCAGTGAGTGCCACTTCCAGTCATTCCTTGGGCACCTCCAGGGATGGGGACTCCAGACCTCCCTTCCAGTGATTAACCTTTCCTTTTGCCTGCCCCCAAACCTCGTGTTTCCACCTGTAGAAAAACATCTAAGGGAGAATGGAAGTGATGGGTTCAGGAGGGGGAAGCTGCCCAGGGCAGTCAGGCAGCACCCCAGGGACTGTGCCCTTGGGGGTGGGAGAGGAAAAACCCAGGATCCTTCCCTGTCAGTTCTGGCCCCTTGGGAAGGTGTGTTGGTGCTGGTGCTGTTGGCTGGGGCAGGAGCTTGTCCTGCAGTGTGAACTCCGAAAGGACCTCTGAGAGATGTGCTCCAAACACATCAACGGTCAAGGGTTGGACTTGATGATCTCGGAGGTCTTTTCCAACCCAATCAATTCTATGATTCTATGAAACACAGGTGGTGAGCCCTGCCATAGGGGCACCCTCCATCGTGTGGTCCATCCTGGGAGAATCTCAGAATATCCTGAGTTGGGAGGACCCACAAAGATCATCCAGTCCAACTCCTGGCCCTGCACAGACACCCCAACAATCCCACCCTGTCCCTGTCCCATTGCCCAACCCCTCCTGGAGCTCTGGCAGCCTTGGGGCTGTGCCCATTGCCCTGGGGAGCCTGGTCAGTGCCCACCACCCTCTGGGGGAAGGGCCTTTCCCTGAGATCCAACCTGACCCTCCCCTAGCACAGCTCCAGCTGTTCCCTGGGTCCTTGCAGAAGGCTGACAGCAAATTAGAGTAGTGGAAACTGCTTGGAGGACTCAGAAATAGCACATGAGAACAACCAGAAGAAAGCAGTGCCTCCTGGAGACAGGAATTCTCCAGCTGTGCTCCATGGGGGCACGAGTGTGAGAACTGGCACTGCCAGAGCAGCACATATGGAGCACGTGGGGCTGAAGCACCATGAAATTCTCTCCCTTGACCCCATGAGTTTTTCCCCCCTCTGTCCTGGCTTTTCCACTGTCTCCAGGTTTACCAACTGCCCAAATACAGCAGGAATGTTTTGCAGGGGGATGGGAGGAAATGGCTTTTGTCACCCATCAGTAAACACGGAGGGCAGGCATTCAGCACCGAGCTCCCCAGGCTGCTTTGTTTCCCCTTCAGCAGTTAGATCCCATAAGCAAATGACACTTCCAAAAGGTTTATTGAAGGAAAATATTAAATGTCCTGGACCTGCTTTTAGGTTGGTATCAAGGGAACGCTGGAACTGCTGTCTGGTAGAGGTGACTTTGTGCTTAAAAGCCTCACACAATGGTAAGAACAACCTTCCCTGCTTGATCCAAGAGGCTGAGACTCTTTCCTCTGTCTCAAAGACCCTCTTATTGCTGTCCCACCTGTGTGGCACTGTGGGACCTGCTCAGATCCCACGGGGAAAAAACCCAATAATTAAAAACCCAACACACAACCCACTGAGCCAAGCAGCTCCATGGAAGGGTGAACTTTAAGCAAAGAGAGATCCACAAAACCCAGAATTAATAAAATATATGCTGCCCATGCATTATGAAACACATCTGTCTGCAGAGTGACATGCCAGCTTTAATTTTCCCTCTGGCTTGGGAGAAGTGGTCGGCACGGAAATGGTGCATGCCTTGGTGAGCAGCACCTGCAGGTGTTTGCACACACCTCCTTTCCCCCCCTCTCACCTTGTTCTGTGTGTCTGACTCCCACAGGGGGTTTGTGGAATGGGCTGGGAGTGCACAGATGATTTTTTTAATGCCTGAGAGGTTTGAATTGAACAGTCTATCATCCAGGTGGAGGCACAAAGGACCAAATAATGCAGCAGCTGAGGCTGGTGGTCCATGTAGTCAGGGTGGGTTTGTTGGGTGGGTTTGGGAAGGTTTGTGGGAACAATGTCCTCCTCTCTCTTGTCCCTCTCTCCTCCCCAGTAACAATGCACTGTGTCCCTGCTGATGCTGTGAGGGATCACAGCCCACCCCTGTGGCCAAAGAGCTTCTCCCACGCTTTGTGTCTCAAGGGTTTCCGGAAGGAAACTGCCCATGGGTAAGGAGCAGAGTAACTGCTCTGTGCAGGAAGGTTCTTCTCAGTCCCTGCCATCCTTGCAGGTGGAAACAGGACCCTTTCCAGCCCTCCCAACTTATGGACTTCTTCATATACTTCCACTTCTTCAGTATCTCTATTACTGATGTCTCTCCTTCCACCATACGATGTGACTGTCGGTTCCACTGACCTGCACAGACACATCATTCCCTCAGTTCATATTAACGTGTTTTGCTTTCTATTGAGTCTGCAAAACTCAAGAGACAACAGCCTGTCCCTGGGGTGAGAAAGCTGTTCTGGATATATGGCATATTATGTGTTTAAACTGGGCCAGGCAAGTGCAGGTGAGGTGGTTGTGGAACCCACCAGCTGCAGAAACACAGCTCCTCAGGAATCCTTTCCCTGCCCCTCCTGCCCCAGCTCTCCACCTGGAATGGAGAAGAGGTTAAATAATGATAATGGCCAATCTTCGCGAACGAAGATTTAGGAAGGGCTCACCCCACGTGTGCCCTCCGAGCCTGCGCAGTGGATGTTTTAGGTGAGGCACAGCGTGCGCAGAACTGGCCTCACCGTTTAAGTCCAAAGGTTCATTTGCCACGGCCAAGCAAGCTTGGACAGTGACAGTGAAATCCTTAGGACTATCTACAGCACCCGGTACTGACCGGGGCTGACCCTGCTTCGCATCCGAGATCTGACGGGATGGGATGGCAGGGAGGCATTGAACTGCCGGGGCCGGTCCCACTGAGACTCGAACTTGTGACCTTGGGAGTAGGAGACAGGAGTGCTTTCCACTACGCCACGGGACCGCCCTAGAGGTTAAATATTCAGGACAGCAAACAGCAAGAGGAAAATTGGGTTGATTAGAAATGGATGATCCCCAGGGCAGTGGGCACAGCCCCAAGGGCTGCCAGAGCTCCAGGAGGGTTTGGACAACGCTCTGAGGGACAGGATGGGATTGTTGGCGTGTCTGTGCAGGGCCAGGAGTTGAACTGAACGATCCTTGCGTGTCCCTTCCAGCTCAGGATTTTCTGAGTTCCCCTGGAAGTGGGTGCTGCTGTCACTGGGGCTGTTTCTGATGCAGCAAGTGCCAGGCAGCTCCTTGGCACAACTTTGTGCCTGACAGAAAGCTGAGTTTGTACTTTCAAAGTCAGTCTTCAAAACTGTATCAATGAACAAGGAACAGAACTTTGCTGCTATAAATATTTGAACAGGCGTTTGTTAATTTTTGTTACTCTCAACGTGGATTAATTGTCGTTTTATTATCAACTTCAGCTTCTATTAGTTTAGGATTTACATCTTAAATGATAATATCAGACTTTGCCTTGAATAAAACATTTTGTAACCTAGAGGAGTTCGTTACATTCGTGAAGGTGAACTGACAGATTAAAGGCAGCACAAAGATCCTGATGTGTTTTACAATCGCAGGAATACTCATTTGGAGTTTTGTAAAACAACACTGCACATCTCAGGCAGCTCAGCTTCAAATGGATGCTGATAAATGCTGCTGCCTTTTGAAATGCTGCTGCTCCTTGTTGTCTCCCTTTAATAGACTTCTGCACCTTCCCTCTCCTCAAAAGCTAATGAGGTGTCACTTTACATTATTGATGACACAAACAATGAAGGATGTAACAAAGTAACCCCCTGCACGGTGTTCCCTCACCTAATTGGCCCAGATGGGTGTGGGATCTCCCCAGCAGGGGTGTCTGCAGTGGCACAGCTGCTGTGACCAGCAATGATTCTCCAGTGCCTTGAGCCACAAGGGCAGAGATGGGGCAAGTCACACTTGTACTGTGACTCCATTCCAGTAAGAGATGGAGGAAATTTGGAATCACACAATGGTTGGGTTGGGAGGGACCTCTCAGGCCATCTAGTCCAACCCCCCTGTAGTGAGCATGAATATCTTCCATGTGATGAGGTTTTGAGGAGCCCCATCCAACCTGACCCTGAATATTCCCAGGGATGGGCATCCACAGCCTCTGCCAGGGCCTCACCACCCTCCTTGGAAAAAACTTCTTCCTTATATTTGCTCTAAATCGACCTTCTTTTAGTTTAAAATCATTAGCCTTTGTCCTATTGACACAGGGCAGGATTTATCCAAAGGGAGATGGAAACCCATGACCAGGTGGGGGGGATGGAAACCAGACCTGCTTGTCTGGGAAGACTTGGATTATGTCTGGAGTGCCCCATGTACAGACTATAATGTAGAGGAGGGAGGATCTGATCCAGGGAATGTGCATCCTTGTCTGCCAGGAGACATGCCGTTAATTATTACTAATTATTCACACCTGGTATGATTAATTATCAAGTACACACAAGCTAATGAGTGTACAACTGAGCCTCCTCTCTGGCTCAGGTTTATGGCCTTGGTCTCCTCTGCTTCCCAGCAGCCACCTGCATCATCTGCACGAGGTGAGAAGGGCAGGTTTGGGGTTATCAAGGTTATCAAGTAAGTGCTCCATGCAAAAAAAAAAAAAAAAAAAAGTTCTGACTTTGGAACAGATTGCTCAGAGCCATTTCGTGTTTTAATCTGACACCTGGGCCAAGGAGCTGCTCTGCAGGGCTGGGCTGGGGGCTCAGTTGGACCTGTCACAGGTGAAAGATGGAGCCCCAGCAGAGCTCCCGGCTCTGCTCCTCTACAGGACACTGTCATCGTGGTTGTGTCCCAGGGATGGGGACAGAGGGTGAGCCAAGGCAGAAGTTTGTGCTCTGAATTTAGAGGACTGAACAAATAAACACATGAGTGAGGAAAAATAGCACAGGGCTTAATACAGAGACAGGGTGCTCAGGAGTATTAATGGAGAGGTTCATTTAATCCCAGCAAGATCCAAAGGGATAATGGCATGGGAGCAGCTCTCCAGACCTCCTTAGCCTTGCCTGCCAGAGGTTACGTGGGCTTTGTGAGATTGATTCATCTGCAGAGCTGAGGGGAATTGGATGATCCAGATGACTAACAATGAGATTTAGGGGTTGAATGTATTTCACTCGAGTTAGTTAAATCCGATGCTTTTGTCCCCCCAGGCCTTCTGTGTGAACTTAATCCAAGCCAGTGATGAGCTCAAGATTTCCTGGTGGGAATATTCAGCGACCTTGCAAGGTGTGTTTCTGGCAAAGTGGACAAGCAGGAGCTCTGAAGGAACCCAGTGCAGCAGGGAGCAGTGTGGTCAGCCATTCCCTGCTGGAATGTGCTGCTGGAAAGCAGCTCCTCCCGTGCCCTCAGGGTTCCTCTGCAGGGAAACGTCTCTCGAGGTCACAGTCGAACCAGCACTTCTCTGCTTTGTTTTGACTCCTGGATTTTTGCCTTCAGAAGGGCTGGGCTGTGTGACACCACCTGCTCTGAGGTGCAGCCACTGCAGGAGCAGCCTGGCAGACTCTGGGTGCCGTCTGAGTGAACAGGGCTGGCAATATTTCTCTGCATTTCTTTGACTTGGAGAATCTCTGCCTCTCTTTGAGGGTATATTTTGCCCAAGATTTATTGGGAAAAATCTGGAGTTTCTCCCTCCCATATGCTGCAGAAATTGGAGGCATCAGTAAGTCATCCCCATTTAAAAAGAGGTCACTTGAGCACTAAGCCAGATGGGTAATTTTCCCAGGATTTGGGGGTTTTGAAACCCTGGGGAGCAACCTGGAGTGCTCACCAAGGAGGACAGGAGGCAATCACCAGCTCCTGGTTAAAGAGGAGGCAACATGGGGGCAAGGAATGGAAAACTGGGAGGAGTAGGAAAAGGAGCCACATTCCTGCCTTTTAGCCATGCTGAGCAGGGAACAATCTCTGTGGTGACCTCCCAGTCACCAGCCTGGGCTTGCTGCCACCACTGAGCCATCCCTCAGAAACTGTGGAGTGAGGGCTGCTGGAGTGAGCTCATCCAGGAGGGAGGGGCTGTGGTGTGCCCCTGCTATGCTCTGAGATTGGTGCTTAATTACATTAATTCACTGGGCATGCTTTCCATTGCAATTGTGTTTTCATGGCTGTTTAAAGACTGTTTAAATGTTTGCAGAGCTTTAACGGCTGCTAATTAACAGCTGGATGCAAATATGTGGAAGGTGGGAGTGCACACACTTTGGGGGCGCACACATCCCCCTCCCCTTCCCATGCCACCCCACAGCACCTGACAATGTCCCTCCTGCCAAGGGGGGTGGCTGTGCCTGCCCTCAGGAACTTGTTCCTCTGCCAACAGAGGGGTCTTGCTTTTGGGGGACATGGTTCTGTAGCCCACCAAGGTACCCAGTGAAATCTGCATCTGGAAAAGGGATGCCCAGTCCCTGGAAATGTTAAAGGAGAGATTGGATGGGGCTTGGAGCAACCTGGTCAAGTGGCAAGTGTTCCTGCCCATGGCAGGGAGGTGGAATGAGATGGTTTCTACAGTCCCTTCCAATCCAAACCATTCTAGGATTCTAAAATCTCTGCAATTTTCTGCCCAAGGTTCCTAAAACATGCTGGGAATTGAGGCAGAGTCAAGTTAAGTCTGCATGGGGTTCATGGTAGGGGAGGGCTTAATTGATCTGCTAATGAAGGGACAGAAGCTCTTTCTGGTGCAGGAACTAAGTTAATCCAGATTCAGAGCTGTTCACACAGATCTGCTCCCAGTTTGGAAATGGTTTTAGCTGTTCTTTAGAGAGGGAGCATAAAATCATCCTTGTCTTTGGAGACACCATTTGTGCTTCTCTGGCATGGGTGGAACGTCCTGCAGTGCATCACTCTGAGACTTTGCAAGGCAAAAAAATCCCCAGGCATCAGTGAAAATAACATTTCTCTGATATCTTGAGGTGTTTCATCAAAATAGAAAGTGCTGCTGGATTTGTTGATGCTTTCTAAATCGTGTGAACCCGCCATCCCTCCTAGAAGGGGTGAGTGCCAGATGCTCCTTTCACTTGTCAAATTAACCTTTATGGGGAAAATAACACAAAACATATTCTGGTTACAACAACAAAGTTTAGGACTTTATTACTTTCAGTGACCAAGGTAATCTTCCACTGTCTCATTTCAGTCGGACCCACCAGAATAAAACAATTGATTTCCACAGAAATAGCTCCTTTTCTGCTTCCTTTGATCCCTTGGGGCTGCTTTGGCCTGACATTTGGATGTTCTGGCAGGAAGAGAGAGATGATTTTTTTTAGTGCTGGAACAGAAATGGGTGGGTGATGCCACGAGGTTACAAACAGGGCAAGGGAATCAGTGGCTGAACATGCCCAGGTGGTTGTTGAGGTGGAACCTGGAGGGGCAGAGCAGGGTGTGTGGGCAGAACAAGGCCATGCTCTGTGCCCTTTGCTCCCCACCAATATTATTCTGTCAGTGTCTTTGGGCAAAAGGCACCCTGCAGTTGGCTGGCAATTCCCAGATGTGCCTAAAGCCAGACAAATATTGTTGGTGGATTTTTTTTTCCTTCCTCCAGACTGAAGCATTAGAGAGAAAAGATTCAGGATGAAGGAAACCAGAAAATGATCCTGTTTCCTTCAGTGATTAAAACCTCAACAGATGCCACTGGCTTCTGAAAAGCATTTTCTGTCACCGCCAGGTGTTCTGTGACCCCTTAGCAAGAAATTTCATCTGATTTTGGCATTCCTCTTTTCAATTTGAACACATGAACCCAAACAGAAAGGAAGAAGTTTCCCCTAGGAAAGCTCTAATTGCAAATATTTTCTCTCCTTTTGCCAATGCAATGCAAATCCAAGGGAACTGATCCCTTGGGAAACTTGACTTTCACTGACTTGGCTGTAACTGGGCAGGAAGCCCCACAGGCCACTCGTGCCTGTGCCATCCCAGCAAGGTGGGAGGCTGAGCTGATGCTCTTCAGGTGGGTGTTTTGGCTGAGGATCTCGGCCCTTCCCCACACTGGGGAAGGTGAGAGGGATGCAGGAGGAACACGTGTTACCTGTGTGCCCAGGTCTGTTGGCAATGACAACCACAGAAACAGATGCCCAAACCCAAAGCTGTGCCAGGACAGCCAGGACACATCCCAGCCCCTCCCACCTTGCAGTGTATCTGCTCCCTGAGCTCTGAGTGTCCCCAGCTTTCCCCAGACTCCCTCCTGCTCTCCTGTTTCCTTGCCAGTTTTCTCAGGCTCCTTCTGGGCAGTGCCCCATAGGTGTGCCCTCCCTTTTTGGGCTGGCAGCAGCAGCAGGAGCCAATGGAATGTGTTTGCTGCATCTTTCAGGGCACTCAGAGGCCCATCCTCTTGCTTCTGTGCAAGCTTATACTAAAAATCTCGTGGGGATCTGTGTTTGACATGTCAATCCTGCTCTGCATTCCTGAGCCAAGGTGGAAGGCACTGGAGTTTTGCTCAGTTCAGAGCCTTTTCACACAGTCCCAGAAGGGTTCAGCTTGGGAGAGACCACAGTGGGGCATCTGGTGCCCCCTCCCTGCCCAGCAGGCCCATCCCAGAGCACATAGCACAGGATTGTGTGCAGTCAGCTCTGGAATATCCCCAGTGAGGGACACTCCACACCCTCTCTGGGCTCTGTTCAGTGCTGGGTCACTGCACAGCCAAGAAGTTCTTCCCCATGTCCAGGTGGAACTCGCTGGGCATCAGTTCCTGCCCGTTCCTCTTGTGCCATTGCTGGGCCACCCGAGCAGAGCCGGTCCCTGCTCTGCCCCCTCCCTGCAGGCACTGCCAGCCATGGGGAGGTCCCCTCTAGTGTCTCCTCTGGAGGCTGAACAGCCCCAGCTCCCTCAGCCTTTCCTCATCAGAGAGATGTTCACCAAAATTTTCTTGAACCAACATTATGCTTCAAGGAGAGCATTTTTGTTCTCCTGATTCCAACAACCAGAAAGATGACAGGAGATGACAAATGAAGCAAGTTGAGGACACACTCACCTTCCCAGCAGTTGTATCTTTGCTCCTTCCTTGGCAGGTGCATTCAGAAGGTCTAAGAATCACAGAATCATAGAATGGATTGGGTTGGAAAAGACCTCCAAGATTATCAAGTCCAACCCTTGGGCCAGCTCCAGTCCCTTTACCACATCATGGCACTCAGTGCCACGGCCAGTCTCACTTTAAAAACCTCCAGGGATGGGGAATCCACCCCCTCTCTGGGCAGCCCATTCCAATGCCTGAGCACTCTCTCTGCAAAGAAGTTTTTTCTGCTCTCCAACTTCAATTTCCCCTGGCAGAGCTTGAGCCCGTGCCCCCTTGTCCTATTGCTGAGTGCCTGGGAGAAGAGACCAACCCCCACCTGGCCACAACTTCCCTTCAGGTAGTTATAGACTTGTCTGGGATGCTTGTGGCAGCAGATGAAAAAAAAAGTGTGTCCAAGTAATAGTCAGGTCTTCCTGTGGGGATGTGCAGTGTCTGCCCTCCAAGGCTCTTCCCAGCACCCTGGAGCACAGAGGGGCTTCTTGTCCCTGTTTGGAGAAGGTCTCAGGATCAGGTAGAGCTGGAGAGGGACATTGCCCCCCACCCCAGGCAGTGTCCCAGCTCCCCTCTGTCCTGCCTGCTGATGGCACACAGGGACCCCAACAGCCTCCTGATAAAATAACCAAGTTCAATCTTCCTTCTTTTCATCTTCCTTCGACTCTCAGTAAAAATTACCTCATCTGGGGTGTCACCAGAAATTGATTTGTTATGCTAAATACTTGCCAAATAAATAATGAGCTCCTAAACTAGTCTATATGCAATAAGACAAGGAGTGAATTATTTCTAGTGATTTCTTTTATCATGCAAAGGATTAAATTATTTCAGAGCTCTCATTCCCAGGGCTGGGCCGGCTCCGAAAAATGTGCTGGTGACACTTTAAAACACCAAGCCCCCCTCTGTGCTCTTTTATGATATTAAATGTCACCAGTTTCCTCATTTTATCACATTCTTACAGACTTTTCTTGCCTGGAAGGAATCAAATTAATGGAAACTGAAAGAACCCAAGGTGTCTGCCCATACATCTCTCATAAAATCATCCCCCACATTACACAACAAGTTTCAAGGTGATGCCACAAGGCAAAAAAAGAACCAAACCAATTTAAATAAGGCCGATTACAACCTTTAAAATAACCCAACAACCCAACCCCCCCAACCTGAACAACATTATTGCTTATTTTATGGTCCTGATACAGAGACCAGAAAATTTCTTTAGCAGTTTATTTGCTCCAAGTTTTGCCTCCTTGTTGGTTCTGAGGGTGTTTTCTCACCTTGTTTCATGCACAGCTTCTAGAGGTAGTTTTGGATCATCCTCAGGTTAGTGGTGTTGTCACCATGGCACTGAGCAGAGGACACTGGTAATGGGGCAGAGAACTCTGTAGGGTCTGAAATCCCCCTGTGCCAGCTCTTTGGGGGCCTCAGAGGAATGATCTGGGCACACCATCAGCAGCGTCACAGCTGGCACTGTTGGCAGCAGGGCCAGTGAGGGAATGAGCTGTGGAGACTGGGCAGCCCTGAGGTCCTTAATGGTGATGGAGAAGTACCCATAGGGCTACACCTTAGAATCACAGAATCACAGAATGGATTGAGTTGGAAAAGACCTCCAAGATCATCAAGTCCAACCCTTGGGCCAACTCCACTCCCCTTACCAGATCATGGCACTCAGGGCCACGGCCAAGCTCACTTTAAAAACCTCCAGGGATGGGGAATCCACCCCCTCTCTGGGCAGCCCATTCCAATCCCTGAGCACTCTCTCTGCAAAGAAGTTTTTTCTGCTCTCCAACTTCAATTTCCCCTGGCAGAGCTTGAGCCCCCCGTGCCCCCTTGTCCTATTGCTGAGTGCCTGGGAGAAGAGACCAACCCCCACCTGGCCACAACTTCCCTTCAGGTAGTTCCAGACAGTGCTGAGGTCACCTCTCAGCCTCCTCTTCTCCAGCACAAACACCCCCAGCTCCCTCAGCCTCTCCCCACAGCACTTGTGCTCCACTCCCTTCTCCAGCCTCGTTGCTCTTCTCTGGCCCCGCTCCAGCCCCTCAATCTCTTGCCTCAACTCAGGGGCCCAGAACTCAACCCAACACTCAAGGTGTGGCCTCCCCAAGGCAGAGGCCAGGGGAAGGCTCACTGCCCTGGGCCTGCTGGCCACGCTACTTTGGATCCAGGCCAGGATGCCATTGGCCTTCTTGGCCACCTGGGCACACTCTTGGTTCCTCTTGAGCTTCCTGTCAATTAGTACCTTCTCACTGCTGTACCCACCAGAGTGGGTTAATGGCTGGAGCTGATGATCTCAGAGGTCTTTCCCAACCAGAACAACTCTGTGATTCCGTGTTTGGCCTTGAGGACTACAGGGACAATACAACTCTTGATCTCACGTCCAAAACAGGTGAGGTGAGAACTGATGCCAACAGCTCCCAACACTCACCAAGATACCTTCAGGGAAAGGAATTAATAGAGTAGATTAGTTTAGGTTGGAAATGACCTGTGGCCATCAAGTCCAGCTGTCACCCCAGCACCACCTCCATGTTCACCACCAAACCATGCCCTCAAGTGCCATATCTAGAGCTTTTGAACACCTCCAGGGATGGTGACTCCCCCACTGCCTTGGGCAGTGTGTTGCAAGGCTTGACGACTCTCTCAGTGTAGAAATTCCCCCTAATATCCAACCTAAACCATCCTGGTGCAACCTGAAGCCATTTCCTCTTGTCCTATCACTTGCTACCAGGGAGAAGAGGCTTCAGAACTTGTCCTCTGTTGCTGGACCACAGCTCCTTCCCCTCTAGGCTCCAGGCTGTGGCTCTTCTGCAAGCAAAGGAGGTTCCTCCAGAGCCATCAGCACTGGGCTCTCCAGCCCAGCACTTGGGAAATGCAGAGCCAGCAACTGATCCCCTTGGGGCTTGAGAGCATGAGCTGCTTAGGAGGGTGGGCCACAGGACCCAGGTGGGATTCCTGCACTGAATTATCAGTTTCTCTTCATTGACTGTAAGAAGACCTGCTGGGACTCCCTTCCTGGGACCTTCTACAAATGTCCAGCAAAGAAAAGAGAGGTAAAAAGCTAAGGTGGGTAAGATGGGGGAAACCCTTACAGTAAAACAATGGATGGGCCAAGTAGGACTGGCTGCTTTTGGGGCTGATTTTATTGCTGCAAAATGAGCCTTTATTAGCATGGCATTAGGCAGCTAATGCCACTTTTCAATTGAGTGGGCTGTGTCCAGTAATGCTTGAAGATGCTTATTATTATTTATTGATATATAAAAGCTGCTCGGTGAGTTTTATTTAAGGCATGCCAGGCACCAGCACTGTAATTTGCTAATGTAACAAAAGGATTTCCTATTACACTAATGTCACCTTGCTAAAGCTCTGATTTTTTTCCTGCCATGCCTTGCTACAGAGGGAATTCAGCACAGCTGCTCATTCAGTGTTCTCTTTGTGCCACTCACTGGGGTTACTCACCTGGGATTATGAATTGCAGTTCAAGCAACCTAAACCAAAGTGCTGGTGCCAGAGAGCACCTGGATGGTTGTTCTGGAGGAGTCTGAATTGTTCATCTCGCCCCTGGCACTCAGGTTGAACCCTCTGTGCTTGGAGCCCACTCAGGGGCTGCCCTGGTGTGTCTCTGCTCTGCAGAGGGTCTGGCCTGTGGGAGAACCATTTCCCCATTGCTCCACACAAGAGTGTTGAGGAAATTACTTCATTTGGGCAACTTTGAATAAGCATTTTCCAGAAGCTCAGAACTTTTTGGAGCGTGCTCTGCCTGCTCTGTGGCTGGGCCTGGCTGAAATCTTGTCTTGACTGTCCTGGAGTTGACTGAGGAGGAGATACCTGGAGCATGGTGTTTAATTTCTTAGCCTGCAGTCCTCATGCATGGCCAGAAACACCATGACATGAGATTGGGTGGTCGGTTGGTGATTTGCTTCCCAGACCATTCCTCCTGCTGTAACCCAACAATCCAGTGCTTTCCAGCCCTGTGTGTAGCAACTGCTGCTTCAATCTTTCCATGGAAAGATTTCCATGGACTGTCCAAGTGCTGTGGTCACACCCCTTGTGTTATAAGAGTTCACCTTTGAAATGAGCTCCCGTGCTTGTTTTGCAGAGCTCTTACCTGTTGGTGTGGCACAGAGTGGCTGGAGAGCAGCCAGGCAGAAAGGGACCTGGGGGGACTGAGGGACAGGAAGCTCAAGAGGAGCCAAGAGTGTGCCCAGGTGGCCAAGAAGGCCAATGGGATCCTGGCCTGGCTCCAAAGTAGCGTGGCCAGCAGGCCCAGGGCAGTGAGCCTTCCCCTGGACTCTGCCTTGGGGAGGCCACACCTTGAGTGTTGTGTTGAGTTCTGGGCCCCTGAGTTGAGGCAAGAGATTGAGGGGCTGGAGCGGGGCCAGAGAAGAGCAACGAGGCTGGAGAAGGGAGTGGAGCACAAGTGCTGTGGGGAGAGGCTGAGGGAGCTGGGGGTGTTTGTGCTGGAGAAGAGGAGGCTCAGAGCAGAACTCATCACTCTCCACAACTCCCTGAAAGGAGATTGTAGGCAGGAGGGGGTTGGTCTCTTCTCCCAGGCACTCAGCAATAGGACAAGAGGGGCTCAAGCTCTGCCAGGGAAGGTTTAGGTTGGATATCAGAAAGAAATTCTTTGCAGAGAGAGTGCTGAGGGATTGGAATGGGTTGCCCAGAGAGGGGGTAGATTCTCCATCCCTGGAGCTGTTTAAGGTGAGACTGGACTTGGCACTGAGTGCCATGATCTGGTGATCACAGTGGGGTTGGATCAAGGGTTGGACTTGATGATCTCGGAGGTCTCTTCCAGCCCAGTTGATTCCATGATGGTTCTATGCAGGGGAAATCTTCCCTTCCAAGTGGATCCAGCATGGATCAGCCCTAGGGGGATGGCAGGTTCCTGGCACCACTGCTCTGCACAGCCTGCTGCACTTGGGCCTTGGAGGCCTCAGGAGAAGATATCACCATGGATGCCAAGGCTGCATGTCCCAAAAACACACAATGGGAACAGTGTGGGGATAACTGACAGGAGGCTTGGAGGTCCAGCCACCCAGAGCATCCTTACCAGGCAGGTGGGACAGGACCTGTGGCACTGCAGGGCTGGGGAACCATCCTGTGTTTTAATCTTGATAGTCAAAGTTTGAAATATCAAGATCTTGAAAATAATGATAATGGCCAATGTTCAGAACTCTTTGGAAACTTCAGCCCAATCTCTAATGGCAATTAATTGAGTCATTCCTAAAGGATTAATGGATTATTCATGTGCAGGTCACACCATAAGGAGGGTTTTCCAAAAGGAAAAGCCCAGTCTCAAAATCCCCAGCCTGCCCCTGTGTTTCCCTCAGGCTTCTCAGACGTTTCCCATGTTTCTTCCCACTGCCCTCATTTCCTTGGCATGAGTTGCACTGGGCTCCTCCTGTTGTCCTGTGCAGAGTGGATGCTGAGCAGACCTTGGGAAAATTCCTCAGAGGCCACAGGAAAAAAAATGACATTGCCTTGGTGTTGGATGAATAATGCTTGTTTTGTTGGAAAATGTTCTTTCTAGCCTATCATCTGGCCTAGAAACCTACTTTTATTGAACTATTTCTTTTTAACAGGAGAACTGTGATTCCTGCGTGCCTTTGGGGTGGGAGGAATAGTGAGAACGTGGATGGATTAACCAGCTTTCTTATCACTGAGTGCACAGAACCAGGATTTCACCTCAGACATCACCTCTCACTGTCTGGAGGTGATGACATCTGAGGAGTTGGAGGGGGGAGGTTTTCAGCATATGTTTCAGCCACTGATGGCACAGCAAGGAGCAAGGAAGCTGCTTTCCCTGGAAATGTTGCAAGAGCCCAGGATGTGTCACCTGGAGAGCTCCTCCTGCTTGATTAGAAATGTTTCCCTGATAAAGAAATGCAAATTTGGCAATACTGAAACATTCTGTGACACAATTTTTAGCTTTATAAGATGTGCATTAGCAGGAAAATGAAGCAGGGCAGAGGAAATCTCCCAGGTGAAAATGTCATTCCCAGATCTTCAGATTAAAGGTTTGAGATTTTTTTACTTTAGAAATAATTTTTATTTGAGAAACTTCTCCTGTTTCATCACTGTCACTACCCCAGAATCTCAAAATTCCATATTTCCTTGCAGATTAGAAGAAAAAAAGTCATTCAAATAAAGGCAGTTGGGTCTTTTAAATAAAAAAAATCATCTCTCTAGACCAGTCTGGATGTTGGCTGCAGTGCTGGGAAAAGGCAGCTGGTCTTTTAAATACATGCCAGCCCAGCTCAGGCAGCCTGGTGTGTCCTTTGCACAGAGCCCAGAGCTCAGCAGAGCAGGCTGGTGCCTGGTTTCCTCCTGAAAGAGCTGAGTTTGCCAATTTGGGTTCTTGGGGTTTGCCTTCAGGACAGGGCAGAGGGCTGATGTTTGCTGTGCATCCAGGAGCAGCTCTGCACAGCCTTGTCCTTGTCCTACTCATCTCAGGCTGCCTGGAAAACCCACCTTCCCTGCTGGCACCCTGGGGTTGTAAGAACGACCTTGGAGGATCTTGCCCACCTTTGACTGGCTGCCAGGGCAGGAAGAGCACATTGAGGTGACCCTGAGATGAGCTCAGTTGGTTAAAACTTGGTTGTAATAACACCAAGGTCATGGGTTCAATCTCCTGTGTGGGCCATTGACTTAAGTGTTGGACTCGATGATCCTTGGGGGTCCTTCCAACTCAGAATAGTCTGGGATTCTGTGAGATGAGGAGGAAAATGTGGGGTTCTTCACCTGCCCACACTCCAAGCGCTCCCTCAAACCACCTTAACTCCTGATTTCCTTTCTTGATCCAACTTCCATTGTGCTGCTGAGAGAAACCAGCACAGGCAGGAAAAGCAGCTTTTCTAACATGCAGTGTAGACAGTGAGAAGGTGGAAATTAATGGTTCAAAACTTTACTGCTTGTTATTTGGGAAGAGAAAACTTTTCCTTCATCCCTTTTCCCCCTCACACACCAAGGCAAGCTCTGCCACACTCCCTTCTGTGTCTCTGCCTTTGCTTTCCAACCACCAGTATTTATCCCTCACCTTCCATCTTTTAGGAGCAGGAATGTCCTGTGAATCATGGCCTTGGCTCAGTGCTCTGTAGTCAAGGCTGCCTGGTGAAACATATTATGGGTAAGAGCAAATAAAACTGAGAGCAGGGCTAAGGTGGATCTGCCTGGATTTATTTCTCTCTTCTGTGCCTTCCTTTCCATTTTTTCTGTGCCACAACCGCCTGGAGCCAGCCAGTTTTTAATGGGGAGACATCAGTGAGCCAGGGGTGCCTCATGAATCACAGGGAGCTGAAATTCTGCAGCACTAAAGACCATTTTCAAAGGTGATCTCGTGGGCCATTTTTTTTTCTAATTACAAGTGGTGTCTGGGCACATTTCTGCATGTGGCACATCTAGGACATGGTGCCAAGGCTGAGATGTGAAGCCAGGCCAGTGCATCCCACCCTGCTCAGCTGTGTGATGATTCACTGCAAGCTGGAGGGAAATATAAAGATTAAAACCCCCCTTTGAGATGCTTCTTCCTTTCTAGGGATATCCTGATGTGCCCCGTTGTGGAACAGCTCTAAAGAGAACATGTTCTCTAAAACTACAGCTCTTAACTTTATTTTGTCTTCCTACACAGTGGTTTGGGACAGGATCTACAAATATTTTCTGCTGCTAAAATGAGAGGAAGGATCAGAAGTTTATCAACCACACTCAGAAACTGTTTAGGTTGATCCTTTGTGCCTTGGAGAAGCACAATTTTCTAATTTTCCCTCCCACATAAGGGAAAGATGATTCTTCTGGAAAGGAACGGGACCTAAAATTGTGAGCACGACCATCAGTGTGTTGGTGTCTTGTGCAGGGTTAAAGGTAAAGCAGCAGGAGAAACAAACCAAACACAAAAGAGATTATAAGGCAGAGTTACAATTTAATAACAATATTACAAGAAATGCAATGGCACAAAGAGAAATTGGGTTTAACCCCCAAACCCAGCAGTGTAACCCAGCCCCCTGGGGCACAAACACAGTGGGGTTTGGTGGCCCCTGTGCTGAGCCCCACGTGGTTCCCCCGAGTCCAAAGGAAAAGGAGGTGAAAAACCTGTTGGTGCAGATGATGGCACAGTCTGGTGGAGAGTGGTGGGCTCCTCCTCTCCAGGGTCTGATCCTCCTCTGCATCCAACAAGTGGTTCCCCAAGTCCCAAACCCACAAGATTGTCTCCCCTGAGGTGCAGGTGGGAGCCCCCAGTGGGTCCCCCAGGGCAGGGAGTTGCAGAGTGGGGGATGTGACTCTGGGAGTCAGGGGGGATTTTGGACTGGTTGCTGGCCCCTGAGCAGAGCTGAGCCCTCAGGTGGGTGTGGAGGTGCCAAGGAGTCCCTGGAGGGGAGTTCTCCCAGCTCCTCTGCCAGGCTTCTTTCCCAGCCAGCTGCCAGGGTGAGGGCTCAGCTGTGCCCTGGGCAGCTGCTGCCAATGGGCCATTGGGAAGAGTTCCTGGGCAATGGCAAACCTTTAAACCAACACACGGACAGAGCCACAACACCACCCGCTCGTGTGGGTCCACAAAGTGTCCCTCAGAACACCTCTGGAGCAGGACATGCCCAACTGCTTCACAGCTGTTGTGGTAACAGTGCTGCAGGAGATTCCACTTCAACACCATTCCTCACTAAGGGATCAGGGAATGCATAAACTGAATAATTAATGCTCCCTGGATGACTCCAGTTGGATGAGAGAAAGAACAAGTGGGAGGTAAATAGTGGGATGGGAGAGGACAGCTCTTCCCTGTAACTGTAATACTTGATTTCCACTTTAGGGGAAGATCAAAATTACATTAAACTGAATGCCAATTGATTCAAAGAGGTTTGAATTGATTTCTGGATACTATTGCTGGTGAAAATTGCCAGGGAAAACCCATCAAGACTGACATCTTTACAACCCCTGTGGCTGACTGGAGATGGGAATTCCTGTTTGGAAATAACTTACAAGATTTCTGCATTATAAAATGGAAAGAAAACTGCTGTCTTCTAAGGATGGACAAACCTTTTGTTAAAACCTTCTAAGGATGGACAAACCTTTTGTCAAAACCTTTTACAAATATTTCAACAGACACTTAATTTTTGACTTTTGAGAACTTTTTCTTGAGGCTCCCCACATTTCCTTGAGCCCAGTTCTTGTGGAGTAGGAGAGGAGGTCTGGGAGGTGAAGGCAGGGTTACTGGCCTCCTGCTGAGCATAAAGGATCTGGTAAATCCAGTCCCAAGCCTGGATTTTCCTGGAGAGACTGCAGAGTGCTGGACAGACTGGAGTTCTGGACCCAGGAATTGGTGTTTGGAGCCAGGTCTTCCAGGGCCCACAGACTTCCATGGGTCAGCATGGTCTGCCAAGGAGATAGGAAACTGTATTTGCTGGAAAATGCAGCTGATTTGTTCCAGGGGAGTCTGTGCTCCCCTCCAGGTCACCACCACAGAACATAGAGAAGTTTTCCATTAGAGTTTTATCAACATCTGCATGTTCCTTCAGTGTTGCAGAACTGGCCTTTTTCACTGAAGAGATGGTCTGGTGGGAGAGTTCCCAGCTGGCTCTGAGGTTCTCAAATTCTGCTCTCCACGAGCTGCACTGTGGAGCTTCCTTAAGGAACTGATTCCCTGCTCTGCAGCTTCATCCCAGTCGCTGGGCTTTGCTCTGCACTGAGCTCTGTGGACACGTGACAGGCCCCGGACTGACACAGTTCACAAATAAATCCCGAAACATCAAGAAACAGTAATCTTTGAAGCTTAATGACTCTGTGGTTTAGCAGTGGTGGAGTGACCTGTTATGGAAAGACAAGGTCTTCCAAACAGCCACAGAATGGTCATTAAGGAGGGATTTTATCCCCTCAACAGAAAAAGCAACATGACACACATTTAATATTCTTTCTTATTAATAGCAAATCTTCTTATGGGCAAGTGCTGACAGCTCATTATCAAACTCACAACTCCTTTGTTTTGGTAGAAACAAGATATGTTAGAGAGGCCAGAGATGTCTGTGCAAGGCGAACAGCTCACCCTTTAAGAAAACCCTTTCTTAATTTCCCCACTCATTCACATCACATTTGCTGTGCACCTGCCATCACATTTCCCAGCTCCCCTTCCTTTGGTCAGCATTGCCCCCAGAGCCCTCCCTGCCATGCAGCACCACCAGAGACCTGGCACTGCCCAGCATTAGCATTGCAGATGCCTTGGAAGGGCCAGTCTTTCTTCACTGGAGGCTCACAAGGCGATTTGCCAAACAAATCCCTCTGACACTGCCCATGGTAATGCTCTGTAAGGCTAATTGTTCTTCCCCTGTTAATAGGAACAATGTGCCCAGTCATGTTAAAGAAGCAGAACATACTTACTTAATTCTTCTGCCAAGTGTTCTATAATTTTTCTGTCTTTGAAGGCAATTAAGAGACATTCAGTCCTTGATTGAGGTCACGAACTGGGCACACCTGCTCGAGCACAGCTACCTGTCCTGCTGCAGATGTGGCCAGCTGGGTTGTGGGCATGGCCCTCAGAGACACAGCCCTTCCCCAGGCTGGCTCAGGCTGGAGATTTGTGCACTTCTCACTCCCTACTGGGAAAGTCTGAGGTGCTCTGGGTCAGCCAGGCAGAGTGAGATCACAGCAGGGATTAAAGAACCAGCTTCTCTTTTCTCATTGCAATGTCTTCTTTTTTCTCTTCTGTAACAGAGGATTCCCCTCATCCTGAGCAAGTGGGTTCCTCCTCCTCCTCCTGGCATGGAAGACTGGGAAGACTGGTCCTTGGCCATGTACTGCTTGTGACTGGAATTGCCTTTCCACTTCGGTACTGGGATAGGAAAGGAATATCAAGAACCCTGAAGGCATTTAATTGAAAGGTTGTGAGGAAGCAGAGCATCTCTGAGTACATCTATGCACCAACTCAGTTTTCACATGCCATCTCCTGGTCCTGGTGCCAGCCTGGCAGTGGGACAGCACTGGTTCAGACTGGGAGACTCGTGTTTTCTGCATGTTCAGCAGTCACTGGGATGACCCAAGCCAAGGCAAACCAGAAAGTGAGCTCCCTGTCTATGGCCTTTCAGACCTCAGCCTTGCTGCATTTGTCTGCCCTTCTAGTAATTAAATGCACTTAATGAAAACACAATGAGAGAGTTTCCTGGTATTGATGAGAGTTTCTTTTTGTGATGCTCTTCTGGGAATTAGTGTTCCAGGCCCCTGGTGTGATAGAAGACCTGCCAGCTGCCATCCTGCTGCTGGATGAGGGCAGCTGAGGATGTCCCCAGGTTCAAGTAAGCCAAGGGGGCAGGAAGAACAGGGAGAAAGAAAGAAAAAACTAGAAGAGTGTGCTGGTTTCAGGGAAAATCAGCAGGAGAAACAAACCCAACACAAAAGAGATTATAAGGCAGAGTTACAATTTAATAACAATATTACAAGAAATACAATGACACAAAGAGAAATTGGGTTTAACCCCCAACCCCAGCAGTGGAACCCAGCCCCCTGGGGCACAAACACAGTGGGGTTTGGTGGCCCCTGTGCTGAGCCCCACGTGGTTCCCTCGAGTCCAAAGGAAAAGGAGGTGAAAAACCTGTTGGTGCAGATGATGGCACAGTCTGCTGGAGGGTGGTGGGCTCCTCCTCTCCAGGTTCTGATCCTCCTCTGGATCCAATGAGTGGTCCTAGAAGTCCCCAGACCCCAAGATTGTCTCCCCTGAGGTGCAGGTGGGAGCCCCCAGTGGGTCCCCCAGGGCAGGGAGTTCCAGAGTGGGGGATGTGAGTCTGGGAGTCAGGGGGGATTTTGGAATGGTTGCTGGCCCCTGAGCAGAGCTGAGCCCTCAGGTGGGTGTGGAGGTGCCAAGGAGTCCCTGCAGAGGAGTTCTCCCAGCTCCTCTGCCAGGCTTCTTTCCCAGCCAGCTGCCAGGCTGAGGGCTCAGCTGTGCCCTGGGCAGCTGCTGCCAATGGGCCATTGGGAAGAGTTGCTGGGCAATGGCCCAGAGGGTTTAGAATGCCCAGCTTTGGTCACACCCACACAGGGATAAACTGCTCCCACCTGCTGAACTAGGGCGAAGAGCTTGGACAAGAGGCCTGTGTTACCACTGTCAGGACATATTGTCCCTCAAAACTTGTTCTGCATGGCAGGGAGGACCTGACTTGCTGCAGAGAAGGCTCCTAAATCCTCTGTGCATGACCACAGTGGCATTGTGGCACTCAGGTGTGGTGCTGCTTCCTTTTACCCACCCAGAGAAGCTACAATGACCTCAAACAAATCCCACGTGAAAGACAAATGACTTGGAGGGGCTGCTTGAACCTTGCTGTGCCAGCATCTTCCTGCACCCTTGCGGGATGAGCCCCTCCACCCCCTGGCAATGACTGCTGTCCTCACTGCCTGGCAAAGGCCTGTCACTGCTGGATCCTGAGCAGGTTGACAGGAGTGGAGAAGGACAACAAGGAGACAGAGGTGAAAGAGGGGATGTTCCTGCAGCCTGCGGAGCAGAGAGGAGGCTGCTGTTCATGCGGGAGACAAAGCCCAGTGGAAGAGAGGTGATTTAAGCTACAGGTCAAGAACAAACTGGTTAAGTATAGATTTTAATTGCAAATCAGGAGATTCCTTGATATATGATAAGGGAAGCACTTTAATAGCCTCCCCTGGGGAGCAGGGGAAAAGCCAGGGCTTTTAAGGGGGAATTTAATAGGCTGCTGTGATGGGAATCTGAGGGAAGAGAACTTGACAATAGAGAAGACTCCTTCAGTCCCATTCTTATCTCTGCCCTTCCCTTGACACCCCAGTAATGGGCTTTTTTCATTTAATTATCACATTATTAATTAGCGTGATAGCAGTGATAGCGGGTGTCTGCCCTGGCTGTGTCACTGGCCCAGCACCCTCTGCTGTGCACTGTGGAGTGGCCATAGATTCCTAAATACCATGTCTGAACAACACTTTTGGCAGGCAAAGGAAAATAATATTGAGGCTCATCCCAGGATCTTGGATACTCTTTAGCCTGGGGAATGGTTGTGCTGCAGGGGGTGAGTCTGAAGGATCCTGCACAGAGAGGGAAGAACAGAGAGGAGGACTGATGTGGCTGCAGGTGGATGTGCACAATGTGCCAGGGAAAGTACATTCCATAAAACTCATGCACATGTTGGATTATTTTCTGGGCTCTTGTGGTTGGTACCTCCTGCCTCTGGGACTGGTGAGAAGGTCTGGGAGGGATCCTACAGAAAAGGTGGAGAAGGAATATTGACATGGGCCTGGAGTGCCAGGACAAGGGGGAATGGCTTCCCACTGACATAGAGCAGGGTTAGATGGGATATTGGGAGGAAGTTCTTCCCTGTGAGGGTGGTCAGGCCCTGGCACAGGTTGCCCGGAGAAGCTGTGGCTGCCCCATCCCTGGGAGTGTCCAAGGCCAGGTTGGACAGGGCTTGGAGCAGCCTGGGCTGGTGGAAGGTGTCCCTGCCCATGGCAGGAGTGGCACTGGATGAGCTTTAAGGTCCCTCCAACCCAAACAATTCCACGATTCTCAGTGCTGACCCAGGAGGGACCAGCCCCACCGTGGGTGTGGAGGGGCTGGGGTGGTTCCCAGGATACCAGCCTGTAAGGACAATAAAACAAAGTGAGCTGGTTCTTACCAGGCATGCTGGGCCTGGCAGAAGGGGCAGCAGTGCCAGCAGAGCCCACTGCAGAGCTCCATCACCCTCCTGGTGAGCAGTGTTGCCCACGGGTCACGTGGCAAGAGGAACCCAGACAAGTTGGGCACACAGCTGGCATGTCCTGGGCTGGGGGTGACTGGGAAACACACCAAAAATAACCCAGATTTTCTGTTGTCCTGGGCCAGTTTGGGGCTGGATGCCCAACCCAAAGCCTCCTTCTGCTCCTCTAAATAGAGCCACGCTGGGAAAAGCAGCTGTGGGACCATTCCCACCAGCCATGGCATTCCCTGGAAGCAATGCTCCCTCTTGCCTCAGCCAGGTTGGCATTCCTGCCTGGAAAAATGGCTCTCTCCTGCACGTTTGTTATCTGCAGCTGTGTGAGACTCTCAGCCTGTGCAATTAAAGAGACCCTTTTCCCATTAACTGTCTCCTTAGACAAATGGGAAGTGTATTTAATGCTCACTCAGGGTGAAGCCAACATGTTTCTCCTGCTGTTTTACACTTTCTTCTTAGTAGGGATTTGTCGTCTCTGACTGTTCAAATACCTTGAAGTTCCCCAGCATTTACCATCAGGGAAAGGTAACAAGTGTGGTGACAAAGAGTGAGTGCCAGAAGAGCCAGGGAAAATGGATTGCTTTAATAGATGTGACTGAGGCCCTTTTGCACCCTGCCTGATGCTGAACAACCACCCCATCCATCACCTCCCTCTGCCTGAGCACACCCCACCAGCCAGGCTGGAACAGACCTTTCCTCCTCTCTCCCTTTTAGGCCTGGATCCCTCCCCTTTCCTGACAGTTTAGGAAAGGGAAAACAAGCGATTTTTACATCAGCTTGATGGTTTTTATTAACATGCCCCGAGAATCAGCTTCTTTTGCCACTGGTACCTTGCTGCACATTAATATAAGAACTGATAAAATGTCCTCTGAGCCTTTATTTTCCTTTTTTTCTTTTTCTTGTTTCTTCAACACTTTTTCTATGAATCAAATAGCTGAGGAAATAGATGGAGATTCTGGTCTATATGAAAATACTCTGCCCAAAATATGAGTTCCCCATTGGGCTGATGTATTAATCCTTCTCTCCTGGACAGCAATAATCACTCTCTGTCGGTTTGCAAGCTGCAATTCAGCACTTCTGCATTTACCACTTGCTGCCTTTCAGCAACTTTGGTGTCAGCCCCAAAATGGGGCAAGGGAAGGGAGGGAGGAGGAGAAGAAGGAGGACAGAGCTGCTCTGGGCCTGATCCTGATCTTGCCTACGCTCTGAAGACACACAATGAGCAACTTGGGTGAAAGCAGACTCAGACTCCACAGCAGCTCTGGCCCCTGATTTCTCATCTTGCTCCTAAACCAGCCCTGTCTGAAGAGCAGAGATGGCAGGCTTTGTGGGGGACCAGTTTGCCCCAGTGGGACTGGGCAGCCTTAATGGGACCAGCCTGGCTTGGTGGGACCCACCAGGGTTGGTGGGACCCACCAGGTTTGGTGGAACCCACCAGGGTGGTGGGACCAGCCAGAACCCTCTTCCCTGCTTATGCCATGGGGTTGGTACCAGGTGATCTTTAAAGTCCCTTCCAATCAAACCATTCTTTCTTTCTGTGATTACTGAGCTGTGGGTGCAAAGGAGCAGCTGATCCTCTTGGCCAGGACAGAGGCTCCTGAGTGCTTTGCACTGGCATGAAATAAAGAGCAAGGCCAATGCCAAGAGCTGGTGTGGTGGGAGCTGAGGTGCTCCAGCCTTTGCCCCCCTCTGGCCTGGAAGACCCCCCCAGTGTGCTGCCCTTTTCCCTGCTGACCCCCTTTGCTGGGGGCTGAGGTGGTTTGAGCTGACAAGAGAGGAGCCCTGGGAGCACTCAGGCTTTGTGCTCTGAGATCAAGCCCCAGCTCTTCAGTAAAAGAAGGGCTGATTTATCCCTGTGGATAAATAACTTCAGCTCAGGACTCCATCACTGTCAAGAACAAGGCACTTCCCCAACAAGAGACAATAAAACCTTTTACAGCATCAGCATGACAAATCCTCTCCATCCCCTTCCAGTGGTGGCTTTATTGCCTCTGCCCCGTGGGGGCTGTACCAGTCAGCCCAGTCGGACTGGTGGGGTTGCTGGGGATGAAGTGTCGGTGTCTCCACCCTGGACTGTGGACACAAGGGCTGTCCCTGGTGTGCTGTGCACTTCCAGCATGTGCATCACTCTTCCCCAGTCCCTGTTGGTCCATAGATCCAAATATTGTGAAGATCTGGCTGTAAGCAGTTCTGTTTTGATTTAAATGGAAATCAATCTGATGACCATCAAGAGGGTACCTTAAGGATGGGCCATATTTTTCCTCAGGTTTCAGCTTGAAATACTGAGTTCCTGCTTCATCCTCCATGGATGTTACTAGCTGGAATTACATCCTGCTGAATTCAGGAAGAAAGGGAGTCAGAGGGGTGTAAAAATGAGAGGGTGTTAACACTTCTTCTACCCCCAGGATACAAAGCCTATTCCCACCAAGAGGAAATTTCTGACTAGTGCTACCACTGTCCTAAACTTGGGGAAACCCCAGGAAGACTCTTTATGAGGTCAGCAGCTTAAATCTAGATGGGTTACCTTCTTCTTCTTCCATTCTTCTTCTTCTTCCATTCTTCTTCTTCTTCTCCTTCTCCTTCTCCTTCTCCTTCTCCTTCTTCTTCTTCTTCTTCTTCTTCTTCTTCTTCTTCTTCCATTCTTCTTCTTCTTCTTCTTCCATTCTTATTCTTCCATTCTTATTCTTCTTCTTCCATTCTTCTTCTTCCATTCTTCTCCTTCTTCTTCTTCTTCTTCTTCTTCTTTCTTCTTTCTTCTTCTTCTTTCTTCTTCTTCACTATTTTACTTCTTTCAGTTCATTTATTTACAAAACTCTTTCATTCTATTCTTATTCTTATTCTTATTCTTATTCTTATTCTTATTCTTATTCTTATTCTTATTCTTATTCTTATTCTTATTCTTATTCTTATTCTTATTCTTATTCTTATTCTTATTCTTCTTATTCTTATTCTTATTCTTTATTCTTATTCTTATTCCTATTCTTATTCTTATTCTTTATTCTTATTCCTATTCCTATTCTTATTCTTATTTGTATTCTTATTTTCTTATTCTTATTCTTATTCTTCTTATCATTATTAACTATTTTACTTCAGTTCATTTGTTTGCAAAACTCTTCCATTCATTTAGAGATCTCAAACATAAACTTATTTTTTTATTATTCTGAAATTAAGAATAAAATAAAACCTTCTATAGTCTGAGTGACTTGGTTTTCTGTTTTGAATTTTCTCCCAGACCTAACTCTTGGAAATCAGTTATTCACTGGAGATATCTGAGAAGCACAAGAAGAATATGAGGAAAAAATCCCCTGAAGTGGAATCCAAGGACAGAGGGTGAAATAAATGTCAAAAATGATGTTCCTTTCCCCTTTCCATTCCCTCAGTCACCTGAGGGCAACAGATCCCCCTGCAGGGAGGAGGAAATGCAGTTCTCACTCTGCTCTGGCCCAGCAAAGGCTGAAAAATAAAACCAGCTTAACACAGACCCCCAAATAATGTGTGGACAGGGTTGTGAGGCCACTCCAGCACGGGCAGAGCAGGAGTAAAGTCAAGAAAAAATGACTTTCCTTTGAAACTTTATAGGCCTTATTGTAAACAGCTAGTGACAAATTTATTTTCCAAAATTATTAAAAACAAGCCCTGTCAGGAACAACTTAAGTCAGCTGGAATATTTCCCCCCTGATAACAGAGTTATCAATTTTGCTGAGGTTCTGCCCAACTGTGTCCTGCAAGAAAATAGCCCCAGTTGTTCAATAAATAATCATGTTACAGAATTTAAAATAAGAAACTCGATTATTAAAGTTACAAATCTTTGTGGTCTTTATATCTTTAATAAAACATTTATCTATTAATAATGGATATTGTTTCTACCCAAGTTGAGGAAAAAAAAACCCAAAAACCTAAAACAAATGACCATTGGAAAATTGCCAATATTTCTTTTTCCTCCTCAGCCAAGGCTGACAAACCCACAGTTACATTGATAAACTGTCCATCATTTACAAAGGCTTAAAAATTTTAACAGCTCCACATAAGCTGAGCACTGGATGTTTAGCCCTGGAGGCATCCACAGCCCAGAGGAACATGGAATAAAAGTTCCAACTCCATGGCCCTCCACAGTGGCTAATGGGGCAGCAGGGCTGGCAGGGGCACCATGCACACAGAAATACAGAGGAAAATTCAATGTACAGCATGGCAGGGCGCTCCGGGGCACGTGTACCTGGAGGGTTTGTTGGCTCGAGTGATCCTTGTGGAATAATAATGGGCTATGAAGAGGCTGATGGCAATTTCTGAGTGGCAGGACAAATAAAAATAAAGATATATGGGAGGTGGGCATGTAGGGGTGTGTGAGCATGTATTGATATATATAATTTATGTATTTTTATATATATTTATTGGATCTCAGGGAAAGGTTCTTCCCCCAGAGGGTGGTGGGCACTGACCAGGCTCCCCAGGGCAGTGGGCACAGCCCCAAGGCTGCCAGAGCTCCAGGAGTGTTTGGACAATGCTCTGAGGGCCAGGGGGGGGGGATTGTTGGGGGGGTCTGTGCAGGGCCAGGACCTGGACTGGATGATCCCTGGGGGTCCCTTCCAGCTCAGGATATTCTGTGGTTTCTGTGATCCCTCTCAGTCCTGTTACATTCCCATCTGTCACCTTTGACTGCAGTGGGGCAGGACCTGCCCACGTGGCTCCTGGGATTTACAAACCATCAAAATACAACCACCCTGAGGAGCACACCTGGAGGAGAACTGGCTCAGAGATGTGTTCTCAGTGGTTTCACACCCACCTGGCAGCTCTGCACTGCTCCCTTTACACACTTGAGCCTTTTCACACGGCTCTGCTTGCACTTTTATCCAGAGCAGCAGCTATTTCATAGAATCACAGAATCATAGAATTGATGGGGTTGGAAAAGACCTCCCAGATCATCAAGTCCAACCCTTGGGCCAACTCCACTCCCTTTATCAGATCATGGCACTCAGTGCCATGGCCAAGCTCACTTGAAAAACCTCCAGGGATGGGGAATCCACCCCCTCTCTGGGCAGCCCATTCCAATGCCTGAGCAAAGAAGTTTTTTCTGCTCTCCAACTTCAATTTGCCCTGGCAGAGCTTGAGCCCCCCGTGCCCCCTTGTCCTATTGCTGAGTGCCTGGGAGAAGAGACCAACCCCCAGCTGGCCACAACTTCCCTTCAGGCACTTCCAGGCAGTGCTGAGGTCACCTCTCAGCCTCCTCTTCTCCAGCACAAACACCCCCAGCTCCCTCAGCCTCTCCCCACAGCACTTGTGCTCCACTCCCTTCTCCAGCCTCGTTGCTCTTCTCTGGTCCCGCTCCAGCCCCTCAATCTCTTGCCTCAACTCAGGGGCCCAGAACTGAACACAACACTCAAGGTGTGGCCTCCCCAAGGCAGAGTCCAGGGGAAGGCTCACTGCCCTGGGCCTGCTGGCCATGCTGTTTTTTGATTTCTGCTGATCATTGCTGTGTTACAGTTGTGGGTGGCAGAGGATGACCAAGAAGGATGAACTGCAAGCTCTGGAGGTGGATCTGATGGAGAGAGTTCTGTTTGCAGCCTCCAGGAGACTCCTGGGGACATCCAGTGCTGCAGTGCCAGGCAGCTGCTGGCCTGTCCCTTCACAGCACTTGCCTGGGCAGCAGAAATGTCCATCTCCTGTGGCTCAGTGCTGGTGTGGCCCAGACACAACATAACCTGAGGAATAATAATGACATAGTGTCAAACATCCATTTCCTTCTGTAGTAGAGGGGTCTGGGGACACTCCAGATTATCCACAATTCCAGTAAGAATGTAGCCTGTGCAATCAGAGTGAAGTAGGGGAGGTGTATGGGGACAGCAATAGTTTTAGATGCTGTAATTGGAACTTTGGTACATCTGCTTTAAATGTCTTCATCCAGATGTTCAACATAATAAAGCAAAGCTGCTGAACCTGTGCTGGACTCCGAGTCAATCCCAGCTGAGGTGTCATTAAGCTGTTGGGCCTCCCCTGTGACAACATCCCAGTGGCAGCTGGGAAATGGTTAATGACAAATTATTGTCTGGAACACACTGAGGCTGAAAGTGTCTGTGCAGCAGAAGGAGTGAGGGGGGCAGTTCCTGCCCTCTGCATGAGGCCATGAATCCACAGGGGAAAGCTGGTGTGGCTCCTTTTGGAGCAAAAAAAGGTGGTAAATTCATTTTTACTTCCCTCCCAGATATTATCTCCTTAAAAGGTGTTACCCAGAGCTGGAAAGTATTTGGCAGCAACTGCAGAGCACAGAGTGTATGAGACAGCAGAGTGAGTGCAGAGCAGAAGTGGAGAACAGCTGCGGAAAGGGAACTGGCACAGCCAGGGCAGTGCTGGGCCAAGAGTTGTGTTTGTTTCTGCATAAACACCAGGGGAAAATTAAGGATGATGGCACATATCTGTAACTAAAGTTAGAGTGTTGCAGTCAATAACTTCAGGGGTTGGAAAATGAGGATCTTTGAGGTCCCTTCCAAGCCAAACCATTCCACGATTCTGACTTCTTGCATGGGCAGATAGTGATGGGACAAGGGGAAATGGTTTTGAACTAAAAGAGAAGAGATTGAGATCTTTGGAAGGAATTCTTCCCTGTGAGGGTGGGCAGGCCCTGGCACAGGGTGCCCAGAGAAGCTGTGGGCACTGGCGGGCACTGGTGAGCACTGGTGGGCACACTGGTCAGCCCCAGCCCCACAGCTCAGCCTGCTGTGGCAGGGCAGAGCAGGGAAGAGCTTTGTTCAGCCCACATTCCATGGCCACTCTGGGGGTTTGCTCCCAGCAAGGTGCAGTGCCAGGCAGAGGGACCTGGGACACCTCTGACTGCAGAATATTCCATCTGGAGCATCAGGGATTGCACTGGGATTCAACACTGTTCTTGTGAAGGTGCAGCTGCTCCCAACAGCCACTCCAGCAGTTTCAGACACATCTTCATGTGATTGGATATTGGGAAGAGCTTCTTCCCTGTGAGGGTGGGCAGGGCTTGGGTCAGGCTGGGCAGAGAAGCTGTGGCTGCCCCATCCCTGGGAGTGTCCAAGGCCAGGTTGGACAGGGCTTGGAGCAACCTGGGCTAGTGGGAGGTGTCCCTGCCCAGGGCAGGGGGTGGGATGAGATGATCTTTAAGTTCCCTTCCAATCCAAACCATTCCATGATTCTATAAGTCTATGAAATAAGCATTAGAACCTGAAGAGTTCAATTTAAATGTAAAGAAAATAAGAGAAATGTGTCCCATCCAGATTCTTAAGGCCTGTAGTCCCCAGTAAGATCCCTGTCTTGGGGCCCAGAATTGGGGTGGTGGTTTTTTCTGCAGTCTGAAGAAGCCAGAGCTGGTTTTGTTCCTGGTTTCCAGTTTCCCCAGTTCACTCTTGGGCGGTAGGTGGACAGGCAGTGCTGTGAGTGCAGTGAGGAGGAAACCCTGAGCTCAGCTTTCATTCCTGGCCTGGTGTTCCTTGGCTTTCCACTCCTAGCCTGGGGGATGCTTACAAGCTCAGAACTCATTTGTACCTTGAAATGGTTCACTTAAAAATTAACACAGTTGTAACTAACTTTGAAAGGATTCAATTACAAGCACCGTGCAAGAAATGTAAAGTCAGTGCACGCCTCTGATATTATGTTGGATATTTTATGTTCTTAAATTAAATTTTTTAATTAAATTTACCTTCTAAAAATTACTTTTGCTGCTACAGTTTTATCTAGATGTTTTACCCTGCTGTGGAGGAACAGAGAGAAACTGGAGCAAACAACTCACCTCTTGTGTACAAACACACAAACACACATTCCCTGGTGGGTTTATCCTGTTGAATTGCTTTGGCTCTTTGGGGAGTTTTTTTGAAATATGTTTAAAATTCACTTTCAGAGAATTCAGAGAAATTATAAGAATATTCAGCGAATATAAAATTCAGAGAAAATATGGAGATGAAATATCCTTTTTCCACTGCTCCAGGTTCTGAAAGGGGTTGAGATCACCCCTTGACATCACCAATTCCCCCTCCCCAGCTCAGCTGCTCCCCACAAGCATGATGCTCCCCTTTTTCTCAGTGCAGTTATTCTGGGGATAGAATTGTCTTGGGTTGAGCTGGCGAAATGCCAACTGCCCAATACAGTGTTAGTCTCCCTCCCACGGAGGGAGGAAAAAAAACAAACCTGGAAACTCAAACCAGGTTTAAACTGTTGCCGTGAGTGCCCCCCACAAAGCAGGACTCCGAGCCAGGTTTATATGTGGTAAGACAAAAAGTAAAGGTCCTTTAATATCACAGCCCTACGGCCCACAGGAATACATGATGACATGCACGTGCTCAAGCTTTGATTTCCATGGCTTTTATAATATGATCCCTCCAATCATCACTTTACACATTTCTCAGTCCAGCCCCAGTCCCAGCCCTGGTCCAAGCCCCCTGGAATTGAGGCTGGGGTCATCAAGACCCTCTGTCTTCATCAGCTCCTCTTCCTCGGCACACAAAGGTCTGTTGGAGTTAGAATCATAGAATCATAGAATCAATTGGGTTGGAAAAGACTTCTGAGATCATCAAGTCCAACCCTTGGTGCAACTCCAATCCATTTACTAGATCATGGCACTCAGTGCCACGGCCAATCTGCATTTAAAAATCTTCCAGTGTTCTGAGTTCTGGGTCACTCTGACCTGTGTTTATGTTGTTCTGTAGGCCTTTCTGATAGTCGTCAGCATTCTACCTTGAAGAGAGTCTAAACAGTGAGAAGATCTCAGCTGCCTGTTCTGGAGCAGGGAGAGAGATAGAAGGACCTTGTACTTAAGTTGCTAAATATTAACCCACTAAAAATCTACAGTGCTACATCTGCTGTGTTCCTAAAATCTACAGAATGTCAAAATCAAAAATCAAAAACCCCTTCGGCATCAAAGCTTAAACTAACTAAATATATATTTATAGAGAAAAGAGAAAATTAAAAGAAAACTACAATATAACACTCACACAAGAGTGTTATTAATGCCAGAAACAAAAGAAAACCCCAAGTGTGAGTTTTCAGGTGCTGGGGAGGTTTCCCATACAAGACAGATAAAGAGGTAGCACCAATGAGAGGCTGTCACCAACTTACCCAGTTCATCCAATTATCTGTCTTCGGTTGAGCTGGCAAAATGCCAACTGCCCAATACAGAGTCCAAGCCTCCCTCCCCCTGCTGAGAAAAGGGAGAAAGGAAAAAAAGCCTGGAAACTCAAACCAAGTTTATACTTAAACTAATTATATATATTTATATAGAAAAGAGAAAATTAAAAGAAAACTACAATATAATAACACACACAAGTTAGATATAACAACAATTTTCTGCTTCTCACTGAAAACAGATTTCATTACTCTGGATTCATAAAGCCCCCCAAAGACACCCAGCAAGGTGTCCTAGTTCAGCAGGCAGGACCAGCTGTCACTGTGTGGGGGTGACCAAAGCTATGTATTCTACCCCATCTATTCATTCCCAAGGTCAATGGCCCATTTGCAGCAGCTTCCCAGGGAGTCGTTAGCACCTCCACTCCCAGCCTGAGGGGGCGTAGGTGCTAATGGGCCATCAACAGTCCAAAAATAGCCCATGACTCACAGAGTTAATCACCCATTGTGTGAGTCCCCGCCCCGGGGGAGGGACTGGATGCTCCCTGAGGGTACAAAAAGGGGTAGGTAAGAAGACCTGGGGAACCCTTTTGTCGGACCCAGAGGAGCAGCAGGACCTTGACAGGAGGAGACCACCACTCCGGACCAGACCACAGCCATCACCTGTACCAACAGGTTTTTTCACTTCTTTTTGCTTTGGACTTGGGGGAACCACACGGGTCTCAGGACAAGGGCTAACAAACCCCTTTGGGTTTGTACCCCAGGGGGCTGGGTTATACTGCTGGGTTTTGGGAGCTGACAGCAATTCCCCTTTGCGTCAGGGTATTTACTGTATTATTATTATTAAATTGTGGCTCTGACTCATAATCTCTCTTGTGTTGAGTTCATTTCTCCTGCTGGTTTATCTCTAAACCAGCACACAAGGCAAAAGAGAGAGAATAATAATAAAATGTTTCTACTTCCCTGAACTAAAACCAAAATGACAAGTAGCAGTGGCAGCAGCCAAGGCCCAGCACAGCCCCACAGCAGCAGCACTGCAGCCATGATTGAACTCACAAAGACAGCCAGTAAAAAGGTTAAAACAAGCACCCAGCAGCAACAAACCATTGTTTATATTCTACATGTACCAAAACATACAGATAATGAGGTCCCCAACCACGAGCACAGGAGGTTTATCAGGACAGGCTTGTAAAGTCACCCAAATTGCAGCTGTGGCTGCAGGAGGCAGGTGATAACTAGGGAGAGGATGTCCTTCCTTCTGCAGCGAATCACCTCCCCAGGGGTTTGGTTGGGTGCCCTGGGGAGCAGAGAGGTGATGAGCAGGTATGAGCTGCTGGGCAGGGGTGGCACAGTGTGGCCCTACCCATTCAGGTGCAGTGTGGAGCTGAGCAGGGTGTGAGAGGGTGTGGAGCCAGCAGGAAGGGGCACCCAGGGGGCTCATCCTGCCCTTTCTGCACACTGGGCCACTTCCAACCCTGTCCTGTTTCAGGAGCTGCAGAGTAGAGGCAACCCAGCCCTGAAGCACCGAAAGGTGGGACCCTCTGTGTTTGTGCAGGGGGGGTCTGCCTGGCCAGTGTGTGACCCTGGGTGTGTGACCTGTGCTCAGCTCCTGGGGGAGTGGGACAGGGGGCTGGAGACTCCTAAACTGCAGACTGATTGTGGGGTGGGTCTGCAGCATGAGAAAACACCAGGTTTTCAGGTGTTTTTTTTTAATATGAGGGTATGAAGATCATGGATTCACAGAATGGTTTGGGTTGGAAGGGACCTTAAAGCTCATCTTGTTCCACCCCCTGCCATGGGCAGGGACACCTCCCACCAGCCCAGGGTGCTCCAAGCCTTGTCCAACCTGGCCTTGGACACTTCCAGGGATGGAGCAGCCACAGCTTCTCTGGGCACCCTGTGCCAGGGCCTGCCCACCCTCACAGGGAGGTGTTTCCCCCTAATACCTGATCTAAATAGGGAACACTGTGCTTTACATAAGTCCAAACTAAGTTGTGATGGGCTAACACTGTACACGGAGTGATTGTATTGCCAAGCCCATCCCTCTCCTGTATGTTGCACTTTGTGAATAAACACCCCCTCCAGGTCTGTTGGTGGGCAGGTTAGCAGCAGGTTGGCAGCAGATTGGCAGCTCTGGACTCTTCTCACCCAGAATCACCACCTGCCTCTTTCCCTTTTAAGAGGCTTAAACCTCTCACTTTTAAGTTCTCTTTACAGAACATCTGTGAACACCTGAAACAAGAGCTGAGGGCACCTTCTTATTTGCAGAACACCACAGGAACATCAACAAAAACAATTTCTTTCCACCTGCACTAGGAAAAGATGGCTGAGGGGCCACCATGCCTGTTAAGAAGTGGTTTGGCTCATCCTCATCTCTGGAATCACCATCCTAGTAAAGACTTTGTGATGGGAATGTGTCTGTCCATGAAACCAGACAGTTCATACTTCCCTCCAACGCCCCACCTTGTTGGCACTGTGCTCTTTTAAGCATAAAGGCTTTGGCCCTAAATTGGAAACCATTTAATTTCCCCACACAGAGGATGCCACAGACACTTTCCATAAATCCTCTGCCTCCTGTTGGTCTCATTTTGTTCTCTCCTCCTCCCTCCACCCTCTCCTGACTCTTTGCGGGGGGTCAGAGCTGGAGCCTGGTGTGGTTCAGGGGCTGGTTCCTGGCTCCTCCATGCAGGCAGCTCTGGTAATTTGGTATTGCAGCCACAGCCTGGCTCCAACTCTGAATTCTGGGAAGCAAATGTTGCCCAATAAAGGGAATCAATAATCTTCCCTGTGCATGTTCTCGCTGCTGTTAACAAAACCATCACATAAGCAGTTCTGCAGATCTCTGCCCAGATATTGCTCCTAAAATCTCAGCTGTACAGCATTCCATGGAATCAGCACAAAGAGGCCTTTTGTGCTGGGACTATCCAGTTCTTCCAGAGCTCCAGGTTGGCTTTGCTTTGCCCAAAGCTCTGGGGAGACTCAGGGCAGGGGAGCAATTGGAGAGCAGGGCACGTGGCTTGGAAACTTTGGAGGAGAGCAGGTTGCTGCTCCTGCTCTGGCTGCATTAGGAATTCATAAAGCAGGGGAAGAGCAAGGAATTTGGCAGGTGAAATGAGAGCATCAGCTTGCAGGGGGGTAACCTGGCACCTGGGAGCAGGAAAATAAGGGTTTTGGTGGGAGCAGTCTGAGCTGTACCTCTGCTGAATGCTGAAATAAGCAGAATTCAGTGCCTGCCCTCCACAGGGCTGCCCCCAGGAATGCAAACTGCAGCTTCTCCAAAGCAGATTCTCTGTATATGAATTATTTTGATGGGGTTTTTTGATTGAAAAAGTAACTTAAGGAGAATTCCAGAAGAGAAAGCAAAGGCTGGTTTACATTGCAGGCTGCAGTAAAAAAGACTGATAGAGGATGTCACAAAAAAAAATCAGAAAAGGGGAAACACTTCTAAACAGCCAATAGTTTTTCATAAAATCTTTCATGTTCTACTAAAGGCCATTTTTCAACCAAATGATTCTTTGCCTTGTCCTAGGCTTGAAAAATGTTAAGCAGCATCTCCCAAGGCCATGCTGGAGGGATGGGAGACAAGGAGAGAGATTGCCTTTTGCTGAAGGGGCTCCAAGCCCCAGGGACTGTGCCTGGCATCCCTTTGGGGATATTTCACACCTTCACTCCTTGCCTTTAAGTTCAGTTTTGGCCCTGAATTTTTTGGTGCTACTCCTATTTTTATGTCTGTGTTGTCCTTATGAGGTGGGTGGTTCTGCTGGAAGGGTCCTGGGCTTGGTGGTCTCTCTCCAAAGGATCCTGGGCTTGGTGGTCTCTCTCCAAAGGGTCCTGGGCTTGGTGGCCTCTCTCCAAAGGATCCTGGGCTTGGTGGCCTCTCTCCAAAGGGTCCTGGGCTTGGTGGCCTCTCTCCAAAGGGGCACCCTGTGTTGGATTGCCAAGCTGGACACTACAAAAGGGCCTGGAGTGATAAAACAAGGTTGAAGGAGGGCAGGGTTAGATTTGAGAGCTATTAGGAAGAAAGAGCTACTGGGAAGAACTTCTTCCCTGTGAGGGTGGGCAGGCCCTGGCACAGATTGCCCAGGGAAGCTGTGGCTGCCCCATCCCTGGAAGTGTTCAAAGTTGGACAGGGCTTGGAGCAACCAGGGCTGGTGGAAGGTGTCCCTGCCCATGGCAGTGGGTGGCACTGGATAATCTTTAAGGTCCCTCCACCCCAAACCATTGTGTGCCTCCCTGATTCTGTGGTTCACAGAACAGGTCCCACCAGGGTGTCTGTGGGTCACACTGGAGGCTGCAGCCCCTTCACAAATGGCCATCACAAATGGCTTTGGCCCCCCAGACTGGGACAAGGCCAACCCCTGTAGATGCTGTGATTGAATGTGCCCATTCCCTGAGCACTGGGTCTCCCAGAAACCTGGATCCACACTCCAGGTCAGGGCTGATGGTGGTGCTGCTTTTGCTGTCTCCACTTTACTGGCTATCATATCTGCTGCTGCCCTTCAGAGGAGACAACTGTCTTGCCAGACCTCTGAGAAATGGTCTTTAGAGCAATGCCAGCTTGTTTACACCTCCACCCGAGCCAAGCATCGTGTGCTTTTCAGTCTGGCTGTCTGGAGAGATCTGCAGTGAAGTAGGGAATTGCTCCATTACAGAAACTGTGCTTGAAAATGAAGTTATTTTTCTAATGGGCCAAACATATACATCAAAATGTTACAGAAAGGACCCAGCAACTGCAGTTTCAAATGCCTTGGCAGGGTCTATTTGCTTGCTATCACATTTGCTTGCTACCTGATTTATTGCCAGTGTGGGTTTTATGGCTGGAATGAAAGACTTGTAGCCAATGGTGTGCTGGTTACCCTGCAGGGATACACCCAGCTGGACCTGGGCTGGGACAGCCTTCAAGGAAATATTGGGTTTGTCACCTCAGTGCTCATTCCTTGGGCTCTTTGAGGTGTCTTTGGACAGGGTGACTGTGAATGGCTTCAGAGGTGACACTTTTGGATGGTAAACAGTGGGCACTGAACAGGCAGCTGATGTGACCAACAGGCAGCTTTTATACCCACACAGACATTATATAGAATAGTAATTTGAGGACTTTTTGTTCCCAAACTGCACATTTGAGTTTATTCTGACATGGGAATGTCCGTGTGATTGCAGGGATTTCTCTCTTCTTTGGCACTTCAAGCCTTTGTGACTTGGCTCTGGAGGCCAGGCTGTCCTTCTGCCACCAACAGCCCATCCCAGGGCTCTCCTGGTGCTCTCCCTCACTCTCCTTGTCTTCCAGACGGTCCTTTCCACTGAGCGTGTGTCCATCCATGGCAGCACACCCGTCCTGGGAGCCAGTCTAATAATCAAACTCACCATTAATAGCTGACTGCAGATTAGCTCAGATCCCAGCTGTCACTCAGTGTGTCCATTCAGGACACTTCCCAGCTGGCATTTCTGGGAGAAGATTCCTCCTCCTCTGCCATAGAACCAGCTCTTCCCCTTGGTTTGCCCCATGCCATGGGCCTTTGCTCTCCTGTTGTGTTCAGTGACCTTTTCATGCATCAACTTTGCACTGGCAAACGTGAGGAAGGGACACTTTTCCAAGCAGGAAGGACTGAGTGTTGCAAACCCCCATTTCTGAGTGTCCTTCCCTTTGGACAGCCATGTTTCTCCTGTGCTTTCACGGAGACACAGCCCAAGGAAACCACAGTTCATTCTTTCTGTTCTGCATTCAACAGTCCCTTTCTCACTGGCAGAGGCTCCTCCTTTCAGTGAGTTGATGCCTCCTGTGCCATCAGAAATAAGGAGTAGACAAACACCTCCCAAGCACTGCAATTCCCTGCTCGTTCCTGGCATTTTGCAGGGACTGTGGGACATGAGGACACAAGGAGCAGAGACAGCCAAAAGCTCTCCCTGTGTCCTTCAGACAGGGTGAGACATACTCAGTGCTCATTATTTCAGGGAATTCTGCCACTGATCTTCCCAGTGGGACTCCTGAGATTCCTGCAAGATGTTTTGCAATGTGATGGGAATGTATGGAGAGGAATAACTCTGGATTTGGTGGGAGTAGCAGTCAATGCCATGATTTCCTGGGATCACTTTATCAGCTCTTTCCAAGCTTGTCAGTCTCTGTCTCCGCCAGCTTAGTCTGTGTGTTTGTGGCTCTCTACTTTATTTACATTATCCAGAGTTAAACTCAGTGACAAGCAGGGTCCTGTCACAGTAAAGCTGAAGTCATTTAAACTATGATTGGCAGCAATTCACTGTCAAACATGAAGGTTGGAGAACATTGTCTGTCTTCCAGACATCTCCTCCTTGGCCTAAGGCAGAGATACCTGTGAACCATCTACCTGTTTCAAACAAGTGCTTCCTGTATATTCATCAGCCAATTAGCTTTACAAATGGCTGTGATGATGCTGATGTGTTTGATGGGCTCAGCAAAATTAGATGCTTTGAGGTGTCATTTTATCAAAGACTGACAGACATGTGAAAAAACAGACACTTTTTTCCCCCTTCATAGAATCATAGAATGGATTGGGTTGGAAAAGACCTCCGAGATCATCAAGTCCAACCCTTGGGCCAACTCCAGTCCCTTTACCAGATCATGGCACTCAGTGCCACGGCCAAGCTCACTTGAAAAACCTCCAGGGATGGGGAATCCACCCCCTCTCTGGGCAGCCCATTCCAATGCCTGAGCACTCTCTCTGCAAAGAATTTTTTTCTGCTCTCCAACTTCAATTTCCCCTGGCAGAGATTGAGCCCCCCGTGCCCCCTTGTCCTATTGCTGAGTGCCCGGGAGAAGAGACCAACCCCCACCTGGCCACAACTTCCCTTCAGGCACTTCCAGACAGTGCTGAGGTCACCTCTCAGCCTCCTCTTCTCCAGCACAAACACCCCCAGCTCCCTCAACCTCTCCCCACAGCACTTGTGCTCCAC
>VWZD01007567.1:102688-166265 GCA_013396695.1 Sakesphorus luctuosus | reverse complement strand
CACCACCACCTCCTCATCACCACCACCACCCCACCACCTGGGTTTTTTCTGCAGCCTCTCCCACCCATCTCAGGTGTGCCCTGCCAGGGCCAGGCTGTCACAGATGTCCCACAGCAGAGGGCCAGAAACCAGCTCAAGGTGGATGAGAGGCAAAAAGGGATGAACAGATGAGCCAGGCTTGGGTGAGGTGTTGTCTGTGCCTGCAAAGCACCAATGCAGAGCAGGGGGGGCTGTAAATGGATTTCTGAGCGGCTGCCCCTGCTGTCCCTGTGCTGGGAGTGGCTCCAGACCTCAAGCCCATCCTCTGCTTACACAAAGCTGGTCCAGCTCAGCCTTTGAGAATCTGACCTGCTGGTGGCTGTTTGTCTTTTGGGCAGGAAAAATCTGCCTCCCTGCAGCTGCCAGGGGCTCCTCCTGCCACACATACTCAGTAATGCAGCCACGGGGCATTAACAGTGACCAACAAAGCTGTGCCAGGCCCCTCGAGGTGCCACTGCAGCACACCAGGCAGAACCTGTATCTGATTCCAGGCATCACTAATATAGAACCTGTTGCTCTTTTAGCAACATCTAAACCACCAGCACAAGTTTTTAAAAACCAGAACTATTTTCATGTGAGATCAAGTTTTTAAACACCAACACTATTTTCCTGTGAGGTCAACCAAATATACAGAGCAGGGGCCCAATGTTGAATATGTTGAATATGGAGAGACTTAAGAATAAGTCTTCCATAAACTTGATCTACATGATCCCTTTTCAGCTCAGTTTGGTTGGGGTCAGAGACCTCCAAAGGTTCATTTTAACTGAAGTTTCTCCGTAAGCTACAAAGCCAGAGCCACAGCATGGCAGGGAGGCAGAGTAGGTAAGAGAGACACCAGACAATTGTGCCCTTGTTCATCTCCAGATCTGCCCTAGATGCAGATGGTAAGAGAGCTTTTTGGGGGGGGCTTTTTAAACCAGAGAGGGCTTAAAAATCTGGTATTGCTGTTGGTTCTTCTCTTCTTGAGAGCTCCCATGGGAGACATCCAGGTAATGAGCCAGCCCTGCCCCGTTAATGAGCCCTCAGAAGATCCAAGATGATGGCACAAGACAAAGTGTCTGGTTTACAGTCCTTAAAAGCTTAAGAGAAATGAAAGCTCAAACAAGAAACCATATGAGGCCCATCCTTTGCACTGAAGGTGGAAAAGCAGGCTCAGAGATGAGATTTCGTGCCAGGCTTAAATGCTTCTTTGTGACCACATTTCACCTTCCTCCTCTAGATGCATTATGACAGAATTACACCCCAGACAGTGCTCTTTGGAAGCAGCACAGACAATATTTGTTTTCATTCACTTGTTTTTGTTTGATTTTTCTTTCTTGTTTGCTATCTCAGGTCTTATTACCTACACACTGTTTAGATCAGTGCTGTCTCCAAGTTTCTGAAGGTGATATAATGAAGTGTTTGGGTTGTCAAAGAATCCATCCCACCTTCCAAAGAGGTGCAGGAGACAGACTGGGAACAGTCACAGGGAGGGTTTGCCTGTCTGAGGTGGGATGGGTGCACAGGTAGGCTTCAGGGCACCCCAAAAGCAAGATCTGGGTTATTTTTCTGTCACAGGCGTTGCTGAAGAACACATGTGGAACAGCCACAGGAAGCAAGACCTGCCTGGGACCTGCCAAGTGCTGAGGTTGTACCAGCACTGCCTTTCACACTCCTGTACTTGACCTGGAGAAGCCTTCACAAACAGTCTTCCAGGGGCCCTGTTCAGCCAGGAGTTGATTGAGCTTGCAAAATTATTGTAGCAAGTCTGTCAGTCTGCTCTGTCCCTTCATCTCTGACAGCTGTCTAAGACCTTGGAGAGAGCTTGCTCATGTCTGTGCTGGCCTCAGTGACCTCAGAGCTGAGAGAAAAGTCTCAGCTTCACTGCTGGCATTCTCCTGTGACCTCTGAGTTTAATGGTGTCCTGGTTCAGCAACTGGGACCATGGTGTGGGTGTGACCAAAGCTGGGCATTCTAAACCCTCTGGGCCATTGCCCAGCAACTCCTCCCAATAGCCCATTGGCAGCAGCTGCCCAGGGCACAGCTGAGCCCTCAGCCTGGCAGCTGGCTGGGAAAGAAGCCTGGCAGAGGAGCTGGGAGAACTCCCCTCCAGGGACTCCTTGGCACCTCCACACCCACCTGAGGGCTCAGCTCTGCTCAGGGGCCAGCAACCATTCCAAAATCCCCCCTGACTCCCAGAGTCACATCCCCCACTCTGGAACTCCCTGCCCTGGGGGAGGGACTGGGGGCTCCCACCCAAACCTCAGGGGACAGAATCTGGGGCTTTGGGGACTTGNTTTAAATCAGCACAGATGGCTTGCCCCTGAGTGCATCAAAGGTTTGTTCTCAGCCATTGCCTGGGGGTTTGCAGCACAGGGGGGTTATTTGTTGGCAGTTTGTGCAGAGTTCTTTCTCCCTGCCACAACTCTGTGCTCTTGGTAAAAGAATAACTTTAGGTGATTCCCCTGACTCTGTCAGGGATTGGGTCCCTGTCTGGGCTCCTTCCCCACAGCACTTGCAAACCCTGAGGTGCAGGCAGAGCCTGGCACTGCCCAGCACTGGCTCTCCATGAGCTCTCTGGTCCAGCTCCTCATAAAATCATAGAATCATTAAGACTCCTCTGTGCTGGGAGATGGGATTTGCACTCCTCTGTGCTCATCTAGTCAAAGCTTTACCCCTTCTGAACACGCCAGCTCTGTTCCTGCTGCTCACCTCTGCTTGGATGCCTTTGAGCCAACACCAGCACAAGTCCTTCCTGCAAGGCTGCTTCACCATCCCGGCCCCATGAGCTGCACACAGAGAGCTTTATGTCGGTGAGACCCCCAAGATGCACCTCCAAGATCACTGAGTCCCCCCTGTGCCTGATGCCCACCTTGTGCCCCAGCCCAGAGCACTGAGTGCCACACCCAGTCACTCCTTGGGCACCTCCAGGGCTGGGGACTCCAAACTTCCCTGGGCAACCTCTTCCAGTGCTTGACAACCCTTTCAGTGAAGAACTTCTTAACATCCAATCTAAACCTCCCTCTGCTCAAATTTAGTCTGTTCCCTCCACTCCTGTCCCTATTCCCTGGAGCAGAGCCTGACCCACCCTGGCTCCCCCATCCTGTCAGGGAGCTGTGGATAGTGAGAAGATTCCTTTTCTCCAGGCTGAGCCCCCCCAGCTCTCTCAGCCCCTTCTCATATGAATGACTCTCCAGCCCCTTCCCCAGCTCTGCTGTCCAGTCACGTTTCCTAGGGGACCAAAGGCAGGGAAATGTCTGTGTCTGGTTCACACCCACATGTGACAACATCCCACAGGGCTCTTGCTGTCCCACAGTGGAACAGGATTGACCAGGTATTGATCAGGGGGCAGAGCCTTTCTGGAAATCCATTTTGGTCAGATGAGTCAGCTCTGGTGCTTCACTGAGGGTTTTCCAGTGACTGCAGCCTTGGTCACACTGATGATGGTCAGAGCTGATGGTGATACAGGAGTAGAGCCCAAATTGCTCACAAGCAAGAGAGGAGCTGGTCCATGTCTTACCCAAGTGCTGATTCTGTGCTCAGAAGTTTCCTGGCCCTGCACAGCCCCTGTCAGGAGGCAGGAGTTGCTCAGAAAAGCAAACTGCCAACCAGCAAGGTTATTGTGATTAAAAACAGAGGCTTGTGCATCTTCATGCAAATGAGAGCACATTAGTCACCTTAATCCTGCTGGGCCTCAGACAGCAAATGCAACAACCCCCCATTTGTCCTATTTTTAGAAGCACCGTGATTTTCAAAGCACTCTCCTCATGCTTTTTAGACCTGAGCCATGATTTTTGAGGGGCTGGAGCTGTCAGTGGTGCTGTTATCCAGGCAGGAGAGGGGCACACACGGGAGAGAGGAGTGGAGAGAGGAGCAAAATCCATCAGTGAGAGAGGAGTGGAGAAAGGAGCAAAACCCATCACAGGCCTTTCTGATGGATTTCTGATGCAAATGGCCACCTGCAAATAGATCAAAGTTTCAGCCTGGAACTCGACTGTGTTTCCTAATGTGTCAGGAATGTTTCAGGCAGCCTTTTGCCAATGGCAGGTCTTATAATTAAGTGTTAGCAAGTGTCTGTCTCAGTGCTGTGTTCTGCCTGGCATCACACCCCCAAGGCAGCTCTATCAACACTTTGCTTCAAAGGGACAAGGCTTACCTGTTATTTCAATATCAATGAAACACTAACTGATGCCAGTAAAAGGTCTGTCCCAGCAGAAGTAAACCCCTGTTATTAATATTTTTATTAGGTTTAGATGTTGGGGGGTTTTACTACAATTGTTTAGGTGAAAATTAAGTCTCATCAGTGCCTGCAGTGCTCAGAAACAGAGGAGAGTTCAAATACTGCCAGACCTCTGTGCCTTAAATTCATAGAATCACAGAATCATAGAATCATAGAATGGATTGGGTTGGAAAAGACCTCACAGATCATCAAGTCCAACCCTTGGGCCAACTCCAGTCCCTTTACCACATCATGGCACTCAGTGCCACGGCCAAGCTCAGCTTAAAAATCTCCAGGGATGGGGAATCCACCCCCTCTCTGGGCAGCCCATTCCAATCCCTGAGCACTCTCTCTGGAAACAATTTCTTTCTGATCTCCAACTTCAATTTCCCCTGGCAGAGCTTGAGCCCCCCGTGCCCCCTTGTCCTATTGCTGAGTGCCTGGGAGAAGGTTTGTCATGAAAACATGTATTCTCCAGCACTATGCAGTAAAACTGGGCCTTTTTACCTCCTCCCAGCAAAGGACTGAGTGTCTTTTGCAGAAATCCTCCCCTTGTTTCCCAGCTGGGGGCTGAGCTCCCACATTCCCACCCCACATGCCAGGATGGATGCCCAGGTGCTGAGCACCAGGTAGTTATCCCTAAGAAGTCCACAGGGCATTCCAGAACCCCATCTTGTGTTTTGAGCTGTGCCTCTTAGAGGTGTGAGCTGAACCTTTAGGGGAGGGAGACACCAAGTGCTGTACAAGTCAGTGAAAAGGCCAGTTCTGGCAGCTACAGAGAGAAGACCAAAGTGCCACCAACTACTAATATTTAAATTCCACAAGACATTTTTCACTGCCTTCCAGTTCAGCTCATTATAGCATTGGCAAATATATGCAATGCATATAAGACTTTATACTCCTATAGAATTCATCTCAGCAATCCTTGGCTATTACCCACGTTTGCCTTATTAACTTGTTACCCTATATTTGTAATAAATAGAAATTTGTCTGGTTCAATATTTGCTTTCCCCAATAGCACTCACTGACTAATCTTTCCTTTTCCCCTCCCTCTTTCCTCCCAGATTGTTGGATCTGATAATTCACCTGATCAAATGCTGTCCATTGCATTAATCCAGCAGCCACAGAGAAGTGAAGTGGTGAATTCTAAAGGAGATCACAGGTCTCCCCAATCCAGCAGATGGGTGATAACAAATTCATGAACCTGAGCCCAAATTCAGGTGAGAAGAATATTAATGATGTCAGAACAAACTGATGGTTTGAGACCACAGACTTTAACCCTCAAGGATATCTTTGCAACCTCTTTATAAGCTCTAAAAGACTTAGGAATGCACTTTGGCCACCCCAAGCCCTGCAGCGCTCCAGGCTGGGCACAGAGTGGCTGGAGAGCAGCCAGGCAGAAAGGGACCTGGGGGGACTGAGGGACAGGAAGCTCAAGAGGAGCCAAGAGTGTACCCAGGTGGCCAAGAAGGCCAGTGGGATCCTGGCCTGGATCCAAACTAGCGTGGCCAGCAGGCCCAGGACAGTGAGCCTTCCCCTGGACTCTGCCTTGGGGAGGCCACACCTTGAGTGTTGTGTTGAGTTGTGGGCCCCTGAGTTGAGGCAAGAGATTGAGGGGCTGGAGCGGGGCCAGAGAAGAGCAACGAGGCTGGAGAAGGGAGTGGAGCACAAGTGCTGTGGGGAGAGGCTGAGGGAGCTGGGGGTGTTTGTGCTGGAGAAGAGGAGGCTGAGAGGTGACCTCAGCACTGTCTGGAAGTGCCTGAAGGGAAGTTGTGGCCAGGTGGGGGTTGGTCTCTTCTCCCAGGCACTCAGCAATAGGACAAGGGGGCACGGGGGGCTCAAGCTCTGCCAGGGGAAATTGAAGTTGGAGATCAGAAAAAACTTCTTTGCAGAGAGAGTGCTGAGGGATTGGAATGGGCTGCCCAGAGAGGGGGTGGATTCCCCATCCCTGGAGGTTTTTCAGCTGAGCTTGGCCGTGGCACTGAGTGCCATGATCTGGTAAAGGGACTGGAGTTGGCCCAAGGGTTGGACTTGATGATCTCGGAGGTCTTTTCCAACCCAATCCATTCTATGATTCTATGATTCTAAAACTAAAAGTGGGTAAAAGAATGGGAGTGTAAGAAATTATTTGCTTTCAAAAACCACCAGACACCCTCCAGTCTTAAAATCAACATGCAGGAGGTCTCTGGCAACCTGTGGAACATGGAGGATGCTTACAAATCTCACAGGCATTTTGCTTCATGAAAACACAACTTTATTCCTAGTTGTGTGTGCTGTCAGTGTTTCTCCACCCAGGCAAAATAAGAACAGTAGAAGAATTCCAGGAAAAGAGTCCTTTTTTTTTGTGGTAGGGTGTCATACCAGGAATCTCTTGCTTTGTCTGGACACGTTTCCTAGAAGATAACATGGTGATCCAGGCAGGAGCAGGATGAATGGTGGCATTTAGGAAGTGAGAGACCTTATGTCAAGTATAACCAGGTAAAGTAACATTCAGAGCTGGTGGCTTCATCTGGATGTGCAAAGTGCGACGTGTATGGTGGCTCTCAAGGGATGAGGAGGAGGAAAGACTTTTGCCAGCAAGTCATGATTCTTCTAACAGAGCTCAAACAAGCAGGAAACTCTGGGGAAGCTGTTGGGGCTGGAGGATATTCCACTTGGAGAGCAGCCCTTGGAAATGGGCTGTTTTCCACAGGAGTTCTAGTCATTGCCCCTGCTGTCTCCTCGCACTCCACACCCACCCTCTTCCAATTCTCCTATAAATATCCAACGAGTTCCAAAGGCACTGGAAGGGGCAGGAATGGACAGAGGCAGATCTGACAGTGTTTAATTGTTGGACTGGATTATTTTAATGGTCTTCTCCAACCTTAATTAATCTGGGATTCTCTATAGCAAAGTCCCATGCACCACCTTTTTGGTTTTCATGGGTTTTTTTTGTTTGGTTGGGGGGTTTTTTTGGTTGCTGTTTTGGGTTTTTTGTTGGTTGGTTGGGTTTTGGTTTTTGTATTTATTTTAGAAAATTGAGTAATCTTGGGAGGAATATGGTCTGTTTCATAACATGGTGATAATCTGGCCACTAGCACAGAGCAACTGGAACAACATGTTCCAGTGGTGGAGCTGACAGGGAAAAACTAGGGCATTTTTCCTTATTATAATGGAGAGTAAAGAGCATAACCCATTGTGCAGTTTAATAGCACTATTAAACCAACAAGACTAAATGTTTGCATGGAATCTGAATATGTTGCAGAACAACTGAGGGGTTGCAGAGTTTCTGATTAATACACAGAATGAAAAAGAAGGGAAAACTCTTTGCCCATATGTGGCTGAATTAGTGGAGCATTGCCAGCTGGAAGAGAAACTGGAGGCACGAGGGGGCTGCACTTCCCACATACATCCCCTGCAGAATGAAAAAGCCTGAAAATGGCCATTAACAGAGGCTGGCTTGACCCTAAAACATGCACTAGAAATTGCCCCATCACTGGAGATACCTGTTAAATGTGCCAGGATGGTGCAGCACTGTAAGATCTGTGCAGCAAATAAACTGAGGGTCAGGCATAAATCCAGCTCAGGCAACACCCACCCTGTGCTTTGCCTCGAGAAAGAGTTTCTCAATGCAAATGATCATCGATTTTCTGACAATCTGGTGGAAACTGCAAAGAATTAGGGCACAGGCAGTAAATGTGGAGGTCAGTGCATAATCATGGCTTTCAAAAGAGGCTTCCTGAGGATTTCAGAGCCCTTGTTTGCTGATGACAGGCTAAAGATCACTGACTGTGCTGTGCAGTTCCCACTCTCCAGCCAATGGAACAGAAGTGAGATGTGGCTGACAAAGGGAGGGAACAAAGCTGGAGTGAATCCTGGCCAGGGGCTGCTCCCTGGGGAACAGCTCAGCAGGGCAGCTCAACCCCCTCAAAGCAGGGAGAGAACTTCTGCACCTCTCCAAACACACAAAAGAAGATGTTTCAGCCAGATTTGAAGTGTGAGCTCCTGTGATATCTCCTGAGCAGACCTGGCCAGTGTTAGATGGGTTCGGACTTTATTTAGCTAAATCTCCAGGATGGAGATTCCTTTGCACTGAGCTGTTCTGGAACCTCCTCAACCTCCTGGGGAAAACTGAATCCTAGAATCACAGGATCATTAAAGTTGGAAAAGACCTCCGAGATCACCAAGTGCAACCTCTGACCAATGTTTTCCCTTTGGTCAGTTCTGCACCTCCAAAGCTGAAATTCAAAATTTTATAGTAATCAAGGTATTTTGATTAAATAGTTAAAATCCTTTAACTATGATATTCCTTCTTGCTCCCTAATGAAACCTTTGGATTAATTGTTTCTAGCCTTGTTTAGGCTCTTGTTTCTCTCAATGTAAAGGCTATGGTGGGTGCCCAGCAAAGCCTCAGAGAACTGAAGTCTCCCCATAACATGGAAGAGCTGATAATTTTGGAAAGCTTACAAAATGTCCCCGTTATGTTTCTTTGACAATGCCTATATTTTGATGAAGTTGTTCCTAAACCCATCCCTCTTGCACTGGGTGCCTGCACTCAAACATTTGGGCTTTTTGAAATTCTAAGCTGTCACCTCAGAACGTGGGCAGTTCCCAAATCCCTGTTGCTTGCCTGGTACTGCCCAGGTGTGATCCTGAGTACCTGTTCCAAAGGCAGCTCAGCCTGGGAGATGGAAGAAATGCCTGGGTGTGCTGGTTTCAAGGTAAACTGGCAGGAGAAATGAAGCAAAACCAAAAGAGATTATAAGTCAGAGTTACAATTTAATAACAATATTACAAGAAATGCAATGGCACAAAGAGAAATTGGGTTTAACCCCCAAACCCAGCAGTGTAACCCAGCCCCCTGGGGCACAAACACAGTGGGGTTTGGTGGCCCCTGTGCTGAGCCCCACGTGGTTCCCCCGAGTCCAAAGGAAAAGGAGGTGAAAAACCTGTTGGTGCAGATGATGTCCCAGTCTGGTGGAGAGTGGTGGGCTCCTCCTCTCCAGGTTCTGATCCTCCTCTGCATCCACCAAGTGGTTCCCCCAGCCACCAAAGCCCAAGATTGTCTCCCCTGAGGTCTGGGTGGGAGCCCCCAGTGGGTCCCCCAGGGCAGGGAGTTCCAGAGTGGGGGATGTGAGTCTGGGAGTCAGGGGGGATTTTGGAATGGTTGCTGGCCCCTGAGCAGAGCTGAGCCCTCAGGTGGGTGTGGAGGTGCCAAGGAGTCCCTGCAGGGGAGTTCTCCCAGCTCCTCTGCCAGGCTTCTTTCCCAGCCAGCTGCCAGGCTGAGGGCTCAGCTGTGCCCTGGGCAGCTGCTGCCAATGGGCCATTGGGAAGAGTTGCTGGGCAATGGCCCAGAGGGTTTCGAATGCCCAGCTTTGGTCACACCCACACAGGGATAAACTGGTCCCACCTGCTGAACTGGGACACTGGGACAGTGTCCAATGCTGGCATTCAAAGGGGGAGAGGTGTTGGTTCTGGGGAAGTTACCAAAGGGATTGTTTTCTCTAAAGAGAGATGTTGGAAATATCACAGGTGGATTTAACCATCCAGTTCCCATCAGTGTGTGTCACCTGACTGATGTCCCCTGCCATCAGCTGGGAAGCTGAACCACTTCCAAAGACTTCTATAGGAAAGGAGGTTGAACAGCCTGATGCAAAACTAAATGTCTAAACTTGCTGTTTAAAAACTACCTGGTCAGGGAAATGAGGGCAGTATTTCCATGCTCTGATTTGCTTGTGGATGGCAGAGACTCAGGGGTGCTCCAGAAGCTGTTCTTGGAAAATCTGTGTTTTGGGTACCTGTGGTGCATTGGAAGTGAAGATTGCACAGAAGAGAGAAGAGTTTGTCTGCCAGGAGCCTCCTAAAAGAGGAAATCATGATGCATGGACACAGTCTGCTCTGACTCCAGCAGGATGGCAAGGACGGGAAAGGAAAGGGTTTGGAGATTTTTTTTTTTTCTTTTAGATCTAGTAATAAAATCTGTGTGGAAAACTGCTTAATTTGAGGTTCCCTAAAAGCTTCTTTTTGAATTATTTTCCCTTTTCACCTCTTTGATTTGGATCTGTATTTACTGGGTTTCCAGTGCCCATAAAGAGGAAAATACTGAGACACCGGTTATTTCCATGGAATTCCAGACAGAAGAAATAGGTAATAAACACAAATTTTTATATTTCAGAAGCTGTCTGAGGTTTATTTTGTGAGAATTTGTGGAGAGGGACAAAGCCCAGAGGTTATTTTGGCTCCTTCCTGCTCTCATTAACCATGCAAATCCCCCTCATGGCCATTAAATGCAGCCAGAGGATGCAATCAATGTTTTTATAGTAATCAATGTCTGTGATATGGAATCAGAGAATCATGGAGTGGGGTGGGTTGGAGGGACCTGAAGGTCATCCTGTTCGATCCCCTGCCATGGGCAGGGACACCTCCCACCAGCCCAGGTTGCTCCAAGCCCTGTCCAACCTGGCCTTGGACACGTCCAGGGATGGGGCAGCCACAGCTTCTCTGCCCAGCCTGACCCAAGCCCTGCCCACCCTCACAGGGAAGAAGCTCTTCCCAATATCCAATCACATTAAGATGTGTCTGAAACTGCTGGAGTGGCTGTTGGGAGCAGCTGCACCTTCACAAGAACAGTGTTGAATCCCAGTGCAATCCCTGATGCTCCAGATGGAATATTCTGCAGTCAGACGTGTCCCAGGTCCCTCTGCCTGGCACTGCACCTTGCTGGGAGCAAACCCCCAGAGTGGCCATGGAAAGTGGGCTGAACAAAGCTCTTCCCTGCTCTGCCCTGCCACGGCAGGCTCAGCTGGGGGGCTGGGGTTGACCAGTGTGTCCACCAGTGCCCACCAGTGCCCACCAGTGCCCACCAGTGCCTGCCTCCCATCTGAGAGCTGGCCAGGACATCAACTACTGCCAAAATCCTGCTGTCCATGTGCATGGGAGGGGGAGGGCCAGCAGTCCAGGAGGGATCCATAGGGATCTCCCATGAGCATTGGGAGCTCAGGTACATCAGCACCCCTCAGGGAGCACCCCAGGAAGTGGGATGTGCCATATCCAAAGAGCTACTGTGTTTGCAGAGGTTTAAAGGATGTTCATCTGCATCTGCCCATGGCGCTGCAGGGCCTGGGGAGGGCACGGCTCCCACTTCCCACACCTGCTGGAGTCGCTGGGTCTCTGTTTGCAGAGGGCATTTATCACCCAGCAGGACCACCCACTACACCCCCTTCTGATTCCAGAGCACTTCAAACCACCAGTTAACACGGAGCACTTGTGGGGTTGGCTTTGCACTGCTCAGAACCCACTTCATTTGGATGTTTTAATCTCAGAGTGCCCAACACCAGCTGCCTAAGGAAGGGAAGATCCCCCACAAACAAGAAGTCCCTCCCCAGAGCAAGAGTGAGGCTGCACTTTATCAATAAAATCTTGCAACTTGGTGCAACCCTCCCGCCCACCCTGCCAGAGATTGATCCCCACCACGCCTCAGTCAGCACAAAAGACACACACGGTATTTTCTAATTGATAGGAGATGTATTGAACACTCATCCCAACATTTAATGGGATCCCAGGAATGCCCTGCTGGGTGTGGAGGTGGAGAGCTCAGCAGGAACTGCAATGCTTCCAGCATGCCCCAGAAAACACCATTGGCAGGGCTTTTTCCCTGGTCTCATCCATCTGCCTCACCTTCTTCTCCCTTATTTATGGCTGTAATTTTGACGCCACAGTTACTGTACACGATCTGCTGTGTATTTCTCTTATTTGCTTTGAAATTGCTCTTTTCAGCTCTCTCTCTAAAATTATTTATTTGCCCACAAAATAAGCAGGCCCTGAACTATTTCCTGGCAACTGGTTTTGCGGTGCCTGATCATTTTTGTTTTCTGTAATGGTATATATACATCCTTCATTATTGCACTTAAATGCTTATTAACAATTCATGGGATCTTAAGTGGCTGAAAAAACAGGTTCTGGAGCTAAATATTTCTCGAGTATCTTAGCCCAGAGCCCTTCTCTATGAGTGTAGGAATCACAGTGGAGAAGAGCATGGCTTGGAGTTGGTATGTTCAGGGTAATTGCATTTTTTAATTAAGAGTATATTTAATCCATGTACAAAACCCAGTGACACAGCTGCTTGGGGGCTACTGGAAAAGGCTGCAAAGAATTTTGCACAGCATATCCTTTATTTTACCAGCCTCTATATTATAGTTACTGAAGGCTTCAAAGAGGAACCTAAAGCATGAAGTTCCTGTGGTTATTGCCCTCATGACATCCAGGGGCCATTCTGAGTCCTTGCTCAGCAAATTATGGTTATATTGAGGCTGTGTTTAGACTCAGTAGCACATGAACACCCTCAGGATATGCCATTTCCCCTGGGCAAGCATTTCCATGGCACAGACAAGGAAAGGCAGTGACAACCTCTGCACCCACCGACAGGGCACTGACAGCCCAGGGCTCCTCCCAGCAGAGGGTGCCTGGAGAAGAGGTTTGGGGATGAGGAGAAATGTTAAATGTTCCTTTTCTACTCCATTTCACAGATTTCAGTGTCTGAGTAAACAGCAGAAAGGTGACTGCTTGCAGGTTAAAATCTTCCTCTTCTGCAGAGGACTCAGAAAGTCCCCAGTGAATGTTTGTGCACCAGTGAGGGGAGAAAATCACAGAATCATGGAATGATGGAATATCCTGAGCTGGAAGGGACCCACAAGGACCATCAAGCCCAGCTCCTGGCCCTGCACAGACACCCCAACAATCCCACCCTGTCCCTCAGAGCATCATCCAAACCCTCCTGGAGCTCTGGCAGCCTTGGGGCTGTGCCCACTGCCCTGGGGAGCCTGGTCAGTGCCCACCACCCTCTGGGGGAAGAGCCTTTCCCTGAGATCCAACCCAACCCTCCCTGGCACAGCTCCAGCTGTTCCCTGGGTGCTGTCACTGCTCACCAGAGCAGAGATCAGTGCCTGTTTTCCCCTGCCCCTCAGGAGGAACCTGCTGACCACTATGAGGTCTCATCTCAACATCATCATCTTCATTGTGTATTTAGATATTCTTAATTTTTAGAACTTGAGGTACATCTAAGCCTAAGAATCCATGTAAAATGGCCTTTGTCAGCCTCCCCCACTGCTGCCAGCCCTGGTGGCATCCTGCCACCTCACCTCTGGACAAGCTCTCCTCCACCAGGAATGCAGAGGGGACAAGGTGCTCTGCCTTTTAATTAATTTTTACTCCAGCTAATTTGTCTGTCAGAAGCAAAACGGGGAATTTAACGTTGTCTGCACACTCATTGACCTTTAAGTGAGCAGCCCTTAAATTTTAAGCACTTTCCAAGCAACAGCTGAACCTTTCAAAGCAATAGCAGCTGCTCTCTGAGCTTGTTTCTCCCACGGAGAGCAGGAGTGAGATGATGCCACACAGAGGCCTCAAGGGCCCTGACACTTCATTGTCCTCCCTTTGAAAAGCTGATCAGTTTGGAGGCTCTCCCTGGGGGTCCTCCCTTTATCTTGATCTCCTCTTGCTTGCCTTGTAGCGCCTCGTTTGCCGCACAGCCCTCGCGGCACGGGGAGCTCTGGCAGCGCATTTGTCAGCAGCTCCATCAACCCCTTCCGAGCTGTGCCCTGTGAGCACCGACACACACAGGTGGTTCAATAGCACAAGACAAGGCTGTGAGCAGGGAAATCCATGTTTGCACCCCCCTGGCTGTCAGGCAACGCGAACTGCTTTGTATCTCCACTGCATCCCTAATACCCACTGCAAGAGATGAGGTTGAAGGAAAGAGGGAAGATTTCTGCTGGTGTTCTCCCAGGGAGGAGAGTTGGTCCTCCTGTCCCAGTTCAGCAGGTGGGACCAAAGCTGTGCATTCTAAACCCTCTGGGCCATTGCCCAGCAACTCTTCCCAATGGCCCATTGGCAGCAGCTGCCCAGGGCACAGCTGAGCCCTCAGCCTGGCAGCTGGCTGGGAAAGAAGCCTGGCAGAGGAGCTGGGAGAACTCCCCTCCAGGGACTCCTTGGCACCTCCACACCCACCTGAGGCCTCAGCTCTGCTCAGGGGCCAGCAACCATTCCAAAATCCCCCCTGAGTCCCAGACTCACATCCCCCACTCTGGAACTCCCTGCCCTGGGGGAGGGACTGGGGGCTCCCACCTACATCTGAGGGGAGAGAATCTTGGGGTTTGGGACTTGGGGTACCACTCATTGGATGCAGAGGAGGATCAGAACCTGGAGAGGAGGAGCCCACCACTCTCCACCAGACTGTGCCATCATCTGCACCAACAGGTTTTTCACCTCCTTTTCCTTTGGACTCGGGGGAACCACGTGGGGCTCAGCACAGGGGCCACCAAACCCCACTGTGTTTGTGCCCCAGGGGGCTGGGTTACACTGCTGGGTTTGTGGGTTAAACCCAATTTCTCTTTGTGCCATTGCATTCATTGTAATATTGTTATTAAATTGTAACTCTGCCTTATAATCTCTTTTGTGTTTGGTTTGTTTTTCCTGCTGGTTTACATTTAAACCAGGCACACCTCCTCAACAGACTCCTCTCCTGGGAGGCCAGAAGGGACAGTTTAACATCATCTGCACGACTTTAGTTCATGTGTATGGCAGAGAACAGCATAAGGAGGAAGAGTAACAGTGTTTTTATGTTCAGCGCTGGGAGTGGTGTGACTGGGACAGCAGGGACAGGACGGGCAGGGAGAAGTGTGGTGACTGGGGAAGGATGGTGGTGCTGCTGGAGGCCCAGCCTGAGGGCTGCAAGCACAAGTGGAGTGCAAAAGTTGTCACCAAAGGTCTTTGGTGTGGGTAGACCTAAGCTGTGGAAGTTGGTAAGAGCGACTGGCTGGCATCCCGGGGTCCTGTCCTTGGTGGCAGCCTGGTGGGCTTCCAGTTCAGTGCATCCTGGATGGTCTGAGGCAAGCAGCTGTCCCATGCTTTTGTGCTTCAGCTGGTGAAAGAGAAGCCTCAAGGAGTGCCTGGTCATTCCTCATGGTCTCCTGACATCCCTCTCTCCATCACATGGGCATGGGGTATTGAGTATTTCTCTCCATTGGCACAGATGCCAAGGCACATGCCAGGGTGATGGCTCTGTGCAGGGAGAGGGGAATCTGGTTTGTGCTGAGCTGTTTTCCACTGGGGCTCATATCCTGGTGGGTTTGGAGCTACCTGTGGCCTTTTAGGCACCAGCACTGCCACCCCAATAATTCTGATCCAGGTTAGGCAATGGCTACCTCCTCTGAGCCAAAGTGGCCTGGACAAAGGTAAAAATGGCCACCAAGATGAGCATGAGGAGCTTAAAGAGGGGTAAGAGCAATGGGGTGCTGATCATACCACAGCTGATTTAGGGACCTGATGTCATTTTGCCAACAGAGTTTCATTTGTATTTGACCTTAGCTTGAAACAATTGGGTTTGAAATAGGTATCAGATGCCTTCAATGGCAAATATTCTTACAATGATTAGAGCAGAAAGTGGTTCAAGTTTTCTGGACAGCATTTGAGGAGGTGCCAAACTTCCCACTCGTTTTCTTCTTGTAAATCTGGTGGTGAGACAGAGTAGGACCCACTGAGCTGTTCCCCAGGATTCTGGTCCCATGTTCCAGCTGTGCCAGCCTTGGGCACAGGCAGCCAAACCACCTCAGTGAAGCAGGGAGCAGATCTGGCTGGTGCCCTCAGGGACCTGAGGCTGAGTGGTCACTGTCCCAGGTTCAAAGCAAGCCTTTCCACCAAACATCCCATGGCAACCCATGCAGACCCAAAGGGTGGCTGGAAAGGGAAACCAGAAGCTCCTGAGAGACATCACAGCGACTTTTCAGAGCCAAAATCATTTTATTTGTGGGCTGGAACAACTCAAACTTCAAATATTTGCCAAAACTCTTCCTTAATGCAAATTTTTTATAACACTACTCGTGTTACTGGCATGGGGGATGGGTAATAAAAAACCGAAATGAGATCATTGCTTGGCTTTGTTATGTGTGTAAAAATGCTGCTGTCACAACACAGGACAAAGCACTTGTCCTGCTGAAACTGCAGCTCTCAGGTGGCCCTTCTCCTTCCATTTGCCAAGAGCTTGACCCCTAGGACCTGTGGATGTGCTGGAAGCACGTGGGCTGGTATGGCCAGACTGTCCATGCTGATCCATCAGGGTGTCACCATCCTGACCCATCAGGGTGTCACCACCCCTTCTCCCTCCAGCCACTGTGCCTGGCTCCACTTGGGTTTGTCTGCACAGCACCAGGACAGCAAAGTCCTGACTGTGGTGGGGATGTCTCTGGTGAGGAACTGCTATAAAGGATAAACAATAAGACAGATTAGTGCTTTGCAGCCAGTGCAAACTCTCTTTTTAATAGGAACCCCAAAGCCTCCCAACTTGCTTTTGTCTTCTCTGGATACCACTTGTCACGTAATGGGCCTTTCATCTCAACAGGGCTTTTAACTTCAAACATGTCAGATCTTTAAAGAGCTGCAGAACATTAACAGGCAGGGAGAAACGTTATTCTAATTTGTTAGATATAAGAGGAAAAGGAGGATGCAGCCACTTCAGCGAGCAGAGACACTGTTTGGATGGAGGTTCCTGCTCCTAAGAGGTCCCTGGGTTCTTTCTACCTGAAGATTCACTGAGACCCTGGCACAGGGTGCCCAGAGAAGCTGTGGCTGCCCCATCCCTGGAAGTGTTCGAGGCCAGGTTGGACAGGGCTTGGAGAAACCTGGGCTGGTGGGAGGTGTCCCTGCCCATGGCAGGGAGTGGGATGAGATGAGCTTGAAGGTCCCTCCCAACCCAAAGCAGCTGGTGACTCTCAGTGCCACAGTCCCCTCTTAAATCCAGAGCACTGACAGCAATTCTGGCCAGGGAGGAGCTGCCAGGCTGTGCTGGACCAGCATCTCTGGGTGTGTTGGCACCTTTTATTGCTGATATTCAGCACTGAACTGCAATCAAACAGCCCAAAATGAAAGAGCCTGTCCCAATGGGCAGAGCTGCTGCTCCTGCTGACCAGCTGCAGCAAAGCAGGTCATTGAGGGAACAGCCACACTGGGTAAGCACAAAGCTCTTTCTTTGTGCCTGCTCCAAAGACTGACTTCTAAAGTTGTTTGGGGACTGTTATTTGTTCACCCAAAAAGAAGCAGAAAAGCCTCTTTGATGTAGCCATATGCCATGTGGAAATAAGGATCCTTAATCAAAAAATCGAAGAAAATTATTGTTCCCTGCTTTGTTCTGAATTTGAAGTGAAGAGGCACCTCAGGCACAAGCTGAAAAACCAACCTCAGCTCTGGTGTCCCTTCAGCTTTCCCAAATTGGCCCAGCAGGTGCCTGGCTCGTGGTGGGCAACACAAATCCTGGCAGTATGTTTATTTATTTCCTTTTGGGGAGACAGTCAGCTCTGAACACTGGGAGAGATTTTGGTGGTTCATATTAGACCCTGTGATATGAGTTAGAGCCACTCTGAGCCAGGGGATAAAAGAATAACAGGGGAAAAAGATATTTTCTTGAAATTTCTTCACTATGAACGATTTGGGCATTGAATGCAGAGACTGTTCTGTCATTGTAAGTGGAGATATTGGTTTAACTCCCGGCTCTTTCCATGCTCATACTCGAGTTAGTTGTTATGCTGCTGAGTCCTTTTCTACTTATCACTCTGTTTGAAATGCCATCACCTGGAGTCAAGTGAATGTCTGATCTTTCATTTTTGCAACGTTTTAGTCTCTGTCATAGCACAAAATTCTTGAAATGTAACTGTAAATGAGGGTTAGGAGCAGAGTAGGGAAATAAAAACCTGACTGCCAATATATGCTGAGAGGGACCAAAAGCAGACTGTAATTTTTAACTCACTCCTAATTTGAAGGGGAGAATGAAGTGATTAATGATTTGAGGATGCTCAGGATTGGCAAAACCGTAATTTATGTCTTGTCTCCTTTATGCTTTCTGCAAAACTGTATTAATAAGGCAGCATTTATCCATTGTAGGCTGTGAGCACTTCAGGTCCTCACAGCCTTCAGTTGGGCCTTAACAAAAATGACAATTTATTGCCAATTCCAGCCTGTTCTTCACTTGCTCTTTCAGTGATAGAAACCCAAGTGAACATCTACACTTTAAGGCAGTAAACAACCAAATTTTAAACCCTGCGAGGGAGTCATTTTAATAAGTCAAGTTTCTCACAGCAAAATTATCATAATGAGTGAGGAACAAGGTGAGTGTAATTGAAGTGAAGTGAAATGCAGAAAACTAATTAGTTTTCTTCTGCAAGGTCTGGGAAAGGTCACAGAAAAGCAACACAGATTGTTGTAGAGGATGTAAAATGCTGTAAATATTGAAATGGCTCAGAGAAATCATGGATCTATTCCAGAACGTGAAAATACTGGCTTTGAAGTCACAGTGTGTCTGACCAGTTCCTTTGGTGGGAACACAAAGTGCATCCCAGCCTGGGGAGGTGTGGAGTGGGAGTAATTTGGGGCTTTATGGAGAAGAACATGCAACAGAAGAGGAGAAGAGGAGGCTCAGAGGTGACCTCAGCACTGTCTGGAACTACTTGAAGGGAAGTTGTGGCCAGCTGGGGGTTGGTCTCTTCTCCCAGGTACTCAGCAATAGGACAAGGGGGCACGGGGGGCTCAAGCTCTGCCAGGGGAAATTGAAGTTGGAGAGCAGGAAAAAACTCTTTGCAGAGAGAGTGCTCAGGCATTGGAATGGGCTGCCCAGAGAGGGGGTGGATTCCCCATCCCTGGAAGTTTTTAAAGTGAGCTTGGCCGTGGCACTGAGTGCCATGATGTGGTAAAGGGACTGGAGTTGGCCCAAGGGTTGGACTTGATGATCTCGGAGGTCTTTTCCAACCCGATCCATTCTGTGATTCTAATAAAGAGAGGGCAGTTCTGAGTGGGTTTGACACCAACAGCTTTGTGGTTCTGTTGGAAACGATATAACTTCTCCAATAATGTAACGGTTTTAATCCAACCTTTTAATTAGTTGTTTTAATTAATCATAGGTTGTGTGTCAGCCCTTAAATCACTTTTAACCAGCATTTAGCAAACAGTTGTCATAAGCTCCTTTTGTGAGAAAAAAGCACTAAAAGTGTAAGTTTTGTCAAAGTTAACCTGGATGTGCTTCAGTGAACAAGGGCCAGGAGAAAAGGATGGATTGTTGGATCTGGACATCTGGAAAAAAGGACCTTCTACAGAAACCAGCAGATAACAAAGAAGAGTAACAAAGGCTCAGTATTTGTGGCAGAAAGTCACTGCTGGGAAAAAAGATATTAAAAATACTAAAAATAACTTGATTAGCATAGAAAGCAAGAAATTAATAACCAGTAGAAGGTAGAATACTAAGTAAGGAAAGAGAATTACATCATGAAGAATCAGTGAACAATAATTTCTTTGATAAAAATGTATAAATAGGTGAAAAGGGGATGAATAGGTGAAAAGGGGATGTATTGGTGTCTGTATGGAGGCAGGAAGTTTGTCAGCCAGATACACACCCAGTGCTGCAAATAGAAGTAATTCCTTGCTTTCTAACAGAAAAAAAGGCCCTGTGAGAGGGTTCTGTTTATCCTGATGATTTTGGAGGTGTTTGGCAACAGTTCCCTGCAAAATGGCTGGTGCAGCCCCTGAGCTGTTGGAAACCAGCCCTGGATCCTCAGCACCTGTGTGAGCTCAGCAGGTTCCCTGGTTTCCCAGGAAGATCCCAAATTTCAGCAGATGGGTCCCCTGCTCCTCCTCCTGCCAGGACATCCTGGTGGTCACCACATGCCAAGCACTGGCATCCTGTGGCACCTGCCAGAGCCACTTGGAGGGCTGGGTATGGACCAGTGATCATAGAATCAAAGAATCATAGAATTCATTGGGTTGGAAAAGACCTCCCAGATCATCAAGTCCAACCCTTGGGCCAACTCCAGTCCCGTCACCAGATCATGGCACTCAGTGCCACGGCCAAGCTCACCTCAAAAACCTCCAGGGATGGGGAATCCACCCCCTCTCTGGGCAGCCCATTCCAATGCCTGAGCACTCCCTCTGCAAAGAAGTTTTCTCTCATCTCCAACTTCAATTTCCCCTGGCAGAGCTTGAGCCCCCCGTGCCCCCTTGTCCTATTGCTGAGTGCCTGGGAGAAGAGACCAACCCCCACCTGGCCACAACTTCCCTTCAGGCACTTCCAGACAGTGCTGAGGTCACCTCTCAGCCTCCTCTTCTCCAGCACAAACACCCCCAGCTCCCTCAGCCTCTCCCCACAGCACTTGTGCTCCACTCCCTTCTCCAGCCTCGTTGCTCTTCTCTGGCCCCGCTCCAGCCCCTCAATCTCTTGCCTCAACTCAGGGGCCCAGAACTCAACACAACACTCAAGGTGTGGCCTCCCCAAGGCAGAGTCCAGGGGAAGGCTCACTGCCCTGGGCCTGCTGGCCACGCTAGTTTGGATCCAGGCCAGGATGCCATTGGCCTTCTTGGCCACCTGGGCACACTCTTGGCTCCTCTTGAGCTTCCTGTCCCTCAGTCCCCCCAGGTCCCTTTCTGCCTGGCTGCTCTCCAGCCACTCTGTGCCCAGCCTGGAGCGCTGCAGGGCTTGGGGTGGCCAAAGGGCAGGACTCGGCACTTGCCTTATGATGGGCTGTTTGGTACCAGCACTGTTGGGTACCAGCACCTTGCTCCTAACACAGCCCTGCAGGTGCTTCTGGTGCTCTCCAGGAGGTGGGATGAGGCTTCCCTGGAGAAGTCTGGCTTTCTCCTCACTGGCTGCACCTCACTGAGTAGCTGCCATGGGGTGCTCACAGGTTTCTGGTGGCTCATGATACAGCTTCTGTGAGCCACAGTGTAATGGTTTGATCCATGGCTTCCTCAGTAACCATTGTATCTAAGGAAGTTACAAGTATCCACACGTGTCTTCCACGCAGCAGGGGAGGAGTGGTTTTGTTTTCTTCCTGCCTTGGTCGGGTAGCTGGTGGGGGAGCCTTGAGTCTGGTCCCTCCTGTTGTTGGTTGTTCTCCTGTCCTGGGTGAGATTGTTTCATACTTGTTCCCCTTCCTTGGGGTTTCTAATTGTGTTTGTCTGGGTCATTTGGGGTTTTTTTTGTTTGGTTTTGTTTCTTCCTAATTTTCTGGTTAACCAGTCCCCTTTTCCCTTTTCCCTTTTTCCCCTGGGGGTAGGATCCTTCTTGCTGTGTATACAGTGTGGTTGTGAATGTTAGGAAATATAGTTCTTCTTTTTTTTCAGTTCGGTTTCTTCTGAGTTCGTTTCTTTTCAGGTTTTTTCCCCCCCTTTGCTGGGAAGGCTTTGAGAGGGGGAAGGGGGGCCAGTCCAGGGTTGGTAAAAAGCTAGGCCAAACCTGGCACACACAGTGAACATGAGCAGGGAGGGGACAGCAGCTCCTGTGAGGGCACAGAGACTGTTTGGGGCTCAGGGATAGGGGTGGTGGACAGAGGGAGATGTTAGTCATGGTTTGGGCAGTCAGGAGCAGCAGCTGAGTCAGAATTGCTCTTTTCCCCTCTGGGCCATCTCTATTTACTGTTCACTCCAGCTTCATGTAACAGCTCTGTGGAAACACTTGTCCCAAGTCCCTCCTTCAGTGTCTAATGTGTCTGTGGAGTGTGTGGGACTCTAAGCATGTGGTATGCCCAGGACAGGGGCTGAGCAGGCTGGTGAAGTGGTTAGAAATCCTGTCACTCCCACTCCTGATGCCAAAATCCTCCCATGGAGTGCAAGCCCATCACATGCCCCCTCAGGCCCTGCTGGCCAGGTCTGTCCTTCCAGGCTGATGCATCTGTTGACCTTCCAAAGCTGACCTTGCCTTTGGTGCCTGAGGCACAGAGGGGTCAGCTGGAAAAAAATCTCTGGACTTCTCCTCTAAATACACTGAAATTTGCCCTTTAGGAGACTTTGGAGAGCCCTGTCAGGGTGAGAGAAATTGTGTACATGCTTTTTGTTGCCAGATTAGAGGAATTTCAGAGGCATTTTGACAACCATTGCTCCCAGTTCTCTGTGTCACGTATTTGTCCTCTTGGTGCCATCACTTGGTGTTTGGTGCTTGTGAGCCTGTGGGGGCGAGTGCATAAAATCTGCTCAGTGAGTGATTGTGTAACCAAAAATTGCCACAAGATGCCACATGGAACTTTATTCCCCCAAATTTCCCTAGAAGGACACTCACCACTAGGAAAGATTTCTTCTTCACAGTATTAAATTCACGTGGCTTCAGTGAGGGAATAACAAGGCACTTGACATCTTCCAGTTTCAGAATAACTTCAGAGCATCTGTTTTCCCTCATTTCCTTTCCCTGTCCCAAAGGGGATCCAGCCAAATGGGCAGCTTGCATGTGCTCAGGGCTGACATGATCACAGCTGAAGAGGAGTTGTGTTGGAGTTCTCTGGTGCTGCTGGAGTTGGATTCATTAGCCACTTTTCCCCCAGAGTTTTCAGAAAGTTTCTGCTGTGTTTGAAGGATAATTGTCATCCCTCGGTCTCAGGGGAGGGAGAAACAAAGGACTGTGTGTTCCCCTTTTGATTCAAACTCAAAGAGTGACAGAGGCAGGAAAAAACCAGCAGGTCCAGGAGATTCTTCAGTAGCATGTTAATGGCTCTGCCTTGGAAGTCATGTGGAGTGTGTCTGGGGAGGAAGGGGAGAGTTGGGACTGCCAGATCCTCTCCTGGAAAAAATGTCCCTCTTTTTGCACCTCTCTGGGGACTGAGGGAACGTGTGACTGGCAGCCAAGTTTTCCAGAGCAGTGGGTTTGAAGGTATTTCTCTGTGTACTGCCAGGGATTTACACACCTGAATAGCTCAGGCTTCCTCCTTCCATCCATCCCTGTCCCTCTGTGCCTGCACCACCCCTGGGGTTGAGCTCAGTCCACACCTACCATGAATAAAAGGCTTGCAAAGGTTAGGAAATAACCAGAGAAAGCCCATTTTAATTTTACCTTCCATATTAATCTATCCTGAAATTCTGTTTTCTGTATGCTCAGTCTCCAGCTCCAAAGAAATGGATTCCAAACACACGCAATGAACAACTGAGTGTGTTTTCAGCTCTGAATCCTGACAAATGCAAACCAAAAGGAATGAAAGAATCTTACACCCTCCAGTAATTAAAAAGATTAATAAAGGTCCTTAAGGGATGATTTAGGTGCCTAAAGAGTTGCTTTTCTCTTCTTACCATTATCATAAATATTTTCTATTTCATTACAGTTGAGAATTTCGTCATGATTATTTAATGATGATACTCTAACAAGATTAAATAACCAGCTTCTTTTTTTCCAAACAAAAGGTAAGAATGTTGCCAAAATCCTTTCATGATTAACACAGAAATTGTCTCCAGTACTTCCCTTATGTCAAAGCTGTGTTTTTAGCACTATAGTGTATCTTGCATAATGGTCTCTTAAGCAATGCAAGGGACACTGTATCACATAAAAATGTGTTTAATGGCTAATATTATGTATTTCTGTAAAATATCTGAAGGCACTAAACATTCTGTGTTTTAAATCCCACTTCCAGCAAGCAGCTGTTCATAATTAAATATCAAAAGCTGTGCTTGGTGCATCCCCTGGGTGTGTTCAGTGTCTGCTACTGAGTTACATCCCTGGGCAGTGTGAGACCCATCTGCAGGTGTTCCCTGGGCATCCCACCTTCCCGTGCCCTGTGGAGCTCCCACCTGGCTGCAACAAAATAGCTCCAGACCAGCCCGGAGAGAAAGGGGAGGTTGATGGTTGATCCATCATGTCTCACTTCCCACTTGAGGAATTGAGTTTTTCCCACTTAGAAAGGTGGTGATGCCCAGGGAGGTTCCCAATGGTGCAGAAAGGTGTAAGTAATGAAAACTTGTAATTAAAGATGGAGAACATCATCATTAGGGGTTTCTGCTTGGAGCTGCAAAACACTGAAAACACACTTTCTTCCTAAAAAAACTGTCTGGAAACCTAAATATTTTCTTTTGGCTCCCTTGGTCCCTCAAAGGGGCTTGTGAGAGAAGCTGCTTTCCTTCCCAGCTGAGCAGCCTCAGCTCTCATCTGTCCTAACCACAAGACTGCAGGAAATCTGCTCTGCAAGAACTTGCTCAAGGTTCAGTTGGAGAGAACAACCTGGGGACTGTGGGATCCAGGTGAGAACAAAGTTCAAAGTCTTCAGCTGACCACTGCTGTCTGTTCCTCAAAACAAATCCTGGGATTTGGGCTGTATCCAGCCTGAGCAGGGAATCCTCAGCCAGGCTGGGGAGCAGTGGGGTGTCCTCACCCTTCCCTGCAGACAACACAAAGGAAAGGGATGTGAGTGCTGGAGACTTGTCTAACTCATATCAGAGCCCATGTGAAAAAGCCTGTGAGTGCTTTCTAAAACCCAGTGTGCTGGTTTGAAGGGAAACCAGCAGGAAAAACAAACCCACCATGAGAGAGATTATCAGTCAGAGTTAGAATTTAATAAAAATATTGCAGTAAATGCAATAGCACAAAGAGAAATTGGGTTTAACCCCCAAACCCAGCAGTGTAACCCAGCCCCCTGGGGCACAAACACAGTGGGGTTTGGTGGCCCCTGTGCTGAGCCCCACGGGGTTCTCCCGAGTCCAAAGGAAAAGGAAGAGAAAAACCTGTTGGTGCAGATGATGGCACAGTCTGGTGGAGAGTGGTGGGCTCCTCCTCTCCAGGGTCTGATCCTCCTCTGGATCGAACAAATGGTCCTCCAAGTCCCCAAAGCCCAAGATTCTCTCTCCTGAGGTGCAGGTGGGAGCCCCCAGTCCCTCCCCCAGGGCAGGGAGTTCCAGAGTGGGGGATGTGACTCTGGCAGTCAGGGGGGATTTTGGACTGGTTGCTGGCCCCTGAGCAGAGCTGAGCCCTCAGGTGGGTGTGGAGGTGCCAAGGAGTCCCTGCAGGGGAGTTCTCCCAGCTCCTCTGCCAGGCTTCTTTCCCAGCCAGCTGCCAGGCTGAGGGCTCAGCTGTGCCCTGGGCAGCTGCTGCCAATGGGCCATTGGGAAGAGTTGCTGGGCAATGGCCCAGAGGGTTTAGAATGCCCAGCTTTGGTCACACCCACACAGGGATAAACTGGTCCCACCTGTTGAACTGGGACACCCAGGACAAGCCCCACCACATATTCCCTCCTCTGGGACTGCAGGACCCTGCATAGGGACCTCCCCAGCCCAGAGCTGGCAGAGCCCTGCTGGCAGGTGCTGCACAGCTACACAGCTCTCATGCTTCCTCCAGAGCCTCTCATGTTTGTCTGATCTCATGGGAATGTATTCCAACCTCAGAGGTGTCAAAATACCTCATTTCAACATCAAATGCATGCATTTTGCTGCTTAAAATAGACCTTCAAGGAAGTCATGCTTCAGATTTCAAAAGCCAACAGCTAATCCTCCTTCCCCAAGCAGTGTGTCTGCAGAGTAATGGTTTCACCACCCAAACTAGCAACTTTCAGTGCTAGCTGGGCTCACAGGGCCAGAGAGCTGAGCTGGAAGGGACCCCCAAGGATCATCCACACCAACCCCTGCAGCGCTCCAGGCTGGGCACAGAGTGGCTGGAGAGCAGCCAGGTGGAAAGGGACGTGGGGGGACTGAGGCACAGGAAGCTCAACAGGAGCCAAGAGTGTGCCCAGGTGGCCAAGATGGCCAATGGGATCCTGGCCTGGATCCAAAGGAGCGTGGCCAGCAGGCCCAGGGCAGTGAGCCTTCCCCTGGCCTCTGCCTTGGGGAGGCCACACCTTGAGTGTTGTGTTGAGTTGTGGGCCCCTGAGTTGAGGCAAGAGATTGAGGGGCTGGAGCGGGGCCAGAGAAGAGCAACGAGGCTGGAGAAGGGAGTGGAGCACAAGTGCTGTGGGGAGAGGCTGAGGGAGCTGGGGGTGTTTGTGCTGGAGAAGAGGAGGCTGAGAGGTGACCTCAGCACTGTCTGGAAGTGCCTGAAGGGAAGTTGTGGCCAGGTGGGGGTTGGTCTCTTCTCCCAGGCACTCAGCAATAGGACAAGGGGGCACAGGCTCAAGCTCTGCCAGGGGAAATTGAAGTTGGAGATGAGAAAAAACTTCTTTGCAGAGAGAGTGCTGAGGGATTGGAATGGGCTGCCCAGAGAGGGGGTGGATTCCCCATCCCTGGAGGTTTTTCGGCTGGGCTTGGCCGTGGCACTGAGTGCCATGATGTGGTAAAGGGACTGGAGTTGGCCCAAGGGTTGGACTTGATGATCTCAGAGGTCTTTTCCAACCCAATCCATTCTATGATTCTATCCAGTCCAGCTCCTGGTGCTGCATAGACACCCAAACAATCCTACCCTGTCTCTTGGGGTGTTGTCCAAACACTCCTGGAGCTCTGGCAGCCTTGGGGCTGTGCCCACTGCCCTGATGAGCCTATTGCAGTCCTACAGGAATGTCCCACCTGGGAATCACATGTGCTCCCTGAGCCAGGCAAACCTCCTGCTGTTTGAGACTCCTCAATGTTTCACCCTCCAGACTCTCCCCATCTCTTTCTCTCCCTGCCCCTGCAGCACCTTCACCCAGCAAGGTGCCCCTGGCCCAGCCTTCCACACCCAGGAGAAGGCACACAGGGAATTTTGCACCCTCCCCAGCAAAAAATCACTGCTCCTACTGAGCAAAACGGGAACAAACAAAGATGTGTCCTTGTCACAGGGGATAATTTCAAAGGCTTCTCGTTCAGCTGCGCTTGGGAATGAAGCCAAGTTTGAGGCTGCTGAAATCCCCCTTGGATTTGGGCTCCCAAGCTCTGCACAGCCCTGAGGCTGCCACAGCACTCAGGGAACACCAAGGAATTTGAAAATGCAGCCACTCAGCCCCCATATTCAGCTGCTTTGCCTTCCTGCTTCTCGCTTGCATCTGCAAGAGTTTGCCCCAGGTTTCACAGCACAAAAGGGGAATTCATTTCTGATGGCTGAAATCTCTCAGAACTTTCTTTCCCTCCTCTTCAGACCTCTATAAACACTCCTTTATTTCCAGCTTTTGCATTTTCCATGCCAAATTTTTAAACGATTTGCAAGATTTTGGAAGATTTTTAACTGATTTCCAAAATTCCCCAGAAAAATGGATGCATGGGGCCAAATGAGCCACAGGAGAAAGCAGCCTTGTCTCCAGAAGAGTGACAGCACCTGGGAATTTGGCTACCCCTGGAACTGCAGTCCAGGCCTTGACTTTACCAGAAACATCCATATTTGTATGTGTTAGAATGCATAATTATAATTATTAAGCATTTCAGTGAATGAGGTTATTTTTAGGACTCTTGATTTATGTCAGACTCTACAGTGCTCACACCAGCTCTGAAGGGACACGCTGGCAGTGGGAGAGGGAAAGGAGAGTCTGAAAATTGATGGGAAACCTAAAGGAAGAGCAGGACAAGGATTCATAGAACCAAAGAATCCCAGAATGGGTTGGCTTGGAAGGGAATTCAAAGACCATCTCATTCTACCCCCCTGCCATGGGCAGGGACACCTCCCACCAGCCCAGGTTGCTCCAAGCCCTGTCCAACCTGGCCTTGGACACTTCCAGGGGTGGGGCAGCCACAGCTTCTCTGAGCAACCTGTGCCAGGGCCTGCCCACCCAAAGACGGAAGAAGTTCTTTCCAATATCTCATCTACCCTGCCCTCTGCCATTGGGAAGCCATTCCCCCTTGTTCTGTCACTCCAGACACTCATCCAAAGTCCCTCTCCAGCTCTCCTGAAGCCCTTTTAGGCACTTGAAGGGGCTCTGGGATGTGGCCAGGTCCTTCTCTCCGCCAGGTTGGACATTCCAGTGGAACGTGTGTGAGGGCTCCTCCTCAGGGGGTGCTAGCAGACAGAAATTAAGGGGCAAATACAGCCCAGACAGAGGTTTATGAGAGGGTTTCAGCATCCCGAGGTGTTGGGTGTTCCTGTTTCTGTTCCACCTCCCTGGGTGTCTCCAGGCTTGTCCTCCACACTGGGGCAGAGGGGTGAGGAGGAGCAATTTGCACACACAGTGTAGATACAGAGGAAACTTCAACTGGCTTAAATGCAAGGAAGTTAGTAAATAAAACCAAATCCTTGTCAGTCAGACTGAGGCTGGCAGTGCCCCCTGGGCAATTTGTCTGACTTTATTTTACATTTATGAATCAGAGTAATGAACGTAATGAGTCTTTGGGTGCTAACAAATAACAGAGAAGAGCACACACACAGAGCCTGAATTAAAGCAAATGCATCCTTGGAGGCTCATGATAGGCTCCTCTCACACAGGGGTAGTGTATTCCAGGAGCAGGAGCTGCTGTTTGCTCTTGGACAAGGCTGTGCAGCAGCTGAGTCTCCCTTTGGAGGCGGAGCAGGAGCCCCAAAATGCTGGTGAGCTCCTGCTGTCACATCTCTGCCTGGGCTCATCCAACAGTCATCCCCTGGGAGTGTGGTGGGACACCTTTACTTCTGCTGCCAACACAAGGAAAAGGAGGAACATGCATGGCATAGGAACATCTCATTGACCCCTTCTGGCCCTTGGGAAAGTGTTTGCTCCCTGCTGTGCTGATGGCTTTGCAGTGGGCAGGGAAGCTCAGGCTGCCCCAGAGCCTCTGCTGCTGGCCCCAAGTAGCCCAGCAAGAGTCACCCACCCAGATGGGACTGGCCAGCTGGTGCCACAACCAAAGCAGGTCTTGTAGCCACAGCCTACCCCACTCCTCACCCAAGGGGTCCCTCAGAGGACCCCTGAGAAGAGCAGCAGAATTGCCCTGGGGACAAATGATCAAGTGCCCCAGGGTCAGGTCATGCAGACTCAGCACTGACAGCTTGTTCATACTTTACCATATTTATGGAAAAGCCTTAAAAATGAAAAAAAAAAATCTTTATTTTGCTATATATTTGTCAATTCTTAAAGCACTTGCTCTGGGAAGTTATTGAGCCATTCTGAGTCACCCATTTTGGAAGTTATCAAAATTTAAAATTCCAGGTTGAAGGTTATATTTGCTGTACTATGTTTATTTAAAAAATCTGAGTTTTAATGTGTTCCAGGGCTGTTCACCACCTGGGCTAAGTGCAAAAATGATACCAGGAGAGGGCTTATTCAAAGGTGCTTATCTTGCTTCCTCACTGTTACATGCTGAAAGTTTTTAAAGTATCTGAATTTTCTCTTGTCATTTTTTGGCTCACAAAATTGGATTAAATTCTGCCTTCACTGTGTGTATCTCTCTGGAAAATATCTGTCCCCTTGGAACTCAGCAGTGACAGGTGAGCTGACTTTGCAGCTTCAAGCATGGCTCTCAAATGTACAGATTTCTCACCCAAGTATCATAGAGTCATGGAAGGGTTTGGCTTGGAAGGGACATTAAAGATAATTTATTTCCCCCCCCTGCCATGGGCAGGGACACCTCCCACCAGCCCAGGGTGCTCCAAGCCCTGTCCAACCTGGCCTTGGACACTTCCAGGGATGGGGCAGCCACAGCTTCTCTGGGCACCCTGTGCCAGGGCCTGCCCACCCTCACGGGGAAGAATTCCTTCCCAATATCTAATCCAAGCCTAATATCTTTTAAACTGGTGAAGAAATGTTCAGTCTCATGAACAAAATGTGTTTCTCTCTCCAGCCAAAGATGGGACTGTGCTGTTTCTAAGCCCCTCAGCTCCCGTGTCAGCTTTGGGGTCTGAGAGTCTGCAAGTGGCCCTGTGTCTTCCCAAGCCCCCAAAACAGTGGCATGACTGTTGGCATCCTGCTCTATACTCTGTGGTGGTCTCTGGGGGGTGTGCAGGGCTGTGCTGCACCACGATGCCCACGGGGGCACTACGATGCTCATGGAGGCACCACAATATCCATGGGGGCACTACGATGCCCATAGAGGCACCACGATACCCACAGGGGCACTACGATGCCCATGGAGGCACCACGATACCCATGAGGGCACCACGATGCCTATGGAGGCACCATGATACCCACGGGGGCACTATGATGCTCATGGAGGCACCACGATACCCATGGGGGCACCACGATGCCCATAGAGGCACCACGATACCCATGGGGGCACTACGATGCCCATGGAGGCACCACGATGCCCACGGGGACAATACGATACCCACGGGGGCACCACGATACCCATGGGGGCACTACGATTCCCATGGAGGCACCATGATGCCCAAGGGGGCACCACGATGCCCGTGGAGGCACCGTGATGCCCAAGGGGGCGCTACGATGCCCATGGAGGCACCAGGATACCCATGGGGGCACCATGATGCCCATGGAGGCACCATGATACCCATGGGGGCACTATGATGCCCATGGAGGTACCACGATACCCATGGGGGCGAGGGGAGCTTGCTCACACCCATGAGCTCACACACATCCCTGTGTGCAGCTGTGCCATCTCCTGCCTGTGCCCACCAGAGAGAGCTGAGCTTCTGAAGGGCTCTGAGCACTGCAATGAGCTCCAGGGAGGTGGGAGCAGGAAGAGGGGATCAAATCTGTGTTGGAGCCACATGATGTGAATTGTAGCAGCTTGTGCTTTCCTTAGTGATGGGTTTTGATGGCACAAGCAGAGAGGGGGAAAGGCCTGGTGATCACACACAGTGCAGTCCCCCTGGGCTGCTGTCCCTGCCCAGCACAGCCTGGGCACACAGCTCAGCTCAGGGGTGTGCCCTCCTGCTCCTGTGTGAAAGAAATGGAAAAAACTCACATGGGGCACGACTTGTAAAAGAAAATGATTGTGAGTGGATAGTAAATCTTGGTGAGTTCGCCATAAAAAATCTTGGTGGCTAAAACAAAAAGGGCACACTTCGTAGATCCCACACACAAGATAGTTTATTCAAAGAACTCCATGGAGAGACAAAAGACAGGTAAAAAAAAACTAAGCTAAGCTAAAAAAATCCCCAACTCACTTCTCCTTACAGAATGTATCCTAACCTTCCTCCCACCCATAGCTGCATCCCATAGGTTGAAACCACAGTGCCCATTAAACTCATCACAGCTTTAACTGGGTGACATCTCTTCAGCAGATGTTCATTTTTGCTATGAGAAAAGTTATCTCTTGAAATTCCTTTCCTATGAGCAGAATAACTCAAAGCCTTCTTATCTTCTTTGTTTTTGCTAGCAAATAGGTCTTTCTCACAGAGCTAACTCACACTTGTTAGGAGGCTCCAAAACTCTGTTATTCTAAAAACCCTTTTTCTTAGCTCAAAAATCTTCTATTATTCCTACACTCCTGCAAGTGCCCTGGGCACTCTCACAGCCCCCACTCCCCATCCCTGCACCTCCCAGGTGTTCCCAAAGGGCTGTGCAACTCCAGAGCTGCTGGCTGCAAACTTTGCTCATGGAATCACCTTGCCATGGGTGTGTTCCAGAGCCTCCCAGCTGTTCCATTGGTATGCTGGCAGTGCATCACCCCTGCTTCCCTATTTATAATTTAACCAATGCCAAAGGGTTATTTTCCTCAAATGTAAAAAACGGACACTTATAAAAATGCATAGGGTTTAAATTGCTCAGCAGTTGGAGTAGTTATAAGAACTAGCCCAGGGAATAAATGGCTCCTTCTCACATTAGGCCATTTCCATATGGGCTGCAAATGGAATGGGATTCATTCCTGTTCCCACCACACACAACTGTTCCTCTGCTGTTCCTTCAAGCCTCAATGTCTCTCTTAATGCTTTATTATCACTGTTAAAACTCCGTAGTTTAGAATGTGCTCAGAGGAAATCTGTCATGTTACATCGAAGCACCAATTGCTTATGTTTTAATGGCATTAATCTTTGCCTTCTTGCTATGTCTGAGCCAGGATAATGGAAGGAGATAATTCCCCTCTTTGTCAGCCACTGAATCCTGTAAAATGAAAACAGGACTCAAGTGCTGCAGGCAAAACTGGTTTTCCTGATGCTTCCAAATGCCCCATTCCCAATCAATAAAGGTGACCCTTCCCAGCCCTCCCAGGGCCTGGAAAAGACAAGGTGGCACATGACCGGGTAGGTGACAGACCCAAAACTGCTGACTGGCTATGTCAGGCTCTCCCTGAGCTCTCCCAGAGCTGAGCACTAACCTGAGATCCCCCAGAGCTGAGCACTAACCTGAGCTCTCCCAGAGCTCTGCACTAACCTGTGTTCTCTCAAAGCTGAGCACTAACCTGAGCTTTCCCAGAGCTGAGCACTAACCTGAGCTCTCCCAGAGATCAGCACTAACCTGTGCCTCACCTCTGCTCTCCCAGAGATCAGCACTAAGCTGAGCTCTCCCAGAGCTCTGCACTAAGCTGTGTTCTCTCAGAGTTCAGCACTAACCTGAGCTCCCCCAGGGATCAGCACTAACCTGAGCTCTCCCAGAGCTCAGCACTAAGCTGAGCTCTCCCAGAGCTGAGCACTAACCTGTGTTCTTCCAGAGATCAGCACTAAGCTGAGCTCTCACAGAACCGAGCACTAACCTGAGCTCTCACAGAGCTCAGCACTAACCTGAGCTCCCCCAGAGCTTGGCACAAACCTGAGCTCCCCCAGAGCTTGGCACAAACCTGAGCTCCCCCAGAGATCAGCACTAACCTGAGCTCCCCCAGAGCTCAGCACTAACCTGAACTGAGCACTAAACCTGAGCTCTCCCAGAGCTCAGCACTAACCTGAGCTCTCCCTTTAATTTGTATCCATTCTAACAACACAGATGAGTTTTCCTTGTGAAAGTTATTTTGGAATCAGCTCCACAGTCCACGTGTTCTCAGTACAGAACCTCTTAAAATATGGTGCAAGGCAGCTCACAGGACAGAAAGGGTGATATAACACTGCAACAGAAAATGCTAACGAGTTCCAGACTGTGCCAGGAGAGTCAATGTCTGTTCCACAGAAGGCTCTGTTTTTACTGGAGAACTTTATTCTTGACTTGGTTATTGTTCCAGAGTCCTACAAAAAGAGAGAGAGAGAGACAGAGAGAGAGAGAGAAAGGAATTAGGTAAGGAAGTGCAGTGCATGATAAGCAAGTTGATTCTTTAGTCCAGCATAAAACTTGAAGGTTTAGAACAGGCTTTATATGCAGGAGATTATAAAATGGGAAGCTGGAGTTTAAACAAAGTGAAACAGGAGGGAGAACATGGGAAATATCTGCTCATAACATGTTTGGTTGCTCAAATATGTTTTGTGAAACAAAAGCTAATCCTTCATCCTTCCAGGTTTCTGGTGCAGAAGGACTTGGATGTTGCTTCAGTGTCAGTGCAGGGGATTTCTCTCCATGATCCCATAATGACCCACAAATATTTTAAGGGTGTTTCTATCACAAGCAGGAGACACATTTCAGCCTTTTCCAAACTGATCTCCCAACCCTAAACCACCATTTACACCAATATTGTCTGTGAGGGAAGGAATATCTCCTTCTTCATCCTCCCCTTAGTGAGTCTTTCTTTTAAAGGTTATATCTTTGCAGCCTCACATCCTCCAGAAATTCAGTGTTTTGAGGTGCTTTAAACCTTAATTTCTTTCCAAGGATTTTTTTTTTTGGTGAGGTAATTTGCTTGGTTTCTTCTCATGTGGGTGGGCAGACACATAACAAATGTCCATGACAAAACAGCCAAGTCTTCTCCCTCCAATTGTCACAAGTAATGAGCAACCTTCTTAATTAGCAGCTCCAACAGCATCTGAATGAGTTGTTATAAAACACGTTGGATTATTTACAATGCACATAAGATCTCCTGCCAATGTTAATCAATATTTATCCCAACTGAGGAATGCACAGAAATGCAAAAAGGAAAAGCCCAGCATGGAGTATCTGATGGCTCCACACTCTGCTCACTGAGTGTTGTTTTTTAACAAGTCCTTCAGATCTCATCTCTCAAGAGGCCTTTACATTGACAGGTTTAACATAGGAATGACCTCTACAACAACTCTGCTTTCAGCAGCTTCTTAAAACTTAAGCTCAAATTGATGAGGTTCAATGAATAACATGAGCTGTGCAACGTTGCTGTCAAACCATCATAGTGAAAGCCTTTATTCTGTGCTCAGACCCAAAACCTTCACATCAAATTCCATCCCCAGATTTGGAGGCTGCTGAAGCTTGGGCTTGGCTTAGCCTTTAAATTCACTTTGCCTTGACAAACACCACCATTTCTGACGCTGAGATTAGGAGGGAGTCAGACACAAACAGCACACAAACCTGGCCCCTTTGCTTCCAGTAGAACAGCTGTGATTTTCAGATAATTGTGATGGATGTTCCTGGGAAGGGACCAAATTCTTTGGAAATCATAGAATCATGGAGAAGTTTAGGCTGGAAAAGACCTCTGAGATCACAGAGTCCAACTGTGCCCCCAGCACTGCCAAGGCCACCTCTAACCCATGTCCCCAGGGGTCACATCTACATGTCTTTTAAATCCCCCCCAGGGATGGTGACTCCACCACTGCCCTGGGCAGCTGTGCCAGTGCCTGCCACCCTTTCAGGGAAGAATTTTTCTTAATATCCAGCCTACATCTCCCTCTGGAGCAACTTGAGGCTGCTCCCTCTCCTCCTGTCCGTGTTCCCTGGAGCAGAACCTGACCCTCCCGGCTCCCTCTCCTGGCAGGGATTGCAGAGCCAGAAGGTCCCCCCTGAGCTTCCTTTTCTCCAGGCTGAGCCCCCCCCCCAGCTCCCTCAGCTGCTCCTGCTGCTCCAGCCCCTTCTCAGCTCCATTCCCTTCTCTGGACACTCTCCAGCCCCTCAATGTCTCTCTTGTTGTGGGGAGTCCAGAACTGCCCCCAAGATTTGAGGTACCTCAGCAGTGCCCAGGACATGTTTTAAAACAAGATTGGTCCTGTTGGATGCTGGACAGGGCAGTGGATCAGGGATGTCTTCCCTGATGCTTGGTGCTAGATTGTCTAATGAAAACTTTCTCTTTTACTGTGGAGTCTCTTAACTCACTTTTGCAAAACAAACACACCCCTTTGATACCCAGTTTTTCCAAGAGCTAAAAATTCAAGAGTAGAAATTGGGTAGAAAGTTATGAAAATCAGGAGGAATATTTGATGAGGGAGTAATGATGGATTCAGCGTCACAGCACTATTATGGGAGACTAATATCTGGAGTGCAACATCCCTGTATAAACCACGTGAGATTAATGCAGGCGTGTATTCACCAGGAATTCTGCAGGAGGGTGGGAAAGGGTCTGGTTGGGCACAAGCTCCGTGTGTAATTCCAGGGCTGAACTTTGCAGAGAGACGGAATTCCAAACCTGGATGGGGACTGAGGATTGGAAAAGCAGCTTTGTCAATAAGCTGACTCAAATTCCCATCTCTGAACGTGTGGAGATCTAGAAATACCACATTGCATGTGGATCTGGTGTAGTGGTTTTAGCCAGACCTCAAACTAGCAGGCTCAGAGAATCCATGTGGATTGGGAGACAGCTCTCACCTGACTGGGTAACCAAGGAAATATTTCACACCAGATGACACAAACCTGAAATATGATACAGCAGTAAGAAGTGTTTGGTCAGTTCCATCACAGCTGAAGTAGAAGAAGGACGTGCTACAGCTCTTCTGCTGTGCTAGGCCCCTGTTCCTGCTGCTGCTACTTGCATTTGGGTTGAGTTTCAGGGAAGTAGGAAACATTTTGTTGTTATTTTTTTCTTCTTTGCTGGGTGTCTTTTGGGGTGCTTATAAAACCACAGTGATAGAATCTGGTTTCGGTGGGAGGTAGAAAATTGTTGTTATATCCAACTTGTGTAAGTGTGTGTTATATTGTAATTTTCTCTTCATTTTCTCTTTTCTGTATAAATATACATAGTTTCAGCATAAAACTACTTTGAAAGGTTTTTTCCCCCCTTCTCCCTTTTCTCAGCCAGAGGCTAACTCTGTTCTTTGGGCAGTTGGCATTTTGCCAGCTCAAACCAAGACATCTGCCTTCTAAATTTTGATAATCTTTTAAATGTCTTGGTTGATTTAACTCGTTTCTGGAAGGAGGACAAAACGTTCCTCTGTTTTGCCCCTCAAAAATTTGGTTTTAGGTCTCCCTCAGTCATCCAACTCCTCCTAAGTGTCAGTGGAGAGGAGGGCTGGATTCTCCAAATGGGATCCATCGGATCTTATGAGAAAGGACTTGCCCTCCAGAGGTTCATCCATGACTTTCATCTCTCTCATTCTTCATTGACTGGAAGGCCTGAGGAATTTCATTCCTTCATTCTGAGGAAATGGCCTCAAGTTTCACCAGGGAAAGTTCAGATTGGATACTAGGGAATTCTTATTAACAGAAAGGATTATAAAACATTGGAACAGGTTGCCCAGAGAAGTGGTGGAATCACCATCCCTGGAAATCATCAAAAAATGTGTGGGTGTGTCATTTTGGGACATGGCTATTGGTGGTGGTGGGTTGATGATTGGACCTGATGATCTTAGAGGTCTTTCCAGACCTTAACAATTCTGTGATTCAGTGATTATTAGGGTCTGCTAATGATCTGTGAACAACTTTAAAAAGACAGGGAAAAGACAGGGAAATGCAGTGTGTCCAGGTGGCCAAGAAGGCCAATGGCATCCTGGCCTGGATCCAAAGTAGCGTGGCCAGCAGGCCCAGGGCAGTGAGCCTTCCCCTGGACTCTGCCTTGGGGAGGCCACACCTTGAGTGTTGTGTTGAGTTCTGGGCCCTTCAGTTGAGGCAAGAGATTGAGGGGCTGGAGCGGGGCCAGAGAAGAGCAACGAGGCTGGAGAAGGGAGTGGAGCACAAGTGCTGTGGGGAGAGGCTGAGGGAGCTGGGGGTGTTTGTGCTGGAGAAGAGGAGACTGAGAGGTGACCTCAGCACTGTCTGGAAGTGCCTGAAGGGAAGTTGTGGCCAGGTGGGGGTTGGTCTCTTCTCCCAGGCACTCAGCAATAGGACAAGGGGGCACGGGGGGCTCAAGCTCTGCCAGGGGAAATTGAAGTTGGAGAGCAGAAAAAACTTCTTTGCAGAGAGAGTGCTCAGGCATTGGAATGGGCTGCCCAGAGAGGGGGTGGATTCCCCATCCCTGGAGGTTTTTAAGGTGAGCTTGGCCGTGGCACTGAGTGCCATGATCTGGTAAAGGGACTGGAGTTGGCCCAAGGGTTGGACTTGATGATCTCGGAGGTCTTTTCCAACCCAATCCATTCTGTGATTCTATGAAATGCAACCTATTTTCAAAAGGCTGATTAAAACAGTCATGTGGGATCTGAACGTGCCCTGACAACATCTAAGAGTCTGCAGATGAGAAGAGACTGAGGAGCACAGCCCTGAGCAGTTGCTGTTCAGGGGAAGGAGTGCAGAGCAGACCAGAGCTGGTGCCCCTGGCACTGCACACACTCAGCTCTCCCTGTTTTGCAAGTGGCACATTAGCAGCTTCTTCCTATAATTTACCAAAGCATCCCTTTTTTCTCACAAAGAGACCAAAAAGATGCTAAAATGACTGTGAAAGTCAGGTTATTGCTGTGCCTTAACACCTTCTAACAGATGTTGTTCTTACCGAAAGCAGAGTTCCTTGAATTATTAATGGTTTCCAACAGCTCAGCTTGAAATAATTTAGCATTTGAAAGAGAAAAGTCACTCTCTTTATTCCAAGTGCAGAAACATTTTGGTTATTAAAAATATTCTCCTCAAAAAGGAGAAATCTGTCCAATTTGTATCTTTTCCTGCAGTTGCCAGCAGGAGCACCAGATCCAGGGAAAACTCTGTGCTTGCTGAAGGTTAATTGATAAACTACAATGCAAGAGAGAAGACTTCCTATTCCATTTAAATAGAGAAGTTCTTAGCTGATCTCATGGTAGCTTTAACTTCACCACATTTATAGTGTTTGCAGTTGGAGACCATCACATTCTCTTTGAGGCTTAAAGTGACCAAATTATTCAGGGTAATCAAATTTCTCAAGGGGCATTGGCCAGGTTGGACAAGGCTCAGACCAACCTGGTGCATTGGAAGGTGTTCCTGCCCATGCCAGGGGGTGGAATAAGATGGGCTTTAAGGTCTTTTCTGGGATTTATGGCACTGAACAGCAACAGGTTGTTGGGGATTGTCCCATGGATGGCTGCTGAGAGGAGATCTGTGCTCACACCACCCGCAGCCACCATCAGCTGGTGGTGAAGTTTCTTGTAACGAGGAAGAAAAGATTTTCTTAGGGCTGCTGTGCTAGAAATGTTCCTGGAAAATGAAAACAGGCTGGGCTAATGTGGGGCATGTTTGTAGTTTGTCCTTCTGGCAGAGCATCTCAGCTGGTCACACTGTGAGAGGTGCAAAGAGCCCTGGGCTGGAGTGGACCAGAGCTGGGACAGAGCCTTGAGAAACACAAAAAAACTCCACCTCCTCCCCCGTGGAGGGAGTGGGCTGGTGTTTGCTTGACATTTCAGAACAAGCTGGACAAAACACAGTCTGCAGAGCTGCTCCTGGGAGTGAGAGGGTTTTATCTCCCCAGCCTTGATCAGAGCAGGATGGCTTTCCCTTCCCAGCATGGATTTCTTAGGTGGGATCCAGGGGCATGTGCCCAGGAGCCATTCCTGCTGTGCACAAGGCAGTGTGGGCTGACAGCTCTCTCTAGCAGGTTTTGGTCCTGTGCCCTCCACAGTCTCTTCAGCTCATCAGCAACATTTTTGTCAAATTTGGATATTTTATCAAAGGGGAGGGGAGTAAAATACTGGTTACTGTGATTACTCACCACTGTAAACAGTGTTATGCTCCTGCCTTGGCTGGGATTGAAGGGACCTTAAAGATCATTTACTTCCCCTCCCTGTCACAAGGGAAAGAAGCCAATAGAACCTCATCAGGAGTGTTGTGAGCCAGAGGGGCACCCAGAGCTCCTGTTTTACCTGGTTGAAGGGCAGTGACCCCCTCTGTGCACCCCAGAGCCATTTCCTGCACTCAAACCAAGCACAGTCATCAGGCATCAGTCTCTGAGCTAAGGATGCTGGTGGAGGGGTTCGGATGGTCTAACCCTGCAGTTGGGATGTACCCAGTGGTCCAGCCTGCTTGGAAGTTCAGCTAAAAGGGATGCTGGTGGAAGGCAGCTGGTGGCACCTTCTCAGGGGGTGGGCACCTATTTCATCATGGAATGGCCTGGGTTGGAAGGGACCTTAAAGCCCATCTCATTCCACCCCCTGCCACGGGCAGGGACACCTTCACTAGACCAGATCACACCAAGTCCTGTCCAACCTGGCCTTGGACACTTCCAGAGATGGGGCAGCCACAGCTTCTCTGTGCACCCTGTGCCAGGGCCTGCCCACCCTCACAGCCAAGAATTCCTTCCTGACATCCAGTCTAAACTCTCTGCCAGTGGGAAGGCATTGTCCCTTGTCCTGTCACTCCAGGTCCTTTTAAACAGTCTCTCTGCATCTTTCTCAAACTTTCAGCGCTGAATTAGGTCACTTGGAGCCTCCTCTTCTCCAGGTTGAACAAGCCCAGTCCCCTCAGCCTTTCCTCCCAGCAGAGATGTGACACCACTCCTGGGAGAGCAGGAAGGTGGCTCTGGGTGGGACAAGGCCGGGCAGGTGAGCAGTGCAGAGGATCTGAGTGTCTGTGTCTGCACAGAGCTCTCCATCCACACACTTGAGCACTGATCCTCTCCTGAGCATCTCCTGAGCACTATTTCACATGAATAACTTTGAGTTGCACGTGGTTTTCTGATGACTCTTCAGAATTATGACCCAATTTATGCTTTCTGTAATGATCAGCACAATAAGGCAGTAAAGCTGTCCGTGCTGAATATACCGACTTTGTATTTTATCACTGCAATATAATCAATACAATAAGAAACCAATACTTTAGGAGTTGGTATTGTTTTCTTATAGCCTTTGCAGGGACATGGAGTCTCTTTCCTCAAGTCTACTTGGGGCCTAAAGGAGGTTTATGCACATATTAGCTATTCCTACTGCTGTTCCATGATAAATACACCTTCCACTGCTGCTGAGCCCTCAGCCAACATGCTCTACAGTAATAAGAAAACATTTTCTTTACTAGTCTTTTTTATATTCAAAGCAAAGCCATCAGGTAAATAAAGTTTCCTCACTCCCCAAAAGATGTAAAATACGATGTGTTCCTGTATTCCCCTCAGTTTACTCCCGAGTTCCTTGCACACTCTGCAGAAGGGGCTCTGAAATGGTGAATAATGCCTTGACTTGCTTCAGCTGCTGCCAACAATAGAGCTGAGAACACTTCAGAAGTGTTCATTCTTTGACTGACAACACCCTGGAAAATATGCTTATAAACACAATGTACTTACAGACACACAGGCACTTGTATTGATGTGTATATACACATTTTCCCATTTATTTCTGAAAGAAAAGACCTTAGATGGTTAAAAACCATTTCCCAGTGCAATAGAATGAGCTGAGGGGGGGAGCCAGACCCAGGATTTCTGATTCACCCTTGCTTTGCTTTGATCATAGAAAACCTTTTCCCTGCTGAATTCCACCATGGGAATCATTAACTCTTTGCAAATGAACGGTTTTAATGTCAATTCTGTCCCCTGGCTGAGGAGGGCTCAGTGAGGCTTCTCTTCCACAGCACCACTGGCAGCAGAGCTGGATGTGCAGCTTTGATCTCTGTGGAAGAGCAGCCTCAGAGGCTGAGAGTGTACCCAGGTCAAAATCCTTAATTGTGCCCAGCCTGGGGTGGGTGGGGGAAGGAGAAGTCTCTGATCCAGCAGCTCCTTCTCCTGTTGGTAGTGATGCCTTTTCCCCAGGCAGGATGGAGCCAGTAATTGCATGACATCGTTTTGAGTTCCACCAAAACCTGCTTTCAGTAAAACCCAGACTTTACTGTCTGCCCTGGTGCCTGGGCACCTGCCAACACACAGATCCCTGTATTGCCTTCTGTAATGTGTACCCTTAACAGAAAAAGCTTTTAAATTCTCACAATAAAAGGTTCTTTACTTCCAGCAAAGCTTTTACAGTCACTAGTTTCCTGGGTTTTTTCTCTCTGTAAAACACCAATTTTTCGTCTCAGATTTGTTGCTCTTTCTCTCCTGTTAAATTGGGTGTGTTCCCCCTTTCCAGTTAATATAATAATTTAGATGAGCAGTGCTTAGCATAATTCCAGACACTGATGTACGTGCTGTGCTTTAGGAAGATTCTATTTTTGAGGGCAATGTAGCATGTAAAGCTCTCCAACTATCTGAAAATGCATAAAGGGGGACCCAGAGAGTAGTCCAGAGGGATACTGTGGAAAGGGTTATTTTATGGGATATTTGAGAGTGTTTTTGGGCTTCTCAGAGGATGGGAAAAGTGAGCATAAGAAGTAACAGGGTGTATTGGACAGTCAGAAATGCTGCAATGAGGGGATGGAGTGTCCAGGGAATGGAATGGAGCTGGGAAGGGGCTGGAGCAGCAGGAGGGGCTGAGGGAGCTGGGGGGGGCTCATCCTGGAGAAAAGGAGGCTCAGGGGGGACCTTCTGGCTCTGCAATCCCTGAAAAGGGACAGTCAGAAAGGGGTCAGTCTCTTAGCCCAGAGAGGAAGGGACAGGACATGAGGAAACAGCCTCAAGTTGTGCCAAGGGAGGTTTAGGTTGGATATTGGGGAAAATTATTAAACAGAAAGGCTTGTAAAGCACTGGCACAGCTGCCCAGGGCAGTGGTGGAGTCCCCATCCCTGGACATGTTCTACAAACGTGTGGGGGTGGCACTTGGGGACATGGCTTAGTGGTGAATATGGTGGTGGTGCTGGGTGTTGACAGCTGGACTTGGTGATGTTAAAGGTCTTTTCCAACCTTCCCAATTCCATGATTCTGTGATTTATGGCAGTGCAGGCCTGTGAGCTTCAGCAGTTCCTCCCCAGGATGCAGAGGGATGCAGAGCTGAGCTGGACACCCAGGGCTGTGCTCAGCTGGAGCTGCACAAAGGCACTGTGGAAATGGCTTTAAAAATCCAGGAGGTTTAAAATCAAAATAATCTATTTATTTGCCTCCAGCTTTCTGGGCTTTTTCGATACACACAACTTGCATTTTTCAACTTCTCCCTGCAATAAGAAGGCAAAGTAGTTACTCTTCATTAAATATTAAGGCTGGGATAATCGACTAATCCCAGGAATCCAGAGGCTGGGGCTTTACACCAACCTCTCCCTGCAACAGAGCTTTCCATTCCAGGTTGGAAAGGAGGGTTCAGGGATGGGTGTGCCCAGATCACTGTGATGCTGAAAATCAGTGTTAAAGGGATGAAAGGAGGAGCTCCTGACTGAAATCAGGAAGACAAGGACTCTCCATGTTGGTGAAGACACACACCCACACTGGAGGGAGGCTTTTGTATCTATATCTCTATCTGTGTCAACATCTATGACTATTGTTATAGTTTAAGCTGGCAAAATGCCAACTGCCTGGTACCCAGTCAAAAGGTCCACTCCCAGAGAAGGAGAGTGAGGGAAAAAAAACAGAAATGAGGCTTTGGACATGGTGAAGTTCTTATATTTATATAGAGAAGTGGAAAGCTTAACCCCAACTATGAAATAGCACATAGTGACAGGAAACAACAACAGGCTCACCAAGGTCGCCCCAGCTAACAAGCAGAATTCTGAACCAACCAAACCTCCTCCCCAAAGGAAACCTCCCAGCAAGAGGGGAAAAGGAATTAACAGGAATATGCTCACTTCCCCAGGTAAACAGCCACGCAGACCAGCAGCAGGGCCTGATATCAGCAGTCAGGGAGCAGGAACCCTCCTGGTTCCAAACATGGACTGAAAAGGCAGAAACTCCTCCCCCCTGGCTTGTTATACTCCTCGACGCTTCCTAATGATGTCAGATGATATGAAATACCTCTTTGGCTGCTTCAGTCAGATGATACCTGTCCCCTCTAATCTGCGTCACGTCCTTTGAGGCCTGCTGAAAACTGAGGCCTAAATGGGGACCTATGCTGACTAGAGCCAAAACTACTGCAGTCTATATATCAGTCTCTCTGTATCCATAATATCTATATAATATATATTGATCTAATTTCCTAAATGTGTGTACATATTTATATAAACTATATGTACATTCCTTGGGTTAGTTTTGGAGTTGATCATACCCCAGCAGCACAGAGGGTGCCCCATGTCCGTGTAAGCACATTCCCCCCGGGCTGGAGCAAGTTCCCAACAGCAGGGAGCTGTTCCCAGTTTAGGCAGAGCCTCCAGACATGTCTCTCAGCCAACAGGAGCAGTGCCTGGGAGGTTGTGCTTCTCTGACACTAGACATTCCTCCATATATTTGCTCAGCGCTCCTGGTGCCGTGGGAAAGCATTTGGAGGGTGCTGGGTGGGAGTTTCAAACCTGCCAAGAGCCCTTTTAGCCCTCTTTGTGAGCATCAGCAGAGTTTTCTTGGTGCCCCCGTCCTGATCTCGACCCTTCCTTACACACAGACCTGCACTGCATCAGTGCAAAGCTGTTTGGGGGCACTTCCCAGGCAAAGGTGTCCCAGCATCCTGCCTATGATTCTTGGGTTTGCCACAGCCCTCTTGTGTGGGAGATACCCTTTGTAGCTCTTAGTGCCCTGGCTGTAAAGTGGAAATTTAAAAAAAATAATTATAGCCAGCTTCTCCATCTGAGGGGCATTGATAGATGAAAGCACCACTCTGACACCAAGGTCTTATGCAAGATAGATAGATAGATAGATAGACAGACAGACAGACAGTTATAACATAATATTATATATATATAATATATATAATACGAGGAACCCAACATGTGCATCATTAGCTGTATAGTTGTCTAAATGACTGTCCCAGTCNTGGGGAACCACTGGTTGGACGCAGAGGAGGAGCAGACCCTGGAGAGGAGGAGCCCACCACTCTCCACCAGACTGGGACATCATCTGCACCAACAGGTTTTTCACCTCCTTTTCCTTTGGACTCGGGGGAACCCCGTGGGGCTCAGCACAGGGGCCACCAAACCCCACTGTGTTTGTGCCCCAGGGGGCTGGGTTCCACTGCTGGGTTTGGGGGTTAAACCCAATTTCTCTTTGTGCCATTGCATTTCTTGTAATATTGTTATTAAATTGTAACTCTGACTTATAATCTCTTTTGTGTTGGATTTGTTTCTCCTTACCTTTAAATCAGCACAATGGCCTGGACAGGCTAACTTTAAATCTATTTGTATTTCTCCCCTTTCAAACACCCCTGCCATTGGCTCAAGGCATAGGGCAGGAGCAGCCCAGGAGGTCAGACTGCCTTGACGAATAGAAAGAAGTGAGTCAACACTCCAGAGGAGAGAACACATTCATTCAGTCTGCTTAGTCAACAGCTCAGAGTGAGGGATGGAATTTCGGAAATCAGGAATGATTCACAAACAGAAAAAAGAATTAAGTTTGCTGAAATGATAGAGGAGGGGGGAAGCAGGTGATTTAAGCCCCCAAATATGACTCACTGGTGAAATGAATCCCAACACAATTTCCATCTTCTCCAACAGTGAAGAATCATTCATTGAAAACGATTTGTCATATGATTTTTGGTTTGTTTGGGATTTTTTTTAAACCTCTTTCCATCTTCTAGATCTTCAGGATCCTGAACCTGAGGGTAATAACTCGGTGATTCAACTTCCCGTTGCTCATTCCCTGCCATTTTTTTTTTTGTAGACCAAGATTTCAATTTTCTCAGTGGTCTTAGTAACTATCCTGAGATACAAGATTTTGCCATTTCCATTCTCCAGCACATTTGCTGCACGTGAAAAAAGAATCCTTCAGTGGGAAACCACGACAATTGGTGAATGAAGTTCTACCTGGGCTCCAATGACCTGGGTGAGACCAGCTTAGGAGGGTGGGCTTCAATGTGGTGATGTGTCGGGGTCACAATGTAGACTCAGCTTCAGATTCCTTTCCCAAGTCTTATCATAGAATCATAGAATGGATTGGGTTGGAAAAGCCCTCTGAGATCATCAAGTCCAACCCTTGGGCCAACTCCAGTCCCTTTACCACATCATGGCACTCAGTGCCACGGCCAAGCTCACTTGAAAAACCTCCAGGGATGGGGAATCCACCCCCTCTCTGGGCAGCCCATTCCAATCCCTCAGCACTCTCTCTGCAAAGAAGTTTTTTCTGCTCTCCAACTTCAATTTCCCCTGGCAGAGCTTGAGCCCCCCGTGCCCCCTTGTCCTATTGCTGAGTGCCTGGGAGAAGAGACCAACCCCCACCTGGCCACAACTTCCCTTCAGGCACTTCCAGACAGTGCTGAGGTCACCTCTGAGCCTCCTCTGAGCCTCTTGGTATCCCCCTGCTTATGAGGATGGGAATAGAAGGGAGGGACAGCGTTTTTAATACAGATATTTTTGCTTCAAAGGACTCCCTTCCTGACACATGTGCCTTTGTTAAGCTCAGGAGTAGAAGCTGCAAGTTCCAGGTTGAATCTGAGTGTTGAATCTTGGTTATTCTCCCCCCCTACACTTTTCTGCACCCCTTTAAAAACTCCCCCAAACTTGTGCATCTACTGTGCCTTCTGAAGAGGAATTATGAGCTACAGAAAAATGTATGTGCATCAAAAACTTCCTTTCCTTCTATGAATATCCTTCACTCTCACTAAGGAAGACCTAAAAGCAGCTCATGGTTTTCCCAGCCTAAACATTAACAGTGCTTTGCTTATGTGGCACAACTGCCACTTCAATCTTTCTTTAATGGACATGTCTCAGTGTAGCAGTGGAGAACCAGCCCTGGGTTATTTTTGGCTCTAAGAATAGATTGATCCTTCTGCAGTCTCCTGGCAAACACAGTGATTCCTGGGAGAAGATGGAGAGGGGAGTACTGGGGACACACCCACATCAGGTATGATGCTAAATTAACTCAACTCTTCTTGAAACGCAGCATTTGAAAGGGAAAAATCTGTGGGGTTTTCCCCCTCTAAAAGACCCCAAAACACAAAGCAGTGGATTTTCTACAGTTTGTATCCATTTTTTTTTTCTTCTCTGTGCTAATAGATTGACCTGAAAGAGCAGGATCCTAATTGCTCAGAGATAAAGTAATTGAGTGGTCTCTTGGGCTCTATTTGGTACAACAAACTTCAATAGAGTTGACAAATGTCGATCCATAACACAGGATTAATAGGGCTGTGCTTGGCTTCCCTCTCAGTTTTCCATTTGCTCCTTTGGTCTGAGTAACACTTGGATTGCTTTGGGAAAACAGACAAATCTTTGCAGTTAATGAGGCCCTCTAGTAATTTATCAAGCAGGGTTTCTAAAATAAAAAGGGCACAAAGAACAAAACGTTGGTTCTGAGCTAAAGGAAGGAGAAATCCTTCTCCCCACACCCTGGAAGACTTTGCTCCTCCCCACTGGGCGAGCTGGGAGCTGGAGGAACTCCTGCAGCACGTTTTTTCCAACAGCATTTGGGATTCAAGGCCAGGTTGGATGGGGCTTGGAGCAACCTGGGCTGGTGGGAGGTGTCCCTGTCCATGGCAGGGGGTGGAATGAGATGGGCTTTGAGATCCCTTCCAACCCAACCCATTCTGGGATTCTGATTGTCCAGACTGATTTCTGTGGATGTCACAGGCACTATCCCACCCATGGGATCTCATTGAACCCTCAGAAATTCCACACACAACAGTTGGAGTTTAGCCTCCTGTCTTTTAATCTCTCTGTGGAAGGATGAACACACCTGGAGAATGGGCCTCCTGCAGGGGATGGGGAGGATGGAACCACAGCCCTCCCAGTGCAGGCACTGCTGGTCCCCAGAGTCCTGCCTGGCTCAGCTGCTGTGCTGCACCACATGGCACAAGTGACACTCAGCCAGGTGCTCTCCCTGGAGTATCTCTGGGCAGCTCTGAGGAGCAGCTGCCATTACCATGAAAAAGAAAGCCTTGGAAACCCTTGATTTTGTAATCAGGGCTTTTATCTGGGCTCTGTGGCAGCAAAGTCTGAATTTCTTCCCACTGGGACTTGAACTTCCCAAGCCTCACTGTACTGGATCAGCAACTGCAACTGGCAGCTCTCAAAACTCTCTGTTTCCTGGAAAATGTCAACACTTCTGCAGAAATTCCAATTTTTCCTCAGCTTGGTGTAAGATAAAGTCCCTAAATGGGAGAGCCAAATTGCCATTAGCAGCACCAGCCTGCTGTGAGTGACAGGGAGGGGCCTCAGCAGAGCTGTTTCCATTGTGACAGTCGTGCATCTGCCCATCAGCCTCTCTATTTTTAGTACAGCTCTTGCTTTCCTTTCTTCACATGGAATGAGATCAATTTTACCTGAAGTCTTGATAGGAAACAACTGCCATTAAGCTACAGAAATGGCTAATCATTGTGTTTTAGCAGCAATTTCAGCACATTGGCCCATTGCTGAGTCTGGATCTTAATGCAGGTGGGAGGGGGAGACTTGGCAGGAGACATCTGGTGCCTCTTGCAGCCTTTTCCTCTCATGGGCTGTGCTTGTCCTGTATGAAATGGGGTGGCAGAAAAGCTTTGGGAACCTCTCAAAGCTTCTGTCCATGGCCAGGTCTGTGCACTGGTGGAAATGAGGGGCTAAGTGGGTCTGGTGTTTTCTAGAAACTGGACTTCGCCTTTGCACTGGTGGAAATGAGGGGCCAGGTGGGTCTGGTGTCTTCTAGAAACTGGACTTTACCCCTCCCAGCCCATTTCCCCCCCCAGTTTTGTACTTTCTGGCTGGTGCTGCTCGTGGTTGGGCATCCTGGGAAGCACTGGTGGCCCCCAAGGTGCAGTTATGGGCATGAGCTCAGCAAACTGGTGGAGCTCTTGGTGAACTGGTGGCCCTCCTCCCTCTCAGTGTGAATGTGACCCTGGGGCTGCCACTTTGTCCTGCATTCGCCCCTCCCAGGATTGTCCCACATCCCCCAGTTGCCTGGGTCTGAGCCAGGTTGCTCCAATGCATCTTAGAAACCCAGTTTCCATGGAGCCATCCCACTGGTGCCAGCAGTGTCCCCTCAGCCAGGGCCAGCTGAGGGGTGTCCAGCCCCTCTGAGGTGACAGCCAGCAGATGGGAGGGACCCCTGCTGGTCCTGGCTCCCATCCTGGATGCCCAAATCCTGATCACAAACACTAAACAGGCAAATGGGTAAATCCACAACTAAAAGGGGAAATTTCTTTTAAATTTTTTTAATGGATTTTATGAAGGTTTAACAATTTTTTTTTCAGTTTATGAACTGAAACACTACACTGGGCACCTTGCTGCCACACTTTGCTGAGGCACAACATAGCAGAAATTCCTGATTTTAATGTGTTTGTCCTGGAGGTGCCTTGCCCAAATGTACTTTGTGCCCTTCTGAGGCTTTTCCCCCTCTCTCTGTGCTTCCTTCTCAGTGGGTGTGCCTTTCTTTCTCACATCTCTCTCACCAATGCCAATCTCAGAACATTTTTTCTCCTTCCCCACAAAATGCCATGTTCCAACCTTCAGACCTGTGAAGGAACATTGACACCTAAACTCTGGGACACTTCATATCTGCCTCCCAGCTGGGTGAAAACAGAAATGTCCTTGTCCTGTGAGAGCAGTCACTGCAAACAGCTCCACACTCATTCTGAGAAGAAGTGACCCATTTTGGAGAGAGCTCTGCCAGAATTATGAACTGCTGTTCAGGCAGTAAAAGATGTCTCTGGGGGAATGTAAAAGGGGGGAAGTCCTAAAATCTTGAGTTGTGAATAAAGTCTGCAGGACCAGGATTGTATTTAACCCTTGAGCTGTTGGCACTACCAAAAAAATTAATTTCAGCTTGTTCCTGGCGTTCACATCACCTTCTCCCTTGGCTGCCCCATGTCCTGGTCAGAGAGGGGCAGGTCCAGCTGGGGTTTGGTTTGCTCTGGGGCTGCCTCCAGCTGGAGGGAGGGAGGTTTTCCCCAGCCCATCCTCGGCTCCCAGATCCCCTCCCATGCCCCAGCTCCATTCTCCCAGGGATGTGCATATGCAGGACCAGACCCATGGGAAGATCCCACGTGGCTGTGGCACATCCCTCAGAGCTGGATGAACACTGGGCAAAGTTTCTCTGGTAGGAGGATCCAATGCCAAAGCCTGGCCATGGGTCCATCCCTGTGCCCATGGGAATCTCATGTGATGTAATAAGACCAAGTGCTGCTGCTGCCTCTGGGTTGGGGCAACCCCTGGAGAAGTGCTGGCTTGGGATGAGCAGCTGGAGCAGCCCTGGGAGAAGGACCTGGGGGTGCTGGTGGGGGAGAGGCTGGCCATGAGCTCTCAGAGCCCAGAACCCCCTGTGCCCTGGGCTGATCCCCCAGTGTGGGCAGCAGGTGGGGGGGTTCTGCCCCTCTGCCCCCTCAGGTGAGACCCCACCTGCAGAGCTGCCCCAGCCCTGGGGGCCAGCACAGGAAGGATGTGGAGCTGCTGAAGGAAGTCCACAGGAGGTCACCAAGATGATGAGAGGGATGGAGCAGCTCTGCTGTAAGGAAAGGCTGAGAGAATTGGGATTGTTCAGCATGGAGAAGAGAAGGCTTTGGGGTGACCTAATTCAGTACCTGAAGGGAACCTGTGAGAAAGATGGAGAGAGACTGTTTACAAGGGCCTGGAGTGGCAGGACAAGGGGAATTGCTTCCCAGTGCCAGTGGGCAGGGTTACGTGGGACATTGGGAAGAAATTCCTCTCTGGGAGGGTGGGCAGGCCCTGGCACAGGTGCCCAGAGAAGCTGTGGCTGCCCCAGCCCTGGAAGTGCCCAAGGCCAGGTTGGACAGGGCTTGGAGCAACCTTGGCTGGTGGGAGGTGTCCCTGCCCATGGCAGGGAGTGACACTGGATGGTCTTGAAGGTCCCTCCCAACCCAAACCATTCTATAATTCTGTGGAAATGAGGAACATGCTGCAAATAGTGGGACACTGGGGACCAGTGCATTAATGGGATTGTTTTGGAAAGCTGGAAATTAAGGACCCAGCTGGTTCCCTCCCAGTGCAGAGCCAGACTGGGAGTCTGGAGGGGTCATGTAAGGCAGGGCTGGGCACTGCCAGCAGGGCTGGGGCACGCACAGTGCTGGCTGTTGGCTGCAGCAGCTCTGGAATGAGCAGAGAGAGAATGCATAGAAGCAGATCATTTGTAGGAGAAAAAAAAAGAATCAAGAAAGGATTATTTAGTCACTCACCTTGCCTGCTGTGGTTATGTTTGATTTAGATGCAGAAAAGTGTGTTGCTGGAGGTCTTACTCTGCATCTCACATTGAACTTGCAAAATCTGCCTGTAAATCTTTACATTGCAATCCAGACTGAGAAGGTGCTGGTTTTAATGGTGGGATTTCACCCAAACATCTGACTCCTTTGTAACTCCAGAAGTGTATTTCCATTTTTTTCCCCTGCAATGGATTTACAAATCCTATAAAACAGCACAAAATCCTCCCACAGGTTTACAAACCAGAAGGAACCTGAAGCAAACCCCAGACTTGGCAAAGCATTGCTGCTGGGTTTTTGGGGATGCAAAGGACTGGCTGAGAGGAGGACAGGGAGTATCTCCCTCCACTGGGAATCCTCAGAGCACTCAGAGCTCAGGGGACACTGCTGACAACAAGGAAAGCAAAGCTGACAAGAACCTGTCTTCTGAGACAGGCTAAAGAGCCAGGCAGCACCACTCCTTCATCTCTGCCTGAAAGCCCAGGCAAAGATTTTTAAAATACCTACTGGACTGGGGGGTCCCATTGTCAGCTGTTAACTCCAAACATCTTAAAGGGCCTGATTTTCAGAGCATTAAGCAGGTGGTATTATATTTGTTCTTTGTTACCCTGAAAACATCAACCCTGTGGTATGCAAGTGAAGTAAAATGGAGTTAATGGTTAAAACTGAGGAACATATGTGTTAAAAAGGCCACTATCTTCTCTTTGTTTATCTACCAAATCAAATACTTAAAACAGAATCTTCTTTTATTTTGCTTGGAGTCCTGCAATATTTGCTTCTTTTTTCTTACAGTTCCTCGTGATGGCAAACTTTTTAAGTGTTGCTGAGAAAAGTTTGGAACAGACTCACCACAACCAAAGCTGAGAGTGAAAGAAAAAGTTTTATACTATATTTCTGAGCTCATACAAGTTCACAGATGCATCAAATCCCAGAACTGTTTGAGTTGGAAGGGACCTTAAAGCTCATCTCATTCCAACCTCCTGTCATGGGCAGGGACACCTTTCACTGGACCAGATTGCTCAGGACCGTATCCAAACTGGCTTTGAACCCTTGTAGTTTTTAAGCTTTAATTTCTAAAATCCTGAGTTGTTTCATTTTTTAAAAGTTTCCTGTCATAGTGATGATGCCATTAAACACTTGCACTTGGTGTGGCATCTTTCCCAGTTGCAGGGAGGCAGCACCACGCGTACTGGAGCAGTGGGACCTTTCCCAGTTCCAACATCTTAAAAGCCATTTAAAAGCACCATTTGGATCCCCACAGAGGGTACAGTGGCTGTTCGCACACAGAGGGGTCAGGGGTGAAGCACTGGAGTCCTGAAGGCAGTTGATGCTGCTGAGGAGTGTTGGATCCCAGGGGTGCTAAGCCCACACTCCCTCGCAGGTGTTAAAGCTGCCTTTCAGCAAAACATTTCCTGTGACTGCAGAGAGACCATTTACAGTCAGTCTTGTGCATAATTACTGTTGTCATGTCCTTTTCCCAGTAAAAATACTGCAGAGGATGTTGAATTTCTATCTCTATATTTATTTCTCATGAATGATTCCGGCGGGGAGATGGACCCCGTGAGCACAGCCAGGAGCAAGGCAAATGCACAGCTCAGGCACAGTGCTGGGGGGCATCTGCCAGGGAAATGTGGGCTTTCTGATGTCTCCCTGGATTGCTTTTCCCTTCACTGTATCAGCAAAACACTCCTTTGGGGACCAAAGGTGATAAGGAAGAGTTGATCCTCACCCCCCTCTAGTGCCTTGTCCCAGCACATGGTCCAGTCCCCCAGGGTTGACCAGTGAAAGTTGGTTGTTGCCTCAAGGTCTGTGTGTGAAAGAGTTGGATTTCTCTTCCAGAGAAGTACTAGTAAGAGCCAGCAAATCTATGCTGGAAGACTAATGTGCCTCTGAATACATTATAAATACAACTAAAAAGCAGGCAAGGAGCTTCTCCAGGTGGGAATGTGGAACTGGGACACTCCAGTGCAGCCACCCTGGAGACAGAACTGAACTCGGACCATGGTCTCCAAGGCAGCCCAAAATGCATAACTGTGCTGGTTTAAAGGTAAACTGACAGGAGACACAAACCCAACACAAAAGAGATTATAAGTCAGAGTTACAATTTAATAACAATATTACAATGAATGCAATGGCACAAAGAGAAATTGGGTTTAACCCCCAAACCCAGCAGTGGAACCCAGCCCCCTGGGGCACAAACACAGTGGGGTTTGGTGGCCCCTGTGCTGAGCCCCACGTGGTTCCCCCAAGTCCAAAGGAAAAGGAGGTGAAAAACCTGTTGGTGCAGATGATGGCACAGTCTGGTGGAGAGTGGTGGGCTCCTCCTCTCCAGGGTCTGATCCTCCTCTGCATCCAACAAGTGGTTCCCCAGTCCCAAACTCCCAAGATTCTCTCCCCTGAGGTTTGGGTGGGAGCCCCCAGTGGGTCCCCCAGGGCAGGGAGTTCCAGAGTGGGGGATCTGATTCTGGGAGTCAGGGGGGATTTTGGACTGGTTGCTGGCCCCTGAGCAGAGCTGAGCCCTCAGGTGGGTGTGGAGGTGCCAAGGAGTCCCTGCAGGGGAGTTCTCCCAGCTCCTCTGCCAGGCTTCTTTCCCAGCCAGCTGCCAGGCTGAGGGCTCAGCTGTGCCCTGGGCAGCTGCTGCCAATGGGCCATTGGGAAGAGTTGCTGGGCAATGGCCCAGAGGGTTTAGAATGCCCAGCTTTGGTGACAGGGATAAACTGCTCCCACCTGCTGAACTGAGACAGTAATCATGTGCAAGGCAATCCAAACCCAGCGCTTCCCAAATGTTCCCAAGCTGGAAGGTGGCAGCTGGGAGTGCACCAGGCCCAGGCACTGCCCATGGTGGAAAGAGGCACCACGGACACCTCTGTGTGATCCAAGAGGTCTGGACAGAAAAACAGGAAAAAAACCCATGTCCTTGTGGTCACCGTGCTGCCAGAACAGGGCTATCCCTGGCTGAGCCAAGGAGCTCATTTCTATTTCATTAAGTGGAGGAAAATGCAGATAAAACCTCTTTTACAAGAAAATAGAATTCAGTGTTTGAAATGGATAAATTTTAGCTCTTTGCCATAGCTGGAGTCCACTGCATGCAACTTGGAGAGCATTGGGGAAGGGATATTATCTTTGTCACTGTTTTCAGAAGAAATGTGGCTCCCAGGGCATTCCTGCCCCTGATTGCCCCTGGACAGGGATTGATAGGGTGTAGGGACAAGCCAAAAGCTGCAGTTTCATTTCTTCATTCTTCATTTTCTTAGTCAGAAATTCTTATTTTTTTCCCCCGTAACATCAGTCTAAGGACTGGGATAGATATTGCTTGATGCTCTTCAAAGAGCTGCCCTTCAAAGCTTCATGGTCTGAGGAACAGGACTCTGTAATTCAGGCGCCATGGCAGAGATTTGGGCCAAGGAAGCTTTGAAGGAAGGAGCCCACATTTCACTAAGCTAAGCAGACAACACTCTATACAGGGCAGAGTTTTGCTGCTGAGTTTGGTTACGTCATGGGAGAATCACATGGGCAGGGACCTCGGGATTTGCCGATGTGTGAGATGCTAAACCAGAGCTGTAGGGATGTGGCTCTGAGGGTGGAGAGGCTGGTTCACAGAGTCATAGAATGGGTTGGGTTGGAGGGGACCTTAAAGCTCATCTGGTCCCATCCTCTGCCATAGGCAGGGACACCTTCCACCAGCCCAGGTTGCTCCAAGCCCTGTCCAACCTGGCCTTGGACACTTCCAGGGATGGGGCAGCCACAGCTGCTCTGGGCAACCTGTGCCAGGCCCTTCCCACTGTCCCAGGGAGGAATTTCTTCCCAATTCCCCATTTATCCCTGTTCTCTGTCAGTTTAAAGCCACTGTCCTTGTCCTGTCTCTCCAGGCTCTTGCCCAAAGTCCTCCAGCTCTCTTGGAGCCCCTTTAGGCACTGCAAGGTGTCTTCTGCATTCTCATACAAATGAGTATTCCTGTGTCCACAGCAATGGGCTTTATGCTGTTTTGTGTGTGTGAGGGGGTTAAACTCTATTTTCATTGAAGATCAAACTTCTGAGGAGATAAGTGCCAGAATATAGATCTGGCGAGTCAAAGTGACTCCAGCCACCACTGTCCTTAATAAATATGCATTGCAAAATCATCTCAGCTTCCTCTGATTCACATCAGGGTGTTTAAATTTGCCATTACAGGGAATGTGACTTGTCAAAATCCCATCTGTAATTATAAACCTGCATGAGGAGATGGTAAAAATGGTGGGAGAAGGAACGAACCCATTAGGTTTCTGCTGCAAAATGTGTCCTCTTTCCAGAATAATTTAAAAGGTTGAAACATGCAGTAGGGAACAGCACAAAGTGTCACAAAGTACTGATAAATTCATGCAGGGATAGTCACTGCCCACCCTGCTGAAGGCTGGTTTTACACTCAGTCCCAGCAGAGCCAGGAGCTGAGACTCCAAAGTAAATACAGGCAATAGCCCTGAACTTCTCCAAGTGTGATTCCTGCCTTTGCCAGCCAGCCAGGGTGAAGTGCTGCAGGAGGAGGAAGGGTTGGAGGGAGGGAAGGGTGAGGAGCCAGTGAGGTTGCCAGCACACTCCAAATCCCACCAGCAGTCTGAAGGCACCAAGCTCCATCTCCTTTTGAAAGCCTCCCTGGGAGCAGAGCCTTGCTGGAAGATGCTCTGCCAAGGTTGGATTCCCTCCAAGTTTGCATCACATCTGGTGAGACTTCCCAGGGAGCCAGATAGCAGGATTGAACCCAGCCCAGCTAAAAGGATGGGAAGGAAAGGTAAATCACAGATGTTGGGGGGTGTGTGCTACAGGGGGAGAGAGACCAGTTCAAATGTCCCCTCCTAGGGACACAGTGACATTTACAGCAGGGTGTGTGACAGAGAGAGCAAAGCTTCAGGCAGGTTACAGGTGGCAGTTTCCTGCCCTTTTGGCTGCCAACACTCTGTGTTTCAGCCCCTGCAGACACCATGTGGTGCCAGTTGTGACCCCGTGGGTCCTGCTCTGAGGTGAGATGTCACAGACCTGTTAAATACCTGTCAGTGCCCAGTCGAGGGGCAGCACCTCTGCCAGTCACCCTGGCACTGCAGGCACTCCCTGCTCTGTTTTTGATCCTCTGAACAACAGGAGTATCTCAGGAATTGAGTTTACTGTAGAAAATCAATAAGGAGCACCAGGAGCTCAATGGAGCAGCAGGAGACAATTACAGAACTTGGGACACACAGTGCCCAGATGTGCCTTAGAATCTTAGAATCACAGAATTTATTGGGTTGGAAAAGACCTCCGAGATCATCAAGTCCAACCATTGGACCAACTCCAGTCCCTTTACCACATCATGGCACTCAGTGCCATGGCCAAGCTCACCTTAAAAACCTCCAGGGATGGGGAATCCACCCCCTCTCTGGGCAGCCCATTCCAATGCCTGAGCACTCTCTCTGCAAAGTTTTTTCTGCTCTCCAACTTCAATTTCCCCTGGCAGAGCTTGAGCCCCCCGTGCCCCCTTGTCCTATTGCTGAGTGCCTGGGAGAAGAGACCAACCCCCACCTGGCCACAACTTCCCTTCAGGCACTTCCAGACAGTGCTGAGGTCACCTCTCAGCCTCCTCTTCTCCAGCACAAACACCCCCAGCTCCATCAGCCTTTCCCCTGGCAGAGCTTGAGCCCATGCCCCCTTGTCCTATTGCTGACAGCTTTGGTCACACCCACACAGTGATAAACTGGTCTCAGCTTGCTGAACTAGTACACCTGTCCAATTTCCACCTTTTCCCAGTGAACCTGAAGGATGCTGCCTGCTCTTTGATGGTGTGAAGAGAGGGAAAACAGGAAAGAAAGCTGGTGAGCAAGTGGTTGGGAGAAGCACCTGTGTCATGTCCTGTGGCTGTTGGGCTGTTGGAGCAGGGATTGCCAGGGTGCTTCTGACCATCCTCCAAAACAGGAGCACTGGGCAGGAGAAGGAGGTGGCACAGACAGGAGAGAGAGGAGGAAGAGAAAGGGAAAGAGGAGATATTTTGGACTGGCTGGGCAGCAGGAACCCCTGGTCAAAGACAGTATGGGCAGCTGGGGGAGAAATAAAACAGCAGGAGCTCCATGGATTGACCCAAGCAGTGAGAACGAGGTGGCTCGTCCACCTCCTGTGCAGCTGCTCTTTGAGCATCTCTGCATCCCCTCCGCTTACTGCTTTTGGGAAATCAGCACTGGCTGATAGTTAACAGGGTTTTATCAGATCCTGAAAGGCCAGAAAAGAGAAAAATGAAAGATTATACAAGCCCCAAGGCAGGGAGGTGAGGATTTGAGCTGTGAGAGTGCCAGACCAAAGGCACAACTGGTCTCAGGGTAAGTAGAGCCATGAATGCCACAGCCCAGGAGGAACATTCGTACACAACAGTGCTCTTTGCTGAGAGCCAGATCCTCTGGCTTTGGGACAGAGGCTGCAGATGGAGCCCAACTTGGCAGCAGCAATGGGCAAAGCACCTGGGAGAGGAGCAGAGAGCTCCTGGAGCACAGAGAGGCACCGAAGCACATTTTGCAGTGTTTCCAGTGTGGTTCTGGGTCCTGAGGGTTCACACCACAAGAACACTGCTGAGTGCTGAGGCTGGAGCTGGACCCACAGTTGTCTGCATGGCAATCAGGTGAGGGCTGCTTGGGGATAGATGAGGAATTACAGCAAGAGGCTGTCTTGGGTTGAGCTGGCAAAATGTCAACTGCCCAATACAGAGTGTCAGTCTGCCTCCCCCTCCTGCCAAAGATAGGGAGAAAGGAAAAAAACCTGGAAACTCAAAACAGGTTTATATATTTATACAGAAAGAAGAAAATTAAAATTACAATATAACACACACTTAAATTAATTTTAACAACAAATTAACTACTTCCCACGGAAAACATATTCCATCACTCTAAATTTATAAAGCATTCTAAAAGACACCCAGCAAAGCAAAAGAGAGAATAACAGTAAAATGTTTCTACTACCCTGAACTAAAACAAAATGTGATGCAGCAGTGGGCAGGAGCCAAGGCCCAGGACAGCAGGACAGCAGCAGCATATCCTGTCTCTACTNGAATGGGCTGCCCAGAGAGGGGGTGGATTCCCCATCCCTGGAGGTTTTTCAGCTGAGCTTGGCCGTGGCACTGAGTGCCATGATCTGGTAAAGGGACTGGAGTTGGCCCAAGGGTTGGACTTGATGGTCTCGGAGGTCTTTTCCAACCCAATTGATTCAATGACTCTATGATTCTATAATCTATGTGGATTCTCTGAGCTTGCTGCATTGAGGCCCAGCTAAAACTAAAGCCAAAACTACCATAAAGGCCAACAAATGTGCACCACAAGCTGAACAGGTGCTGGGGCTGAGCACTCCTCACTGCAGGAGAGAAACAATTATTCATCCACACAAATGAAATCCAGTGCAGACTGTAAGAACAAAGCTGAAAGCAGGCAGAAAGCCACAGGACCCACGTGCAAAACCTGGGATGAGCAGTACATTGCAGGGAAACATGAATGTGTTTCACCTGTAGTACATTGAATATTGTCTGTGGCAATATATTGGGTTCAATCAGACACCTCTAGAGAGGTGTTTAAGTCTTGTCAAAAGGTGTGTAGAGTGGGAGTCCTGTGTTGTACAGGTTCCTGCTGTCCTGGCTAGCGAGGGAGATGGAGCAGGAGGTGATAGTTGCACCCATCTCGTATCCAGAAAACACATTTGCAGGATGTTTGTAGGGATAAAAGTGCTGTGCAGGTGTGCTCAGTGCAGCCTGGTTTTGCTCTCAGTAAATTTATTGGCAAAAATGTTCTGTGAGGAGAGAGTAGTAGGGCTCATGCCCAACATTTTCATCTCCACCCTCCTCTTTAACTATTAAATTAATTACAATTAAAACTGGATGCCATTACACCTCCACAGAGCCTACGAGGCTCACCCTCCCTGACCACCTCCCTCAAGAAATTAGTTGAGAAAAACATACTGAAAACCATTATTACATCTGGGATACAATTTACCAAATAAAACCTCTGAAGTATATTTGCCAATGAGTTTCCTGTCCCTGCAAGTCAAATTTATCCCACAAATAAATTGGGCCTGACTTTTTGAGCTGTCAAGTAACTGAAAACCCAGGGAAAAACTCAGGTGCTCAGCACTATGGAAAATCAAGCCCATTAATGCACTTTTCTCCCCATTCCAAAACAAAAAAAAATAATTCAAGATATTTTGCAATAATGTCATCCCTCAACATAAACTGTGGGTCATGATTCAGAAAGCAAACAGAAAGGAGGGAAGCAGAATGTTATTTAAATTTGTGTCATGTGCCATTTTTCTCATGCTATTAAACTTAGAGGAAAACCAAGTCCACTATAATCAAGAGCAATTGTTATGGTAGCAACATTCATAAGGTACAATGAATATAAATAGCCCACTTTGCCTTGAGCAGAGTGCAAGGAAAGGACTGTTAAAACTGGTTTCTGAGAGGCTTTGGCAATAAACCCAGCCCTGCAGACCCATTGAACCCAGAGCTCCTGGTGGGCAGGGAAGGGCCACCAATGCTGCAGTCAAGAGAGAAAGAGCATCTCGAGGGAATGTTGCCATTTAAATCACCTCCCAACGTCCCAGCAGCACAATTTATGCCTTTGGAAGGACCAACAGAGCTGAAACTCGTGGGCTGTCTGCTCTCTGCAGCTTGAATCACACTGGGAATGTCAGTGCTGGTTGTTCATGTGCAGGGAGAGGTTTGGGTTCTGGATGTCAGGGACTGCCTTCTACTCTGGGAGGGAAATGGGATTCGGGATCAGCCTAACATTTGGATTGAATGACCAAACTCTTGTTCAAACCCCTTTTCTCCAAGAACTCAAGGCCTTTCTTCAGACTTAAATCAGAACAGCTGATGAAGACTTTTTGGGCACTAAAGCCTGAAGAAACGGGTTTAGATCAGCCTCTGACTCATCCTCTCAGAGCTGAGCACCTCCTGGGTCAAGGAGAAGGGATGCATCCAGATGGAAAAACCAGCTCCTGGATGTTTCATTGCTCCACATTGTCCCTGGACACTCCTGGGGCTGTTCATGGAGCCAGGTGATGTAAATCAACCCAGAGCATTAGTGCTGGCTGCAGGTGTCCTGCTGTCCTGGGGGTGGCATGGACCCCTTGGATCCCAATCCTGCCATTTCCAACTCTTTCTGCTCACTGAAAGGAGATTTCTGGGGGATGGCATGGACCTCTTGGATCGCAATCCTGCCATTTCCAACTCTTTCTGCTCACTGAAAGATTTCCTGGGGATGGCATGGACCTCTTGGATCCCAATTCTGCCATTTCCAACTCTTTCTGCTCATTGAAAGGAGATTTCCTGGGGATGGCATGGACCTCTTGGATCCCAATCCTGCCATTCCCAGCTCTTTCTGCTCATTGAAAGGAGATTTCCTGGGGATGACATGGACCTCTTGGATCCCAGCCCTGCCATTTCCAGCTCTTTCTTCTCACTGAAAGAAGATTTCCTGGGGATGGCATGGACCTCTTGGATCCCAACCCTCCCATTCCCACCTCTTCCTGCTCACTGCAAGGAGATTTCCTGGGGATGGCATGGACCTCTTGGATCCCAACCCTGCCATTTCCATCTCTTCCTGCTCACTGTAAGGAGAGTTTTAATCCAGAATCCATGATGAGTTCCTGGGAACAGCACAGCTGCAAACCCAGCTAGCTCAACCTGACAGCAAGGGCTTGGGCCCTGGGGACTCTCCAAAACCAAGGAGAACATCTGGGAAGTGGGGCTTGGGAAGCACAACTCGAGCAACCTGCTGTGCCTCTGCTGCCCTGAGCTGTCACCACTGGGGAGTGGCAGCAGCACCACACTTGCAGCTGAGCTGAAACAAAACTCACCAAGGGGGCACAATCTCCTCTCCATTCCCCAAATCACTGGCTATCACCATGTTGACTTAATTAATTGTTAACATCTATGTCATTAAGCAGTACCATAAATGATTCCCTCTCGGTGCTGATGAAGATAATGAGTAACAATCACGGCTGCTTTGTTTCCCAGCATTAATCTGTTTTGAAATATACATTGATTTTATTTTGATTAGCACTAAACACAGGTTCCATTCTGCAAATAAACCCCTCTGATTTGAGGAAATTGCTGCTGGCATTTACATTATGATAATCAGCTCAGAATCCATCTGATCAGCTGCTTCCTCACTGTGTGTCATCGGCTCACTCCTCAGTCCACTGTAATTTGGGGGTTGTATTTTGGAATATTTAATTATGGCTTCCTTTTTCTTTGCTCTGTGACTCACTACCAGTGTTATCCAGGAACTGTTCCATAACTGAAACCTTCTCTGGTTCCTCCAGGCTCCTTCTCCTGGTGCTCCTGACAGCACTTCAGACCTTCTGAGCCTTCCCTAAGCCGACCCCAGTTTCAAGGCAAGAGTGGAAATTCGTGAAAACTCCAAAGAAAACAAAAAACCATCGTGTTTGTTTTGCACCAAAACTCTGTTTCTTGTTGTTTTCCTGCTTCCTTCGGATAATCCCAGGAGCTGGAGCCTCAAAAATATATTCTAAATATTTCAGTTGTGCCCATTGAGCTGCTCCTGCCTCTGTGCCCAGCCCAGTGCCACAGAGGGGCAGGAGGCTTTGGGTACAGCAGAGGTGGGCGCTGGGTTTTGACCCCAAATCAGACACTAATGTTGGAGTTCAAATCACTGTGCTCAAGGATTTCACTGGAAACATCTGAATTTTTCATGCTGTTTTGGGGGCAGGGTGTGTATCTGGCAATGCTGAGTTATTTTATTTAATCTCAACGTTGAATTCTTCATTTAAATTATTCACAATGTTCAGTTCTGGCATTTTCCAAATGACAATTTTTGCTGCTTGAAAATATTTTTGTTTTGTTTTGTTTTTATTCAATGTTTAGGTTGATTTTTTTTTTTCAAGAGGAGAAACACATCCCTTTCAACAATTCTGTTTTCATATTTTCAATTTCAGATCATCATAAAAGACAGATTTTCTTTTGAACTGGAAAACAACTTCTATCCAGAGCAGGCCAGCAACGAAATTCTTTGCCCAGTAAGTTTAACTAATATTTTTTATGACGTTCCCATAGCAAAATTTTTCAATCCTTCTTTGCTGTGAAACTTCTCCCACTGTTTTAAGCCAAACCAGCCAAGAAGAAGAGTATTTCTGATGTGCAAAAATATCTGAAGTTCTCCACTATCCCAGACTAGGAATGCTGTTGGCCTCAGCCTGGGAGGAGGTCAGGGGATGTGTTGCCTTGTTTGGAGAGGTAAGTACAGCACAGGAGGGTTGGTATTGATGATCCTGGAGGTCTTTTCCGATCCTAAGGATTCTATGAGCCCTCCTTAAAGTCTTGTTCCCTTCTTTTAGAATCATAGAATCACAGAATGGATTGGGTTGGAAAAGACCTCTGAGATCATCAAGTCCAACCCTTGGGCCAACTCCAGTCCCTTTACCAGATTATGGCACTCAGTGCCACGGCCAAGCTCAGCTGAAAAACCTCCAGGGATGGGGAATCCACCCCCTCTCTGGGCAGCCCATTCCAATCCCTCAGCACTCTCTCTGCAAAGAAGTTTTTTCTCATCTCCAACTTCAATTTCCCCTGGCAGAGCTTGAGCCCCCCGTGCCCCCTTGTCCTATTGCTGAGTGCCTGGGAGAAGAGACCAACCCCCACCTGGCCACAACTTCCNTAAAAATTGTCTTAAAAATTGGTTGTAAAAATAATTTGATCAATCAGCTAGTCCAGACTACCGACTTGGACTTGTTCCTGTAGGGATCAAAGTCAGACTCTCCTCTTTCAGAGATGGGCTTCTGCAATATTTAGGTATGTGGGAATGGAGTGTATTTCCTGATCACAGAATCACTGGGGTTGGAAAAGACCTCCAAGGTCATCAAGTCCAACCTTTGACCAATCCCTACCTTGTCACCCAGACCAGAGCACTGAATGCCACATCTAATCATTTCTTGAACACCTCCAGGGTTGGGGACTCCACCCCCTCCCTGGGCAGCCCTTTCCAATGTTTAACAGCCCTTTCAATGAAGAAATTCTTCCTGATTTCCAACCTGACCCTCCCCTGGCACAGCTTGAGGCTGTTCCCCTTGCCCTGTCACCAAATCTGCAGCTGGGTCCTGCCAGCTGCTCATGAGCATGGACAAGGATGGGAATTGAGAGGGACTTCTCAACAACAGCAACCATTTTATCATGGAGCAGCCCCACCAGAGAGATTCAGAATGAAAATGTCACCACAGTTTTCATTGTTCAAGTTTGGAAAGAGAGACACAGCCCAGCACAATCCCTCATTCAGCACTGGGACTGACATCCTGTTTCTCCTCCAAATGAGCTGCACATATTCCGAGGAAGAGCAGGTTCCACCCACTTAAATGTATCTCCAAGAAGAGCAGGTTAAACACTGTGATCAAAGTGAACAGCAGAGGGATGGGGTGGCCATTCAAGCAAATCCAAGTTCTTATGATTTGAATCATTTATGGCCCAGGGCAAGCAGAAAAAAAGCTTAATGCAGAGGAAGGGGCGTCACAGAGAAAAAGAGGCTCTGAAAAATGCAAAGCCCAACTGCAAACATTCAGGCAAACCTGACCCCTTGACTTCCAAACACTCAAAGTCAGTGTTAAAGGGCTGTTTTTGAAAGGTTTCCATTCTGTCAACGCTTGTGAACAATTTCTGTTTAACTCAAGTTCCCTCTCAGGCCCAGTTTTTTTATTTCATGCTTGAGCTGTGCTGCTGGTCCTGGGAGAAGGAGTGTTGTGTGTGTGAGCAGAGGATGCAACGAGTTGTAAGGACTTCTGGAATAGCAGAATGCTAAGGTTGGAAAAGAACTGTAAGTCATTGAGTCCAGCTAGTAACACAATGAGGGAGGGCAAGGCAAGGCAGGACAGGGCAAGGAAAAAGGTAAGACAAGGAAAAAGGCAAGACAAGGAAAAAAGCAAGGCAGGCAAAGCAAAAGGCAAGGGAAAAGCAAGGGAAAGGCAAGGCAAGGGAAAGGCAAGGCAGGGCAGGGCAGCAGGGGAAGGGAAGGGAAGGGAAAGGCAAGGCAGGGCAGGGCAGCAGGGGAAGGGAAGGGAAGGGAAGGGAAGGGAAGGGAAGGGAAGGGAAGGGAAAGTTTGGGAAGATTTGGGAAAGGAAGGGGAGGGAAGTGGAGGGGAGGTCTTGCCATGCCTGGCCTCCCCCTCCCTTGACTTGCCCACCCCTCTCTAGGTTTGCCTTTCCTCCTCTTTCCTTTCCTACCCCTCACTCCCTTGCCTTGCCTACCCCTCCCTTGCTTGCAAAGGTCACCTCCAAACCATGTCTGTAAGCACCACATCCACAAGTGGTTTAAAATCCCTCCAGGGATGCCACCACTGCCCTGGGCAGGCTGTGCCACTGCTTGGCAACCCTATTTGTGTAGAAATTTTCCCTAATATTCAATCTGAACGTCCCCTGGCCCAGCCTGAGGCTGTTCCCTCTCCTCCTGTCCCTGTTCCTGGAGCAGAGCCTGACCCCCACCCCGGCTCCCCCCTCCTGGAAGGGATTGCAGAGCCAGAAGGTCCCCCCTGAGCCTCCTTTTCTCCAGGCTGAGCCCCCCCAGCTCCCTCAGCCACTCCTCCTGCTCCAGACCCTTCCTCAGCTCTGTTTCCACCTCTGGACACTCTCCAGCCCCTCAATGTCCTTCTTG
>VWZD01007567.1:67356-101323 GCA_013396695.1 Sakesphorus luctuosus | reverse complement strand
AGCAGGGGAAGGGAAGGGAAGGGAAGGGAAGGGAAGGGAAGGGAAGGGAAGGGAAAGTTTGGGAAGATTTGGGAAAGGAAGGGGAGGGAAGTGGAGGGGAGGTCTTGCCATGCCTGGCCTCCCCCTCCCTTGACTTGCCCACCCCTCTCTAGGTTTGCCTTTCCTCCTCTTTCCTTTCCTACCCCTCACTCCCTTGCCTTGCCTACCCCTCCCTTGCTTGCAAAGGTCACCTCCAAACCATGTCTGTAAGCACCACATCCACAAGTGGTTTAAAATCCCTCCAGGGATGCCACCACTGCCCTGGGCAGGCTGTGCCACTGCTTGGCAACCCTATTTGTGTAGAAATTTTCCCTAATATTCAATCTGAACGTCCCCTGGCCCAGCCTGAGGCTGTTCCCTCTCCTCCTGTCCCTGTTCCTGGAGCAGAGCCTGACCCCCACCCCGGCTCCCCCCTCCTGGAAGGGATTGCAGAGCCAGAAGGTCCCCCCTGAGCCTCCTTTTCTCCAGGCTGAGCCCCCCCAGCTCCCTCAGCCACTCCTCCTGCTCCAGACCCTTCCTCAGCTCTGTTTCCACCTCTGGACACTCTCCAGCCCCTCAATGTCCTTCTTGCCATGAGGGGCCCAAAACTGAACCGAGGACTGGATGGGCCTTAGCATTGCCCAGGCACTGCCCTGGTCCTGCTGGACACACTGTGGCTGGTACAAACCAGGTGTCATTGGCCTCCTGCCCACCTGGACTCACATTCAGTTGCTGTTACCAGCACCCTCAGCTCCTTTTCCAGCCCCTCTGTCCCAGCCTGGAACACTGCAGGGTGTTCTTGTGACCCAAGGGCAGGACCCAGCACTTGGCCTTGTTGAACCTCACACACTTGACCTCAGCCCATGGCTCCAACCTATCCAGATCCCTCTGCAGACCCTTCCCACCCAACACTCCCACCCAGCTCAGTGTCATGTGGGAACTGACTGTGGGTGCACTCAATCCCATCCTGCAGATCATCCACAGAGATGTTAAACTGAGTGTCCCCAATACTGAGCCCAGGGGGGCACCAATAGTGACCAGCTGCCAACTGGATTTAACTCTTTGGATGGTCTTTAACTTCTAGCCAGGTGGGGGTTGGTCTCTTCTCCCAGGCACTCAGCAACAGGACAAGGGGGCACGGGGGGCTCAAGCTCTGCCAGGGGAAATTGAAGTTGGAGAGCAGAAAAAACTTCGTTCCAGAGAAGAGTGCTCAGGCATTGGAATGGGCTGCCCAGAGAGGGGGTGGATTCCCCATCCCTGGAGGTTTTTCAAGTGAGCTTGGCCGTGGCATTGAGTGCCATGATGTGGTAAAGGGACTGGAGTTGGCCCAAGGGTTGGATTTGATGATCTCGGAGGTCTTTTCCAACCCAATCCATTCTGTGATTCTGTGATTCTATGATTCTAAGACTGTGGATCTAGCTTGTATTTCTTGTGACCATATGTCTGGACATTCCAAATCAACAGCTCTCTGAAGTCTGGATTGGTGCTCTGCTTTTCTGGGAGGTCTCTGTTTTGCCCATGAAAAATTCAGATGAGAGAACAGAAGAACCTGAGTCCCAATCACAAGGGCACTTCTTCCCAAGCCTTTGGTGGAACAGGATTTTGCACTCAGCAGAGTTTGTACCCTTCACTGCAGGAAGGGTGATCCTGCAAACCCTAATGCACCAGCAGCCTCTGCTCCGAGCCAAAACCCATGGCACTGAAATGCCAGCCCAGTTTCTCAGCAGATGGGTTGGCACAGGGTCCCTGTGCAGGGGACAGACACATCCCCAGCCTGCTGCATGGCCACAGAGAGGGGGGGCCTTATATCCTTTGCTTGTCAGTATTAATCAAGCATTAAAGCAAAGGACAAGCAGATTTTGCTGATTTAATGGATAATTCCAGCTTGTTTGGTCCATCTAATTCAAACTACTAGAACTGAATCTGAAGTGACTACTGGCTGTCCCTGCTTATCTTTGTCAATGGATTTAGGCACAGGTCAATGCAGGTAATCAGTTTCCAAGGGACTCTTAAAAATAGCAGGAGTTTCTATTTAAATATACATTTTTTTCCATTTGTAAATGCTCTCCTTCCCTGATTATTGCTGTTAATTTCAGGGGTTTGCTTAGATATTTTTATCTCTGCAAAATTAAATCTTTTCTTTCTTACTATGAAAATAATTTTTTCCATCTCCTAGTTGAACCTCTAATGACATATATATGAATTATGGTTTGTTAAGGCACTCTTCTTACTGAAACAGTTTGTAAAGGAGGGGAATGAGCTTTGTGAATATTGACCAGGCTTGAGACAGGCCTATGAGTGATCCTGATTAATGTGGTCATTGCTTGAGGAGGAGAAAAAGATTTGCAGAAGACTCCAACACAATCTCTTTTACACTAGAAATGCTGCACATTCCTCTTTTTCCTGCACACTCCTCTTTTTCCTGCTTGCACCAACAGCAAAGTACAAGTACAAGCTCCAGAAAATTTACAGAGGCACGCTGCTTCGTTTGTCCAATTAAAGATGTTCAAACCTCATCAGTCTTCCCCAAAGGAGAAGGGAGATATGATTCCCTCTGACAAATTAATGACCTTTGACCTTTGAAATATTTTTTTGGGGTGGGGTACTAATTGACAGGAGGCTCAAGAGGAGCCAAGAGTGTGCCCAGGTGGCCAAGAAGGCCAATGGGATCTTGGCCTGGAACAAAACTAGCGTGGCCAGCAGGCCCAGGGCAGTGAGCCTTCCCCTGGACTCTGCCTTGGGGAGGCCACACCTTGAGTGTTGTGTTGAGTTCTGGGCCCCTGAGTTGAGGCAAGAGATTGAGGGGCTGGAGCGGGGCCAGAGAAGAGCAACGAGGCTGGAGAAGGGAGTGGAGCACAAGTGCTGTGGGGAGAGGCTGAGGGAGCTGGGGGTGTTTGTGCTGGAGAAGAGGAGGCTGAGAGGTGACCTCAGCACTGTCTGGAAGTGCCTGAAGGGAANCCATGGGCTGGTGATCACAGTGGGGTTGGATCAAGACGTGGTGGATTCTCTGTCCCTGGAGGTGTTTAAGAGGACACTCAGGGCCACATCCAGTCCCTTCTCCAGCCTCGTTGCTCTTCTCTGGCCCTGCTCCAGCCCCTCAATCTCTTTCCTCAACTGAGGGGCCCAGAACTCAACACAACACTCAAGGTGTGGCCTCACCAACACAGAGTACAGGCTGTAAACATAAGGATGATTTAAGAGCTCCACAGACTTATGAGACGTCTTATCCAGGCTGGTGAGTCAGGGTTTGTCTGTCCTCCTCAGTAGGATTGATCCTAAGGTCACCTCACAGCCTAGTCCTGAAAAACTCTGGTCCTGATTCCAGGCTGTTCCCTCCAGGCTGTCCAGCCTTCCCAGTACTGAGCCCAGCTCTTCCCCAGTTCCATGCCAGCCCTACACCACTCTGCCATGGGCTGGGGCACACCAGGACATGCAGTTTGCAAGCACAGAAAGTTGTCCAGCAGGGATCCTGCAACTCCCACCTTGTCCTTTACCTTTGGCAAAGACAGCCCAGGGATGGTTTCAGAGCAAGGCTTCCCAAAGGGATGTGGGATAGATTTTATTGTGCACTTTAGAAAGAAGGAGCTCAGTGGGAATATCTTTTGTGCAAGGAACAATAGCAATAAACAGAAAAAAGTGAGAGAAACTCAGTGCAAGAGTTGCCACCCTAAAATATCAATGTTCTTATTTGCCTGAGTCTTAGTGAAGTTCTTTGTGTGAAATCTCAGACGAATTGACCATCAGTTTTAAGGATTGACCCAGAAAGGTACTGGAAAACTTGAAAGGCAGGAGACATCTTTAAATGCCAACCTTTGAAATGTTAAATAAGACAGAGACTCAGGAACTTCCCTTTCAAACCTACATAACATCAGTTTTCAGAAAACACTGAGCTGGATAATCAAATAGTCTATCTGTGAGCTCACAGCAGAGTATAAAGGGATGAGTAACAGTCTGTATGGATTTGTCAAGAACAAATATGTCAAACCAATCTAATTTTCCTTTATGACAGTGCAAAAAGCCTTCTGGATAGAGAAGAAACAGACCATGTCATAGATCTTGATTTCAGTAAGGCTTTTGACACTGTCTCCTCTGATACTTTCATGAGCTAGAAAAATATCATCTAAGTGAGTATATTATTGGGTAGTTGCAAAACTGGTTAGAAAATTATAGATGGAGCAATCATTGACAGATTACTGTCAAAATTGGGTGCTTACTGTATGGACTAAGCTTTCAGCACTTTCATTAATGGTCCTGATGATGGAAGAGAGAAAACACTTCTCAAGCTGGCTGACACCTCCACATGGAAAGGATTGCCAGTATTTTGGAAAACTAGACTCAAAAATGAACTTCACAGATTCAGAGCTGAGTTGGAGATGATCTGGAAAAAACAAAAAAAGAGATGCTACTTGGTGGAGATAAGTACTCTGGAAAGGAACAGTCAGCTGTGTGAATTCCAAAGGGGGAACAACTGGCTGATGAGCACATCTGAAGGGAAGTCTCTGAGATTACTGAAGATCAGATGCTCAGCAGGTGCCAACAGCATCCCTGTTGGGAGAAGGCAAAGCTCCACTCCACACACTTAAGCGTGATCTCTGAGCCATGTCAAGAAACTCCTCCATGTAGTTTATCTTTCAGGCTTTGAATACATAAGGTTAGTGCTCAGCCAGTCATTGTGTCCCTGCACAAAACACACTGTTCCTTAAAATCATTTTTCCTCAACTTAGCAGCAAATTTAGCTTTGAACATATTGGGCTTGGCAAGGCAAGACTGAAATTCTGGTGTGACTGTGGATCAAACTGTCCAGCATTCCCATTAGTTATTTTTTGCTGCCCACTTGTCTTCTGAACCCCAGTGCTCCTGAGAGTGCAAGGGTGGGGTCAACCTGGGCAACCAAGAAGGCTCCTGTTAAAATCTCAGCAGCAAAACACTTTGCTTCGCTGGTTGTTGCTTAAACAAATAAAACCAGTCATATGAGGCCAAGGTCCAGTTTTGCTTTCCTTTCCAACAACAGAACCCTGAGATTAGCTCAGCTGGTTAAAAAACTTGGTTGTAATAACGCCAAGGTCATGGGTTCAATCCCCTGTAAGGACCATTGACTTATGAGTTGAACTCAATGATCCTTGTGGGTCCCTTCCAACTCAGAATAGTCTGGGATTCTGTGAACAGCCTTCTCTTCTCCTCAGTCCTACAGCAGCATAACAGTCCTTGCTGTTTGCTCCAGGCAAGTCCTGCCTTTCCAGAGCCGTAAGAAGCCACACAGAGCCTTTCCATGGAAAATGTTGGGACAAACCCTTTCCAGCTCCCCAAGTCTCTACACACGAGCACAGAAAGGCTGAGATGCTCCAAGCCCTCCCCATCCCTCCCGCTTCCTCTTTTTTTTAATCGAGCAAATCTGATTAAAGCTGTGCAGGAGAGAAGCAGATGGCAGTTTTGACGTTAGGTGAAGACAGCTTAATCTCCATCTGTGCTGACATTTTCCCGTCTCCCTACGAGCGCTGGCCCCCTGATAATCACTGACGTGGGGCTGGGCACTCAGGGCTGCCCTGGGCAGGGGGATCTGCTTGGAGGGATGGATGCCCATCCGCCCCACTGGGGCTGGCAGGCTCTGCCCATGTGCTGAAGGCACTGATCATTAGCCAGTGTCTCTGCCACTGGGCTCTCAACCTAATTAGCACCCGGCACACCTCAGCATCGCTGAGCTTGGGCTTTGCAGAGCGTCTGCTCCAAGCCCTGCTCTGCTGCTCTGCACAGGCAATTAGGGGGAGGTTTGGAGTGAGGGGAGTGGAAACCCAGGCACAAAGGCAGAGCAGCGTTTGAAGGGAATCTCATTACAAAGGGTGCACTGCGCTATCCCAGCACCAAACGCTGCCCTGAGTGGTTCTCTGAGTCAGGAGCATCTTGCAATGGAGTCGCTGATGTCTTCTCTGACTGCCAGGGGAGGTTTAGGTTGGATATCAGGAAGAAATTCTTTACAGAGAGAGTGCTCAGGCATTGGAACGGGCTGCCCAGACAGGGGGTGGATTCTCCAGACCTGGAGGTTTTTAAGATGAGACTGGACGTGGCACTGAGTGCCATGATCTGGTAATCAAAGTGGAGTTGGCCCAAGGGTTGGACTTGATGATCTCGGAGGTCTCTTCCAACCCAACTGATTCTGTGATTCTATGATTTTGGTGTTGAGGGCACTTCCACTGCGGAGTTTTCCAGGCAGGAATGTATTTTCACCTTTGCCTGGATCCAGGCTGAGCACTCAGTTTGCCAGAGGGCAAGGAAAGGGAATGTGGCATCTCGGTCCCTTCTCTGAGTGTGTGGCCTGCAGGACTGGGAGCTCTGTAGCACCACGAGCCACTTGGTCACCTGCTGGAGTGGAAGGTGCTTCCTGTACCCCCCTCCATCCCCTCGGACAGGTGGGCACTGCTGAAACACAGAGGCCAACACAGCTCTAGAAAAATGGCAAACCCCTTAAATTCATGCAAAGGGGAAATACTGCACAAACAGATGGTCCCACAGCAGGGCACTGACCAGAGCTCTTGGAAACCTGCTTTGCCTGGGTTTTCATTCCAGAAGCTGAGGCACAGCCCTACATCCCCATGTGCCAGCCTCAAACGGGGTCCACACAACCCAGCAAAAGAGGTGAGGTGGAACTGAGAGACCAGGAGCATCACAAATCCAGGTTTGAGGGGTAAAGTGTGAAAACAACACTAACAGCAGTAGGGATGGGGATTCAGCCCTGTGCCCAAACATAAGCAACTGGAAAACTGTTCTCATTAAATTTAGCAACCAAATAACCCAAAGCAATGGGAAATGTACAGTTTAATTGAAGTAAACTTCTGATGCAAAGGAAAGCAGGCAGGATAACATTATGGCCCAGCTGCACTCATAAAGCTCCCATTAATATTAACAGTACAGAATATTTTTGCAATGAAGAAATCAAAACACTGGGTCTGTGGGACAGTGGAAGAAGAGTAGGAGAGAGTTTTCTGGTGAAGAGGTGAGAGCTGATGTGTCAGCATGACTTGGGAAGGCTGTTCTTGCTGAGTGCCATCCAAGGATCCATCCCAGGGCTGCACGATGTAAAGAGAAGTTGGAACTACAAATTCCTGCCTGAGAGCCCCAGGAGATGAGATTAGATTAGCCCAGGTTTTGGCTGTACATTCAGGACAGATTTGAGGGAAGGCTCCAGGTCAGGGTTCTCTGATCCCAGCAGGCAGCAGGACAGGCTCTCAGGGGACATGGCATCAGATCCCTCAGCACTGCAGCCACAGCTTTTGGGTTGCACCAAGCTTTTGGCTCTGAGTGACACCAAGGCTGCTCAGCTTCTGCTGACCTTGCAAGGGATCCAGCATGCTCAGCACTTGTCAGAAGGTGACTGAACACCATGAGGTGATGTTTACTCTAGTCCCACCCACACCCATCCACAAGCACTTCCCTCACTACAAATGTCACAAAGCCATCAGGCATCACCCAGTGCACGTGGTGACTCTTGGTACAACTCTGTGTCCATGTGTTTAGGGTCATAAGCACGTGAGTGCAGGGCCCCAGAGAGCTGCAAAGCCAGGAAGGCACTCATGGCAGCATCTCTTGATAGCAAATACCTTACCCAAGGCTTTTGGAGGTCTGTAAAATAACCCCATCTGCACGGGCAGGTTTAGGATGCTGCCTATGGCTGTGTGACACCCCCATGAGCTACTGCACAGGGACCTTTCCTGGGCAAGCACAGCGATTTATGGTGCAATTGGGCTGTTCAGTAGTTTCCAGTTAGGGGCTTGTGGCTTTAAGGCAGTGCATGAATTACTCGTTTCTCAACTTCACAGAGCATCCTTGAAATGCTACTTGTGCCATCTTGTGTTTTCCCTGCTCTAAATCAGTTTAAGTGTTTTGTTCTCTCTGCCACCTATTTTTATGGTCTCTGCCCTACTTGAACATACACACACAGCCCAATATACAGTGTGTTTCTAGGCAGGTAAACAATCCTTCATGCTTTAGGAGGGCCAGCTCAGTCTAACACAGACATTGGGGCTTCTGACTCTCTGTGACTTGTTTCAAATCAGCTAAAAATGAAGCTTTGATGACCAAATCTCTCATTGTCTTCTGGTTGCAATCAGCCCATGTCAGATGAACAGAAGGTTGTTGTGCAGGTGTCTCAGCCTCAGAGACTGCCCTGAGAAAAGGGATCTTTGCCTGAGAGGTTTGAAGACAGTTGAAAAGTTACAGTGAGGTCCTGCCTCTATAAACTGTGAGCATTGCACTGCTCCGCACGAGGGATGCTGGGAAACCCAATCCTGGGAAAAATTCATTGCTCAGGAAACCTGGGACTGTCTTGTTAAACTCCTTATTCAGGGTGAAGTTTAGAAAGCTCAAGGTTAGAAATAAATTGGCCAGAAATAAAACATTAATCCATTCATGGCTTTGGTTCAAAGTTTATCCATAAATAATTTTTTCAAGCAAGTCCTTCTAGATTTAACTATGTGGATCACATTATCAGTGATCACCTCCTGTTTTCCTTTAACTATATTATTTGACATTTTCAAGGAGCCAGGAGGATCCATGCCCATCCCATAGGGTAGCAGAGGGCTTCTCATGAGGTGCTTTTGCTCTTTGCAGCCTGGCTGGTGCTCAACTTCACCTCGAATCCTCCCGGCTCCCCGCTGGGTGAGTGACACTTCATAATCTCGAGAACAATGTGAGGCAACTAAAAATAGCCGTGCTCTGCAGGAGTCCTCAGGTGCCAATCCACTTGTGATAAGCATCACAGGATTTGGGGAGCTCTGACAGATAACTGATGCCTGGATGAATGCTTGAAAATAGTGGCTAAGCTGATCATAAGGAATCAAACCTGGAGTGTTGTTCTTCAGCCTTTACTCAGCTTTATCTCTGTTGATACAATCACAGAATCCCAGAATGGTTTGGGTTGGAAGGGAACTTAAAGCTCTTCTCGTTCCACCATGGGCAAGAACACCTTCCACTAGACCAGGCTGCTCCGAGTCTTGTCCATCCCAGCCTGGCTTCTGAGAAGCTGGAGGAGATGCTTCAAATACTGACATTTAATTGAAATTTGTTCATGGAAGCAGGTTTGTGTTAAGCAGACAATCCAGACTGTGAGGCTGAGTAGCTGCAATTGGACTACCAGGGGCAGCAGTTTATTGCATTTTATCTGCAATGTTCAAGTGGTAAATTGGACCAATGTCAAACAAGAGGAGCAAGCCCTTTCCTACTGCACTCCTGGTTTTCTGGCCTCACAACTGGCTGTGACAGCAGTTTGCTCTTAGTATGGGCCTTTCTCATTTCAGCATGTCACATTCCCTGTTATCTGGCTTGAAATAAATAAGGTAAGATCAAAACCAGAAAATGAAGATGCAGCAATGAGATCTGGGTGTTTACACCTCGGGCTCAGTGGCCTGAATCTTGCAGAGGTTTGTAGCAAGTTGCTGACTTCCTCCCTACTGCTCTGATTCCCCAGGAGTGTTTTTTTCCCGAGTGCTCTGGCACCCCTTGCTCCCAGGCATGGCTTTGAACTCCAGCTCCTGCTTTGTAAGGGAGGCTCCAGACTGCAAAGAAAAGCTTGAAAACAATCACCCGAGGCACCCCAAAGCTGCAGCAAGCAGAAAGCAGGGAAAGGAAACCGAGCACTGAGAGGCAGGATTGCTGGTGCCCTGCTTTAACTCTCCCCATCTTTCACCCCATCTCATTGTCTGAGGCACTCACTTCACAGTGATCAAGCACCCAGGGCCATCTCTGCCACAGTGGCCACCATGGCTCCCAGGGACAGACCCTTCTTTGGGTGATGCAGCTGGTCCCAGTCACCGAGAATCACAGGGTCATTAAAACTGGAAAAGACCTCCAAAACCACCAAGTCCAACTTTTGACTGAATGTCATGGGTTTGGTTGATGGGCCTAAATTTGGGCCTTGGAGTTCAGATTTAGGCCTGAAATTGTCAGCTGCCTTGAGCTGGGCTGAGCTAGCCAACAGCTGACTTCTTCTAGCCAATAATATTGTATTCCATACCATCTTACATCATCTCAAAAGGGGTAAAATCCAATGTGTGGGAGTGGCTTAGCCAGTTTTCACCATGGCTGAGGTGCAGAGAAGACGTGCTACACCTTTTCTGCTATCTTAGGCCTTGCTGCTGCTGCTGCCGGTGCTTGCAGTTTGTTTGAGTTCAGGGAAGTAGAAACATTTTGTTGTTACTCTTTCTGTTTCTTGCTAAGTGTCTTTAGAGTGTGCTTATGGATCTAGAGTAATACACTTTGTATTAACTGGGGAGTGGGAGGTTATTTCTTGTTATATATAACTTGTGTAAGTGTGTGTTATATTGTAGTTTTCTCTTAATTTTCTCTTTTCTGTATAAATACATGTAGTTAGTTTCAGCATAAACCTGGTTTGGAGGTTTTTTTCCCTCTCCTTCCCTTTTCCCTTGGCTGGTTGGGGGGGAAGAGCCTTTTTTCTGTACTTGGGCAGTTGGCATTTTGCCAGCTCAACCCAATACACTGAACAACCCCATGCCCACTAAACCATATTGCCAAGTGCCACATCTACTTATTTTTTTAACCCTTCAGGGCTGGTGACTCCACCACTGCCCTGGGCAGTCTGTTTCTGCTTAACCACTCTTTTGATGAAGAAATATTTCCTAATACCCAACCTGTATCTCCCCTGGCACAGCCTGAGGCTGTTTCCTTTGTCCTGTCCCTTGTTACCTGGGAGTCTGACCCTCATTTGGTTCCATTCTCCTGTCAGGGAGTTGTTGAACTCTACTAGTTGCAGAAGGTCCCCCCTGAGCCTCCTTTCCTCCAGGCTGAGTCCCCCCACCTCCCTCAGCCATTCCTTACGCTCCACATCCTTCCCCAGCTCTGCTGCCCTTCCCTGGACAGAAGTGCCAACAGGGAGAGCTTTGCATGTCCCATCACCCAAACCTCCCCTGGCAAACGTGCCCTGAGAAATAACAAAGAACCCTGCACCAGCCCACTCAATGCCAGCATTCCTTTCCAAAGAGAAGCCATGGGGGAAGGAAAAACTGGGGAAATACATTCTGAAGGAGCTGTTTGCAGTCCCTTTGGCAGGTCCTGGGATCATCTGGAGAGGCAGACCTGTCCCTGGGATCCTGTCCCTGGATCCCAGCACGGATTGCTCTGTGGGCAGTGATGAGCATCACTGCAGTGGGAGAGGAGAGAGCAGCCTGGGAACTCAATATCCGATGTTTCTCATACCTTGAAACTCTTTTGGTTCCATAAATTAGGCTTTCACTGAGGAAATGGAAGTGGATGTTTTAGAATTCTAAAGTCTCTGTCGCTCAGAAGTGATTTCCAGGAAGCCAACATGTCTCTGAGATGGGTTAGCAAGGGACACTGGGGCTGAGAGAGCAAGGCTGGGAGAGACGACACCTGGAGGAGGCAAGGAATGTGTCACTGTCACACTATGGTCCCCTGCATGAGAAGGTGCTGGTAGTGAGTCCTGGAGTGATGGGGAGCTCAGGGATCTGGTACAAATAGCCATGTGCCCAGACCCTCCCAGACCTGCTCTGGGATCAGGGAAAGCTGGGGCAGCTTTGGACTTCAGGAGAGTCCCAACAGACTCTGGATAATGGGTCTCTTGCCCTGTGTCTGTGCCCTGGTGGTGAGGTGAGTCAGGATGCCATGGGTGATGCCAAGGATGGCTGTAGGAAGCCAGGTGTGCCCCCATTTCTCAGGGAATATAATTTATTTTAAATTTTCAAGTCTAATGCAAAGGGAATACTGGGGAAGGTCCTACTTGCTGCCTCCCAGTCAGACACAGACAGTGGTGAACAGACAAGGACTGTTTCACAAGGTAAGAACAAGAGAGAAAACCAGCCTGGGCTGAGGTGGAACTGGGCTAGGCTGGTTTCAATCTGCAGAGCTGCCTCCCCAGAGCCTGCTGCTCATGCATGAGGGATGCTCATGGCCACTGGCTCTTCCCAAACAGGATGTGCCAATGGAAGGACAAGCTGGGTGAGCCTGGAGAGTGCTCTGCCCACATCAGCCCTTCCCTCCTTGGCTATCAGAAGGGATTCACCTGGGTGGGCTGCACAGCCCCCAGGATTTTGGCAGCCAAGACCAGATGAATGCTGTGGGCTGGGAGCACCAAAACCAGCAGTGGCAGTGACACAGATGACAGTCCTGTCACTTCACAGGCAGCCCAGAGGAGATGGGGGAGCACAAACCACCCCAGGGTCAGCACAGCTCCTGGCTCTGCCCTCAAATTCATAAGCCCATCCTTTTCTGCAGGTGGAAGGGGTTGTATCAAGTTGTGGCTCCATTCAGGTCTGTTGAGGTTCTCTGTGCTGGTGCAACAATCCAGCTGAAGTGGATAAATATGACTTCTGCTGTCTTCTCTCCATGCTTTCCTTCAGGTCCTCTGCCCATCCTTCAGCACACCCAGTGCTGCTGTGGGTTACACAGGAAAGGAACTCAGTTCCCAGGACTGCAGAACACAGAATCCTTGGCTGGTTTGGGTTGGAAGGGATTTTAGAGTTCATCTCCCGCCAATTCCCTGCCATGAGCAGGGACACCTCCCACTAGACCAGGCTGATCAAAACCTCATCCAACAAGGATATTTCTCTTTAATGGACTAATTAGGTCCTGGCTTGTGCTTTCCAAAAGGCAAATATTTAGTGGCTGATGTTGGTTCTGCAGCTGATGGACACAGTAAAGTTGCAAGAAGTGTGTCATAGAAAGTGGGATCCTGTGGAGGCAAAGGCAGGAGGGGGGATGGAGGTTGGGACATCTTAGCCAGGGGCAGATTCAGAACACACTTTGCAAGCATGGGATGGTGGTGAAACACATCTTTGGAGCAAGGCAGCTCCACTGGTTGACTCTTTGGAATGTATTTCTTCCCCACCAGCCATACCCCTGGCTGGGTCATGTCAGCTCTCTATAGGTGACAAAGTATAGATGGCACAATCTCCATGGGGACAGAAGGGAACCTGTGGGAGGCCCCAGGGATAGGAAGGAAGGTCCATCCTGCTCAGATACAGTCTCAGAGGTCAGTAAGGAAAGCAGAATCCATGGAGGGCAGGACATTCCTCAGTACATCCTCCTCCAGTCCCAAGTGATTTTCACCTCAGGACTTCCTCATCCAGAAGGATGAGTTCCATTTTCATAAATTCATTTCACTGGCTTTGACAGTGATGCTTTTCCAGCAGCTTCCTGAGCCCCCAAAAGGCATTTAGTGTGGTGTGGTGCCAGTGTGGGAAGTGAAAACTCATTTCCAGCTGTGCTGAGCCCCCCAAGCTGATGCATGGCCTTGGCTGCCCACTGGCATCGTGCCCAAGAAGGAAGTTTATGCAACCAAAATAAAGATTCCTTCTTCATTACCCTTCTTGAAATAGGTTTATGCTAAAGCTGTGCCATGTGAACCTGCTTTGCCACTGCAAGGGAGAGACAAATCTAAGCATTAAGCCTTACCCCTGCAAAGCATAATGGAAATCAATGTAGTTGTTGTCTCCCTCTGACACTGCTGCAGGTGCAAAGAGATGCTGCTGAGCATCCTGCTGAGAACTTGGAGCATTCTGGCAAAAGGGATGGCTCAGAGATATTCCCTCTGCTCCAGGGACTTCCAGGATCTGGAGCATCAAGACAAAGTCACTGAGGCTTTAAAAAAAAAATCATAATATAATAAAAAAGAATCAACTCCATGTTCCTAAGTCTCAACACCTTCTTAATACACTCTGCTGAAATCTAGCCTCATTGCAGAGTCACAAGGAAGTGAATTGTCAGTCTGCTGTTCCTCTGTACCCTTTTATTTTTTATTATGCTTTCACTCCTTGTTCTCCAACTTGCTGTGATTTTCAGACCTTGTTGAACATTGAAGGTGCCTGTCTATTATTCCAGCATCTCTACTCTGCTGTCATTCAGACTTCAAATCCAGTGTCTACTCCTCCCTAGTTCTGTGCTCCCTCTGTGCAGAGCAAGCTGAAAAGCAGCAACCTGGTTTTTAAAGACTCCCATTCTTTTTGGTGACTCTCTCCCCTAGACAATATGTTCCTCTCCTGAAAACTCTGCAGTGGAGATTTCCCTTCCAGCTCCTTTCCCTGCAGAAGGGGGAGCAGATCTTGTTACTGACTTCAGGCTGCACCAAATCAGGTGCTCTTACTCCTTCAGGGTGACACAGGGATGTTATTCCAGAGAGATATTTGAGAAGAAAATGCTTTCACCACTTTCTGGGAAGGAAACCAAAAGGGGAGAAGATAAGAAGGTATAGGTTGCCAAGGCAGACTTGCCCTGCTGGGCAACATTGGCTGCCTCCTGGGGTACTTACAGGATAAAAACCTGGTTATTAGCCTCCAGAAATAAATTAAATCAGATGAACCACCTCTAGCCTGAGTGGAAGGATGCCTCAGTCAACAAGTAGCTTCGATAGTTACTCCTTCAAGGGCTTTGAGGTGGAAGGTGCATTCCAGGTCTCATTGAAAATATTCCTCTGGTTGCTTCAGTGCTTCTCTATAAATTATACATTTAATGTTTTTAGTAATTGTATGCTCAGGCTCCACAAAGGGGTTGAATTTTACTTGTCTGGCATTGTAAGCACCACGATGACAGTGAGGATTATGCTTGCCTTTATATCATAAGATCAATTACAATTAAGAAATTACAGTGTAATGAGTTTGTCATGGTGCATGTTCAATAGATGGAAAACTTAGAGGCATAGAATCACAGAATGTTTTGGAAGGGACCTTAAAACTCATCCAGTGCCACCTCCTGCTGTGGGCAGGGACATCTCCCACCAGCCCAGGTTGCTCCAAGCCCTGTCCAACCTGGCCTTGGACACTCCCAGGGCTGGGGCAGCCACAGCTTCTCTGGGCACCTGTGCCAGGGCCTGCCCACCCTCATAGGGAGGAATTTCTGCCTAATATTTAACCTAAATCTACCCTCTGCCAGCTTAAGGCCATTTCCCCCTTGCCCTGTCACTGGTAAACTTTCCCAAGAGTGAATCTCCACATATCCCTTGCAGGCTGTAAATCCATGTCCATGCTCAGAGGGTCTTGTAACCGGGTCCTGCAGGGATGGGTAAGTGGGCTCTGTACCATTTAATGCTTGTATTGATGATCCAGGAGAAAACAAAATGAGCACTGGGCTCTGCTCTCTGTAAACATTGGCTGGACCAAGGGAAGAGCTGGAGTTGTGTCAGGGGAGCTTCAGGTTGGATCTCAGGAGAAAGTTCTTCCCCCAGAGGGTGGTGGGCACTGACCAGGCTCCCCAGGGCAGTGGGCACAGCCCCAAGGCTGCCAGAGCTCCAGGAGGGTTTGGATGATGCTCTGAGGGACAGGGTGGGATTGTTGGGGTGTCTGTGCAGGGCCAGGGTTGGACTGGATGATCCTTGTGGGTCCCTTCCATCTCAGGATATTCTGTGGTTCCATGAAAGGTTCAGGTGGCAGGAAGCCCTGGGGAGATGCTGGAGAGGTTATTGCTGTTGGAAAGCAGCCTGGCTTTTTGGGAAGCTGGGCATAACCCAGCAGTGTGCACTGTAATTGGGATGGGTGGGAAGTCATTCCCACTGGAGTAAAGGCTGGGGTGGACACACAACTGTGCTGGAAAGCAGCAAGACATGGAAAGCATGAGGGAAATCAGTACTCAGTGGGAAGGTCCACAGCAATGTCCAGTGTTGAAGAACAGCCACAACTGAAGAAGAATTCTCCTAAATTTGAGGAGACATTTAGAGATGCACCAGAGGAGGGATTAGATAATGAGATAAAGTCGGGGAGGTGAGTAACTCCCCAAGTTCAATCAGATAAACTTAGCCAAGGCTAAAGATGAGTGATCCCAAAATAAGGCAGTGAAATTTAATACCAGAGGTACAGTAAGATCTAAAACTAAAAGCACAGAACAAACCTATTCAGACTATTAATAAGCTCTGTGGGTTCATTTAACAAAGAACATCCCTGTTAAAACAATGAGTGAAGGGTTCTCCATCACATCCAGTGAGCAGTAATGGCTGGCAGTGTTTATTGTGGGCACAGCCCAGTTCAGATGGGGTGTCTGTGGTGTGGAGGTGAGAGGAGATGACCTCAGTGTCCCAACTGCACCAGGGCAGGGCTGTGATGCCCCAGGATTACATGCTGCTTTATCTCATCTCTGCACAGACTAAGCTAGCAGGGACCCAGTTCTCTCTCACAGGGCCATCTGACATGGATAAAATCACACAGATTGTGTTGATAAAATAAAAAAGAACTAAAAACTATGAAATCTGTGCCTGGCCCATGTTCAGTTCTGCAGTGAAGGCAGGTCTGGACCAGCTGTGCAGCCCAAATGCTGAATTCCTGCCACAAGCACTCAAAGACAGCATTTGGTGAAGATCTGCAGGGACCCAATATGTGTGTGGGAACCACTGGAAGCCATAGAGGAATGAAAGATGTGGTGAAGCCCTTGACAAGGGTAGATGTGCAGATGAGATTTCAAGGTGCAGATGAGATTTCTCTTAACAGTGAGCACAGCCACTGCTGGGTTTCACTCAAGCAGCAGAGAAACATGGATGGGCATTAGGAAAGAAGGATGAAATCCTGTAGTTCCACCAGAAGCTTCTTTCCTTTGAGCCTCTGGTGTCAAAGTTTAGTGTCCCTGGAACCACCAGAACCTGCCCAGCTCCCACATTCACCTGCTTTCCTCCAGAGCAGAAGCAAGTAGCCTGATGGCAAAAGAACTTAAAAAAATGTAATAAATTCTTTCTCATTCCACATTGTTTTGGTGCCTTTTAGCTCTGCAGTGACAGGTGAGCTGCTGGACTGCGCTGTTTGTGTTCCAGCCTGGGGACAGCTGCTCATCAGAAATGCTGCTGGGCTGTTTCACACAGCCTTTCCCTCCCTGCCTCCCACCAGGACCAGGCTTTGGTCTCACCCACCTACAAACACAACACCTTCTGGAGGCACAGCCTGACGCTGCTGTCAGTCTACACGAGGTTTTATGTACAGCAGAGGTGAGGATTCTCATGGTCATTACTCCAAGTCAGGGAACTAATCTGTGTGATATTTAACCTACTTTGCTCTGAGGATGAATAGGAGGATCTGGTCTCACACACAAAGTGGCCCCATTTCACTCTCTTTTAAAAGCCAGTGGCAATCCCTTCTGTCCTGTCAGTGCCAATTACATCCTCCTCAGGTTCACTTGGACACAGATATTTTCTCAGTGACTCTTTTATTTCTCATCTTTCTCTATGAGCTGTCATTTACTTTTACGAGTTTCAGAAGTGATTATGTGGCTGAAGTTGGGAGTCTTTGATTGCATCCCTTGTGGTACCTTTGCAAAAGCATCTCCCAACAATCTCAGGTGTGCAGCCCAATCCTACATAAGCATTTTTCCTTATGGTGACCAATTAAACTCCTCATCACAGGGATAAACCAGCCCTGGGAATGACGGGGAGCAGGGAAGCCTATTAAACCTCTGGCAGCTCCTCCTTTACCCACTGCCAGATGTGAGGCAGGTCTGGAGAACAAAGATCCCTTTAAGCTTCCCTGGTTTCCTTTAGTCTCTCCCTGATTATCCAAAGGCATCGTTAGGCAGACACACACAGTCTCTGTTCCGTTCCAGCAGCGTGTTCCTGATGTAGTGTCTGCTGTTTGCTGCTCTCTGTTCTGCCTTAGCCAAACCTCCTTTATCCTCTCTAGTGACTGGAACAAGAATAAAGGTTTGCTGGAGCGAGGAGAGAGGTTTACAAGCCTGTCACATGTACACTGCCAGGTCTGCTGAGCAATCTTACAGCTCCCCCCTGCAGTGCACTCACAGATGGATGGATGCTGCAGCTGTGCCTGAGCTTTCCAGCTGCTGCTGTCTGGGAACAAGGTGCAGAGAGCTGGTCCCTGTCCTGCCACCCTGGTGGCAGGAATTTGACCTATTCAAATGTCATATGTAATATCTGGAAGGTTTCCTTTTTTGTCAGAGTAAGCTGAGGAAAATAAAAGCACTATATCGTGCATTGTTTATATGGCCCTGTACAGCACCCAGACCTGGGGCTGAGGTCCCTCTTGACACCCTGAGGATCCACATCACCAAAGTCATCATCTGGACAGTAGTTGTGATGAGCCCAGAAAAGGCACAGGCTCTCCTTGCTGCTGCCCATCCTTCTGGGTGAAACGTGGGAATTGCCTCCCTGGGATTTGCTGTTGGGAGGTCCAGGGTTCCCAGGGCTCTCTGCAGTGCCTGGACAACACAAAGCTCTCTAGACATTCCTCATTCCCATTCAGCCCTGTAGGACTTGGTTGCTTTGTGCAGGGTGTGGGCTGGGTACAGATTTATACATATTCCTGCCCTGAGCCACCCAAAAGCATGAGTGGATCTGCTGCTTGTTGCAGGGAAGAACAGCCTCTGAATAATTTGTGCCTGCTGCTATGGCACTAATTTTATATTCATCTGCTAATCTGCCTGGCCACATATAATAGGGACTTTAAATGTGATATATGCTATTAATCCTCGTATTGAATTATAAATTTGCTCTGACAGGTTAAAGTGCTGTGGGGTCTGGTTCTCCCTAGTCTGTACATGGAGCTCCTGTTGTGTCCTGGAGCCTGCTGGTATAACCAAGGGAAAAGGTTAATTGGGAGCTGCTCTGAGCATCAGTCCTGTTAAGGACCTTGGTGCTGGGGTATTTTCTTAGCTGAACTCTCAAAACCTCTGCCTAAAAACTTGTATTAGAATCTGCTCTTCCTTGAGACGTGCTGTGCTCACAGCCCAGGACATGCTGAAGAGACACCACCTCAGGTGGCTTCCAGAGCCTCTGTCACCATGGAAAGCTGGAGAAATGGTGTCTAAAGACACAGAAAAGCCCAAAGTTTCATTGATGCTCTGGATCTACAGTCACTCTTGTTTGCACTGAGTTCTGGGCAAAGATCTGTGGTGGTGCTGTCCTGTCTGGTACCACAGAACCACAGAATGGTTTGGGTTGGAAGGGGCTTTAAAGACCATCTAATTTCATCCTCTTCTATTCCACTATCCCCATTCCATGCTGTGCTTTACATGTCACCTTGCTGGTGGCCAGAGAGCCACAGATACCCCTCCCTGCTTTGTCCAACAATGTGCTCCTGAGATCCTAGTTTGTCCCCCAAAGCCCAGGGAGCAAGAAGCCAGTGCCAAAGCCACCACACAGAGCTGTGGGAATGCTTTTATTATCATCTCCTGTCTGGGTTATTCTTCTGCTCCCTTGGCCATTTCTCCTGTTCTGTCGCTGTCAGCAGCATTTGTGTCAGGCTGCTGCATTAATACCTCTGCTTTTGCCTCCTCACTCCTTATTAGCCACAGGAGCTCAGGGGGGAGAAGGTAGATTTGGTGGTTTCATGTCACATTAGGGAATTATGCAGCTCCTCCACATCCCAGTGCCCTGGGGGAGACAGGGGTTTGTTGCCTGACCCAGGTCTAAGGGATGCACGTGGCTGTAGCTGAGCTGACCTGCCAAGCCCTTGCTGGCTCTGTACTGACGCCTTGGGCTGTTTGCTGTGTTGCTGAACATTTATAAACAAGAAAAAAGTAGCCCTGGGGAGAGGAGATGTGGAGGATTGGGGAGGTTTGCTCTGCAGCACAAGGGTGAAGGTGACTGGGGGGAGGGGACAGGGGGACCTCTGCTCATTTTACTTAGGGCTTATGCTTATTCTACTTATGCTTATTTTGCTTATGCTGATTTTGCTTATGCTGATTTACTTAGGATGATGCTTATTTTCTTATTTTACTTATGCTTTTATTAATTGATATACCTATCATAGAATTTGCTTGGTAGTATAAAATTCACTGTATAACATGCAGCAAAACTCACAAGGTGTCCTTGAAGGTGCCACACCAAGAGGCCCCAGAGCCTCTTAGACCAATTAAAACAGCCCGGATACCCCATGAAAAGAAGATAAATCAGAAAACATGTCAAAAGAACCAGATAAGTCCAATTAGACCAGCAACAGTTGCCAACGAGTCTGATTTGAAGCAGTTTTGAGCAAAAGGCAGAAAGTTCACAAGAGGAAGAGCACTGACTTCATCCCCAAAGACCATCAGGGACCCTGCCCTGAATTCTCAGGAGGAAAAGCACAGGCACAAGGAGTGACATGGGATGGAGAAAATGGAAACCAGTTCTTGAAACTCATTATAATAACCCTGCCCTCTCTAAGAAAATAATGTTTATGCATGAAGGAAAAATAAATAGGTATAACTTACTTGAATATAAACCTGTTGTTAACTCGACCAGGTGTGCATGTTTTTGGAGGAGCTTCCCCCTGCTCCAGGGCCTGGAATGAACTTACCTCTTTATATACTGGATGTAGGGTTTTTTTCATTCTGCAAAACAAAGGGAAGGCTCACACTGTCAGTAATTAATGCTCCTATTAGATGCTCCTCTTTTTTTTGAGGATCTCAAAGTACTTAATTGTTGAGATCTAGCCACTGATACAGGTCACAATTCATCCTCTCCATTATCTGGCAATTCCAGGAAAGCTGATGTGGACACTAAACACCCACAGTTAATTCTCACTGCTCTTCTGTTTCTCTGTGTGGAAGTGAAGTTAAAGATATTCATGGTTTTTCACCCAGTGAAGGTATTAAAGGAAACCACCAGCAAAAATGCTTCATTGACATGTTTATGTCCTCAGACCAGCATGTTTTACATCCTCAGACTGGTAACAGCAGTGCTGCTCCTGCTGTGGCCCCCACTCAGGTGCTCCTGGTGGGGGGTGACCTCATTGCTTCTTAATTGTTGGAAGATTTTCTGCTCCAAAACAAGAAGAGATTCAACTCCAGGCAGTGAGGAAGATATCCAAAGCCCTTCAGCCTTTTTCCAGCCTTCTCTACAACCTGGGAGCTGCACCCCTTGTTTTACAGGCCACCAACCTGAGACTGCTGCATTGTTTTAATACAGGCAAAAAACCCCAGAGCAAAATTCCTTAAGCCTTCAGAGATTTGGGGATCTGGCCAAGCAAAAGACACTTCTTAGCTGCCTGTGAGGAGCAGTGGTTAAGATTTGTGGGATGTCTGTACCCCACTGGCTTTCTGCCTGTTGGCACCACGAGCCCTTGTTTGTCCAGCAGTGTCGTGTCTCCTGCTGTGCTGCTGGACAAAGATCCCTCTTTTCCAGGGGCTGGGCTGTGCCATGGAAAGAGAGCTCTGTATTCCAGCCCAGCTGTTGCTGTGGGATGCAGTGACAGCCATAAAGTTCCTGGATAGAGTTGTTCCATGATTAATAACAACAGGAGCAGCTTAATAGATAAAGCCGTTTCCTTTACCTGGGATCTGCTCTGAGAGTGACTGCTGGAGAATCTGAATGACCTGAGCAAGGATGTTGTTGCTAATTAGTGATAAAAGGATGTCACAGCTAATTAGTGCATGACCACAGCCTGAGATGGAGGTGGCTGTAAATGGTCTGTCCCACCCAGGGCCTCTCCCAGGCTCTTGCTGGGGTTTCATCCTCCCTGGGGAGCAGCATTGAGCAGAGCCAGGGCAGTTGTCACTGGGAAAGGTGGTGTCAGTCCCTTATCCTTCCTCCTCCTGATGGGCTCAGATGTATAACCATGTGGGAGGGATTCTGGCTGATAAAAGATTCTCTGTTGATAAAAGAGAGGCTGTTCTTTCCTGGCCATGGTGCATGTAAACAGCATGTACCCTTGAAACATCTCTGAGCCCAGGTTTTACCATTCATCTTTACCTCCCTTCAAAGAAAGAACAACAAAGCACAGCAAGGATGGATCTTCAGTACATCCTGACCCGTTGCTGAGCCATCCTCAGGTTGGCACATGCTGCTGTTGAGCTGACAGAAGTTATTTTGTCTCTCTGAGGGGATGAATCCAAACAACTCAGTAGCATCCTGAAGCTCTTCCTGGGGGACCAGAGAACAGGGATCCCTGGAAACTCTCTTATTCTGTGGTTCATACCTCAAATCCCTGTGCAAAGGTAGGAGCCCCATGCAATTCCAACTTCAGACAGAAGGGCTGAGACCATCAGTGCTGGAAGTTGGTGGGCACCTGCCTCTGCCAAACCAGCTGCTGGTCCCAGCACCTCTCATGGAGTTGAGAGAAAGTGATAAATGCCCTTCCTCAGCTTGAAATGCTGCACCTCTGCCTGCTGAAAGGTGTCCCATTGCTGACACCTTCCTGCAAGTACCAAAATTCAAATCAGTGGTTCTAGGCTCCTCAAAGTTCTCAGAGCTTCACGGCCAGGGCAACACACAGCCTGAACACGAGATGGGACATCTTTCTGTGTGTCTTCCACGAAGTGTTGTCTATGTCTGTTCATGTCCTTGGTTCTCCAGCTCTGGCCTGCAGGTCATTGGTGGCCCAGGAGGCTCTTGGAAGTGACCTGCAGCTGGTGCACAGGCTCATCACATCTGCATGGTGACTTTTGTGACAAGCCAGGTGACCCAAGGGCATTGTGGCCCAAGGAAATGCTGGCAGCTGGCAGCACCTCGAGGTCCAAATAATTTGGGTAGTGTGAATTTTGAGGGATTCAAAACAGCCTCTGCTGTGCAGCATTTGTCTCCCTCCAGTTTAGAAAGTGGTACCTGTGGTAGGACAAGAGGAACAGGGTTGGTGTCCCAGTCAGTGCAGATGGAGACCAAGCAACTACCCAGGATGAAGTTCCAGTAGTTCCAGGCTGGAGCTGGAAGCCAACAGCTGAGTGCAATGGAGGGTTGGCAGAGGGGATCATATTGCCCCATTTCACTGAGCAATCTAGGCCAGGAGAGGCTGAAGATCTTGGCCAAGGACACGAGCCCTGAGCAGCAGCATCATGCTGGCTTGTGGCTGAGCCACCCTCCTGCTTCACAGATCTGCCTGGACCTCAGAGGAGGTGTCACTGCCTCCTGTGCCCTCATTAGCCTCCTCCCCCCTGACCCTCCTGTGTGAAGGGACAGTTGTGTCCCCTGCAGCAGACAGCAGTTTAGGAGCTCTCCCCTCATTTCCAAGCCATGCTGAGATGCATTAACTTGCTCTCCCCTGCACTGAAACCACCTCGTTGGCTCCTGTTATTGGGCTATTTATAGTCATTCTGAGGAGTGTTTTGGAACCAGGAGAAGGGCACAGAGCTAAATACAATGGCATCGCCTCGTGAGATGTGACATTTAAAAGCAGGGGATCTAATTACTGAATCCAAGGGAGACAGCAAATGTCAGGAAAAGCCAGTGGCTCTTGGCTTGAGCCTGTGACTCCTAAACTGCTGGCTGAGCTCTGTGGCAGGCAGAGGAGTTGTTTGCAGCCATGGCTTTTCCCATGGAGCAGACAGTCCAGGAAGACAACTCCAGCACCTCCTAACAGAATGCAACATGTTCTGCTTTTTCCATGCTGCCTGAAAACCACAGCAATGTGTGTTCGTGACAGATAAAATGCTCTATCCTGTCTTTGGGGGTGTCTTCCTCTGACAGTGACACTCTGCTGACTTTATAGAGCCCAGAATCAATGACTCCCACCCTCATCCCCACACCCAGACCCTTCTCCTGAAGCTGGGAGGGTCAAATGGGTTGGCCTCGATGATCCTTATGGATCCCTTCCAACTCAGGAGATTCTGTGATTCTGTGAAATGTGTTCCTAGACCCGACCACAAGTTTTCCAGCCAGACTCTTTCTGGGGAGTGTTTTCACAGCCTGGTTTCTTCTCTTCTTCTCCCAGGGGTGCANCCAGTGGGTCCCCCAGGGCAGGGAGTTCCAGAGTGGGGGATGTGACTCTGGGAGTCAGGGGGGATTTTGGACTGGTTGCTGGCCCCTGAGCAGAGCTGAGCCCTCAGGTGGGTGTGGAGGTGCCAAGGAGTCCCTGGAGGGGAGTTCTCCCAGCTCCTCTGCCAGGCTTCTTTCCCAGCCAGCTGCCAGGCTGAGGGCTCAGCTGTGCCCTGGGCAGCTGCTGCCAATGGGCCATTGGGAAGAGTTGCTGGGCAATGGCCCAGAGGGTTTAGAATGCCCAGCTTTGGTCACACCCACACAGGGATAAACTGCTCCCACCTGTTGAACTGGAACACAGGGGAGTTCTAGTGCAGAGCATGTCCGAGATGTCTGAAGCAGTGCAGCTCCCTCAAAGCCCAAGTTAATATTCCTGCACTGTGCAGGATTTCAAGCACACCCAGCTCACATCAGCACCATCAAACTGCCTTGACAGTTAATGAGCGAGGCACAGGCTCGAAACCAGCAAGTTGTAACTGAATAAATATGATAAACAACCTGTTTCCAGATGGCTTTTTATGTAAAACTATTTATGCAGTGTTGATAGATGGCGAATTTTATGCCAATAAATCCTCGTATTTTAAAACATTTGCCTTCTTAATTGCCCAGTTTACATGTAAAATATGTTTATGTGCATTGCTAAGTTGAAAAGTGGCATGAGGACGACTCTGGACTGAGTAAGTACAATCCCTGGAGTGGCCCATATGCCTGGGATCATGAGAGCACTGTCACAGGAATGTCACCTGGGAAATCTTGTGCTCAACAGGAGTCAGAATCTGATCACAGCTGGTGTGAGAATACGTGCAGCTGTTAAGAACTTGTCACTGGTTAGATGGTGTTTGGAGGGACCTTGAAGCTCTGGCCCCTCAGGCTGGTGGGACCTTGACCAGTGCCAGGGATGAAGCTGGAGCTGGAGTGAGGGTGTGGTTTGGGGGTGGATGATGATGCTGCACCACCACCCAAAGCCTCTGCTTCACATCCCTAAAATCATACCATAAAATCCCAGACTGGTTTCGCTTGGAAAGTACCTTAAAGCCCATCCAGTGCCACCCCCTGCCATGGGCAGGGACACCTTCCACCAGCCCAGGTTGCTCCAAGCCCCGTCCTTCCTGGCTTTGGACACTGCCAGGGATGGGGCAGCCACAGCTTCTCTGGGCATCTGTGCCAGGGCCTGCCCACCCTCACAAGGAGGAATTTCCTCATAATATATATGCCAAACATACTGTCTTTCAGAAAGGGACTGCTGGGACTTTCTCCTGGGGTGGCTTTGGGCTTGTGGCTTGTGTCTCAGAGATACCCTGGCCCTGCAGGCACTGACATCAGGGGGAAAGAAGCCAGTTGTATTCCAGCACTAGAGAGTGTTTTTGACTCTCCCAGGGTCTCTTTCCCACTGAGGAGTTCCAGTTGATCAGAGAGATGACCCTACACTAGAACAGCAACAATCCAAACCATTTGGATGAGAAGAGTCTGTGTCTTTGAAGCTCCCCCAGGTCCCCTGGTGCCTTTTGCAGCAGGTCCTTCTGAGCCACCAGTTTTGTTCCTGGCTGTCTCTGCCACCTGCACACAGCACAGGATCAGGACCCCACAAAGGCTGGCTTGTCCTTCTGTCCAGTTATGCAGTCAGTCCTCCCTTCTTGGCCAGGTTCTGTGACCTGAGCACTTTGCACTGTCCCACAGATGGAACTCCTCCTGCTTCTCCATGCTTTCCCAAGCTTTCTTTGGGGCCAGCCAGCCCCACACCCCCATCTCTCCATTCCCCCCACCCACTGGAAACGCAAATTACAGAGTCAGGACAATCTCAAACAGGACACAAAGATCATCCCCCAGCTCTGGTGCTGAGCCCTGATCCTGAACCACCAGCCCACCTGGTGACTACAGGGGACCTTCCACATGCTTCTGGCTGCATCCCCAGGAGCTCAGCAGTGGCAAAAGCAGGAGAGGCAGAGCCCTGTTAGCCTCTAATTCAATTAGTTCATGGTGTATCTGTATTCTTATTACTGGCTATTTGCTCTAATAGATTCAATCATGTAAAACATTAGCATAGATTGACACCAAGCAAAGTTATTCCTTTGGAAATGTTTGCTCATTTAGCATTGTTGGTCTCAACTCTACGGTATATGGGGTGTTTTATTTAGCCTCTAACTCATTTATTGGGTATTTATAGAAGAGGGCTTCCCTGAGCAGTAAAACCAGAGGGCTTTGTGCACAACAGCTCTGTCCTTCTGACAGGTTTATTTTGTTTTATTTCTCTATGGGAGAGCTTTGCCTTGCTCTGTTTTCACCTCAGCATTGCCACTAAAGTCATTAACCAACATCTGCCAGTCACTGGTGATGTTCAGACACCCAGGTCCTGGCTGGTGCTTGCAGGGCAGGACTGTGAAGGGGGTAAGGGCACACTCCAGGGCTTGTCACCCTCTCTGACCTCTCAGCACCAGGTCTGGCTCCAGCTCACTGAGCAGTGGGTACCTCAGGGATGGAGGATGTGCAGGCACAGAGTTGCTGAATGCCCCATGTGGGAACAGGGCACAAACCCCTGCAGAGCCCTGTGTTCCTGCTCCCTCCTTTCCATGGGGGAAACAGGAGCCTTCCCCACCCTCCTGTGCACCACTGAACCAGGGAGAGCTGTGGCAGCATCACCCCCAGCCCTCAGGCAGAGGGCACAGCCTGGGGTGGTGAGCAGGGAAGCACAGAATCACAGAACATCCTGAGCTGGCAGGGACCCACAATGATCAACAGTGCAGCTTCTGGCCCAGCACAGACACCCCAACAATCCCACCCTGTCCCTCAGAGCATTGTCCAAACCCTCCTGGAGCTCTGGCAGCCTTGGGGCTGTGCCCACTGCCCTGAGGAGCCTGGTCAGTGCCCACCACCCTCTGGGAGAAAGACTTTTTCCTGATATCCAACCTAACCATCCCCTGGCACAGATTCATGCCTTTGAGAGGACTTTGTGTCATCCTCTAAGATTTCTAGGAGAGCTCCAAGAAGTTTTTTAGCTTAAAGAATAAAGTATGTAGCCAGCCAGTCCCCCATTCATCTGAGTGCCCTTATCCTGAAAAGGCAGCTCAGGTTGGAAAACTCATGTGCCAGGTGTGTGACAATGAACTAATTTTAAATGGTTCCCTAATGCCTGTGCTCTAAAAACAGACTTTTCACCCACAAAGAGGGTGGGATCTTCTCATAAGTGTGGATGCAATGAGGGTCACACTCTCAGAGGGTGCCCTGCCAGTGTCACTGGAACCTGTGCTGAATTTTTCACAGATTACATTTTCAGATCAAACAAACAATCACAAAGGAAGATTGGGTTCTGTGATGCTCAAAAAAACAAGGAAAAATAATTCTGGAGAAAACTTTAGGCATTATCAAAATGTTCCATTTTGATTTTCAGGCTTTTCTTGCCTCTCAGTCAAGAAGGCCTTTAGTTTCCAAACATGATTAATCTTGGACTAACCAATAGGTAAGGAAAGAAGAAAAGTCAAATGGCATGTTAAGCTGGAGTTTGTGGAAATAGGGGATATGACAGCCCATGACTGTACTTTGCTGTGCAAAAATAGCATGGTTTGCAAAAAATAGCCTGCTTGGCCAAAAAATGAGGAATAAAAATAAGACAGAAATCCTGACTTTTCATCCTAATTTGACATGTGGGTACTTTTTCTTTTTTGAAATATGAAGAGTTTTTTACCAGAAGAGAAAACCCTTTCCCATTTCTGCTCCAGTTATCACTGTGATGGGCATTTTTAGATAAGATTTTGATGGGAGAGGGGGTGGAGAGAAGTCCGGAACCTTCTGTGTTAACTTGCCTGTTCCGTGCAGCTCTGGACTGACACTCTGCATTACAAACCTCCAAGGCCAGGATTATTAGGACAGCCAAATTTGCCTGGGCCAAAACAGTACCTGAAGCTCCTGAGGAAGCCCATTAATGAGGAGAAGGGAACAAGATGCTCAGACAGTCCCTGTGCCCATCAGAGACTGGGAGTTTAATCCATGGAGACTGGATTAGAGAGGGATTGATACAGCAGAGGAAACCCAGCCTGACTCCATCTCACCCCTTCCAAGACAGGCAACTGTTCCTTTAGCACCCAAGCACCTCATCTGCTTCCTCCATCCCCATTTCCAGAGGGTTCCATGAAGCCTGACCAAAAAAGCAGGGCTGTGGGAGGATGACAGCCCAGCCACCACCCCAGGCTGCAGCCCAGCAGCAGCTCAGCTCCCCCTGCTCCTTTTTGCCATTCCACATTTCAGTGACATTTGAGAATCCTCTCAGATTTTAAAACACATAGATTTTGACATTTTATTACTCGCCTGTCTCTGGTTTATGGTTATTAGGATGGGTGAAAAATTAAGATTCCTGGAGGTTCCAGAGAAAACCTCTGTTTATCCAAAGGGCATGAAAAAAATGGCTGTATCCCCTGTGGGTGACAGAAGGAGATTTAGGAGCACTTCAGGCTCTCAGTTGCTTTGCAGAATGAGCATTCCGGTGTCAGCAGCTCAACCCCAAGTTCTTTCTGCCCACCCAGTAACTCTCATTTCACCTCCTCTGCCTCTCCAGAGTCCAGGACACCCACCTGGACTGTGGGCACAGGATGTTGTCTCAATTCCTACAAGAAAGACTTTGAGGGGCTGGAGCATGTACAGAGAAGGGAATGGAGTTGGGGAGGACCTGGAGCAGCAGGAGCAGCTGAGGGAGCTGGGAGGGCTCAGCCTGGAGAAAAGGAGGCTCAGGGGGGACCTTCTGACTCTGCAATCCCTGCCAGGAGGGAGGGGTCAGGCTCTGCTCTAGGAACAGGGACAGGAGCAGAGGGAGCAGCCTCAGGTTGCACCAGGGAATGTTTAGATTGGATATGAGGGAAAATTTCTTCACTAAAAGGGTGGTCAAGCATTGGAAGAGGCTGCTCAGGGAAGTGGTGGCATCCCCATCCCTGGAGGACTTAAAAAACACGTAGATGTGGCACTGGGGGACATGGTTTGGGAGGAGCCAGGGGCTGCAGAGCTGATGGGAAAGGAGCAGCTTCCCCTGGGATCTACCAGGGTGCCCTGTGGTGTGTGCAGGGTCTGCTGCTCCAGCACTGCCACCACAGCTGCGGGTCAAACACAGCTTCAAATTTGGGGTTAAAGTTCCTTTGAATCACAGAATCACAGAATGGATTGGGTTGGAAAAGACCTCCGAGATCATCAAGTCCAACCCTTGGGCCAACTCCAGTCCCTTTACCACATCATGGCACTCAGTGCCACGGCCAAGCTCACTTGAAAAACCTCCAGGGATGGGGAATCCACCCCCTCTCTGGGCAGCCCATTCCAATGCCTGAGCACTCTCTCTGCAAAGAAGTTTTTTCTGCTCTCCAACTTCAATTTCCCCTGGCAGAGCTTGAGCCCCCCGTGCCCCCTTGTCCTATTGCTGAGTGCCTGGGAGAAGAGACCAACCCCCACCTGGCCACAACTTCCCTTCAGGCACTTCCAGACAGTGCTGAGGTCACCTCTCAGCCTCCTCTTCTCCAGCACAAACACCCCCAGCTCCCTCAGCCTCTCCCCACAGCACTTGTGCTCCACTCCCTTCTCCAGCCTCGTTGCTCTTCTCTGGCCCCGCTCCAGCCCCTCAATCTCTTGCCTCAACTCAGGGGAAAGGCCCTGCTTTCTGGGCAGCATCTGGAAGAACAGATCTCTGGCAGTGGCAATGTTTCAGACCAGCTCTTTGCTTGTGGCAGTCCATCTGGTTGCCTTTGGTGTGGGCTCTCCACCAAGATGATGCTCCTTACAGGGCACTCTAGAATTGCTGTAGCAGGAGAAATAAGGGGAGGAGAAAGAAAACTTTTTGTTTGGAATTTGTCCCAGCAAAGAAAGGTCTTTGACATGGCAAGATATGCCCTACAAAGGCCCCAAAAGGAACCTGTGTAAGACTAAAGGTTTGCCCTGCCCTCAGGGGCCATCCCTGCTTGAGTGGAGTCTTCCCACCAAGGCGAGGCTTTCCTGGCAGCCCGGGGGGCCTCTCAGCATCATCGGCTGCACAAAGATTTCCTTCTCCTTGGCAAATTGTCTGGCTCAGGGCAGCATCCCACTCATGATTGGTGGCTCTGCAGAGTCCCTTTTGGAGGAGCACAAGAAGACGTAAATCACAGAATCACAGAATGGTTTGAGTTGGAAGGGACTTTAAAAACCATCAGTCCTACCCCTTGCCTCTGATGGCTTCCAGACTTTTTCTGTGTGTTTCTTCTAAGATAAATAAATAAGTCTTTCCTTTGGAAATAGCCATTAAGACCACAAACAAACAAAGGGGAAAAGCCCAAGCAAATAAACCCTTCCTTTTAAAAAAAATTGCCTGAACACACAAAATGTTTCATTTTGGCTTGAACATGTTTCTGTTGTGTCTTTCCTGCAACAGTAAGAAAAGCAACACAAACGAGCAACCCCAAAAGCAAAGTGAGTTTCTCCAGCAAGACCCTCTTGCCATATCCCATACACTCATTTTCTTCTTCAGTGTTTCCAGTTCAAAACACGAAGACAAACAACAAAAGGCTGTTTTCCAGTGTTATCAGCCTTGCTCGGGCTCAGGTGTGTAGCCAAAATGCAGGACCCTTTATGGCTGGGGGGGCCACAGTGTGTTCAGAGGGGCTGGCATGGGCAGCAGGGCATGGAGAGGCCAAAGGCAGCTGCTTTGTGTGCCCACTCCCCACACCTCTGGGCACTGTGTGGTCCCAGTGCTGGGATTAGGGAGCTGGGGTAGAATCGGCTTTCCTGCTGCAGGTGTTCACTTCTTGCCTGAGTTTCACCTCCCAGGTGTTGCTAAATGGACTCACCTGGAGGAAACATGGGCATTGGAGCTGTGTCTGCCCCTGGGAGCAGGAGGTGGAGTCTCTGGTGCCTGTCTGAAGGATGCCCAACACAATCCCTGCTGCTGCTCTGAGCCCTCTGCTGAGCTCACACTCTGCTGAGCCCGTCCAATCCCGCCCGAGTCCCACGAGCTACAGCATTTTAACAATTCTCAGGCCACCCCAGGTCTGTGCTGAGCACTCCTTTGCCAGCCTTTCCAGCTGCTGACAAGGTGTCCAATTAGTCTGAGCAGCTCTCAGCTTTAGGAGAGCTCATTGTTTCCCGTTGCTGAGGAGTGCCCTGAATTTCCCGAGAGGATTTTTAATTCTTGCTGCCACACTGATGGGACTCTCCTCCTCCTTCCCAAAGCCTCCCATCCCCTCTCGTCTGTGTCTCCTTCCATCCAGCACTAATGTACCCCCAACACTGCTCATCCCTATTAACATGCAACTCTCAGAACCAGCTGTGGAGGAGGAATCACGAAAACTGTTTCCCTCCCCACCCCTCATTCTTTTGTTTGCCTCTTCCGAAGAACCACTTGTGGATTCTGGCAGAGACACCACCAACTCCTATTCCCAGCTCTTGTAATTATGGGAACTGCTGTTATTGAGCAGAGATTTGGGCATGGAAGATTGGAAACACGTGGAATTTGGGTTGTAATATTTTACTGAGTCTGAAACCAAGTGTTTTAGGGCATGGAAAAATGGCTGTGTGAGTAGGCACAGCTACAGAGTGTGTCTCCTACTGGGCATGGTTTAGGGACAGGTCTATATCCTAAGCCCAAGGTGTCAAGGCTCAGTTTCCCTGTCCCAGGCAGAGACCAATAACAAGGGAAAATGTCCTCAAGTGGAACAAGGGGAGGTCCAGGCTGGATAACAGGAAAAATTTTCTTCACTGAGTGGTTAAGCACTGGCACAGGCTACCCAGGGCAGGGGTGGAGTCACCATTCCTGCAAGGGTTCAAAATCGAGTGGCACTTCATGATATGGTGTAGTTGACAAGGTGATGTTTGGTCAAGGGTTGGACTTGATGAGCTTGGAGGTCTTTTCCAACCTTAATGACTCAGTGAATCTGTTATTCTGTGATGCCTAAAAAGTGTATTTCCCTCCCTTGTGGTGTTGCCGGGGGCTGGTTCCACCTGTCTGCAGGACCTGCTGGCCTTTCATGGGGACAGAGCACTGTGCTCACACCTTGCCCTGCAGCACTGCTGGTTCCCCATCTTCTTAATTCCTGATATTCTTCCAGCAAAACAGGGGGTCTTACCCACTCTCCCCTCTGCTCTTTGGACCATGGAAAAATACCAGAGCTTTTCTTTGATGAATCAACTGGGAAATGGACACCTCTCCAGTGCCACTTCCCACCCAACTAACCTCTACCTCAGGTTTAAAAGAAGAACCTCTCAATTTAATCCAATGTATTTCTTGGAGTCCATTTACTCCTTTAACACCTTTTCCTCCAGTTAAGCCAAATCTTAAATTTAAAAACTCTCCAGAAATGAAACAAAACAAGTCTGTAGTCACAACAGGCTTTGCTATGAAAGCCTGCTAATGAAACCTGCTGCTGTTTCCAAAGCATTTCATCTGGGAAATTCCCAGATTACATTTTTCAATTTATTCTTTTTTTAATCTTCCCTGCTTTTTTTCTGGCTGAAATTGCCATTGCTGTTTCAAGGCATTCTTGAATATTTGCTGTTCTTTACTGCTTTCCCTCTGAAGTGACTTTTAAGCCAGTGCATGGTATGGAACAGCACAATCAAACCATATGGCAGCAGCCCCTTGTTAGGGATTTGGATGGGGATAAGGAGCTGGAGGGGGCAGAGAGAGACCTGAGTGGATCCTGGCACTGCAGAAACTGCCTCTGTCACTCTGAAAAATTACATGAGCAGTGGCCACATTCTGTCCAAGAATAGGAAAGCCCCAATGAGATCCAGAGAAATTGTTACAGACCTGGAAATGGGAAAAGGCTAAAAAGCAGTGGCTGTGAGCTCTGCAGAGGGGAGGGTGTCCTGGTGGTGGAGATTCCACCCTGGGAATGGGAACAAACTGCTGGAGGAGGCGCAGGGTGAGCTGTGCAAAAGTGCCTTTCAGAGGTGGAATGGGATTTGGACACAACCAGTTTTCTCCAGACTCCTCAAACAGCCCTTCCCCTCCTGTCCTTCCTTGCTAGGAGGCAACACTCCATCTCCTCTTCTTCCCCCTCTCTCCTTTCCTTCATTCCATTCTTTTCTTTCTCCTTTTCATTTTCTACCTTCTTGCTGCTTGGGGTTTTCTCTTTGACTTTTAAAAATGGAACCTGGCTGTAAAATTCACCGTATGGATTATCCATTTTTCAAAAGAGTGCTCTTGATGTTATGTGGGGAGAGAATTCAGCAGGAATATATATAACTGCAATTGAGCAAACAGCAAAAACACTTCCTTCAGAGAGCTCCTCACAGTTCGCTAAGGGAAAACAAAGCCCAGACAGTGAATCATAAACCTCCAGCTTAATTATAGACACATGGAGGCTTGGAATTGCAGCTGATAGTGCTGCACAGCTCCTGCCTTGTGCCTGCCCAGCTCAGGCAAGGAGCTGATGGAGTGCTGAGCTCAGTAATTCTTCAAAAACACTCCATTTAGGAAAAGAAGCAGCAAGAACTATTAGCAATTTCAGTGTGTCAAGGAACTGGGCATTTCATCTGGGGGACGGAGGTGGGGAATCACTCAAAGTGTTTGCATCAATGAGGGAAGAAAAATGGGCTGAAGAGAAGAAAAATAGTAGGGACTTGGAGGCAGAAGTCAGGAGAAAAAGAAGGAATTGAAATCTTGCTTCTTGTGAGAGGGGCAGGGAGGAGGTGCAGGAGAGTGGGCAGCACAGTTTGGGGGAGATCATGTGAACTGGCTCACTTTTAGGATAAAATTGGCAAATAGATTTCAAAATAAATTGTATAAAGTAAACATGCTTTATAAACTTGAAAGAAGGAAGAATTTCTTCACTGAAAGTGTGGTCAAGCATTGGAACTGGCTTCCCAGGGATGTGCTGCAGCCACTATCCCTGAAGGTGTGCAAGAAATGGCTCAACGTGGCACTCAGTGCCATAGTCCAATTGAGAAGGTGGTGCTTGATCTAAGGTTGGACTTGATGATCTCAGGGACCTTTTGAAACCTCAGTGATTCTGTGATTCTGATTTTGTTCAGCCTTTGAGAAATAGAATTTCTCATTTAGGAAACATCAGCCCCCGTGGTGCCCCCTGGCCTGGGTTTTTGCAGGGGTGGCACTGCCAAGGTCAGGGTGACCCCCCAGAGGTGGGAGCAGGGCTGAGCATGGACACTGCCACCCTCCCTCCTGGCCAGAGGATGCCAGTGCCAAGTGTGGGAGTTGTGCACTCCTGCCTCTCCCTTGGGTGCTGGAATTTTGGCATCTTGGTGGACATTCACCTTCCCTGGCAGTTGAGAGGATCTGAATGTCCCAGTTGAGCAGGTGGGACCAGTTTATCCCTGTGTGGGTGTGACCAAAGCTGGGCATTCTAAACCCTCTGGGCCATTGCCCAGCAACTCTTCCCA
>VWZD01007567.1:28293-67139 GCA_013396695.1 Sakesphorus luctuosus | reverse complement strand
GGTTCGTTTCTCCTGCTGGTTTCCCTTTAAACCTGCACACTGGAGCAGGCAGGGGCAAACAGAGGCTGTCCCTGCCACCCCCAGGACGGGCTGGAGACCCTCAGGGAAGGGTTGGCCAGGCAGGGACGGGGGTGGGACACAGCACAAGGGCTCACACCGAGTCATTCATTGGCCTCTGAGCAGCCTCAGCCCCAGCCCAGAGGGTGCCTGGCACATACTGTGCTGATAAACAATGAGCAATTGGCTTCCCCTTCCCCATCAGGAGATAAATGCAGTGTCTCAGCTCCGTTCCCTGCTTGGAGGAGCTGCAGAGCTGTGCTGTTCTTCCCCCAGACCTCTGAACACCTGAGGGGGAAGATGTCACACTGCAGTGGACTCTTGTTTTACCTGATTGTATAACTGATACAAAAGCACAGCCCCTGGTCAGATGTGAAGCATAACCAGGTACCACAAGACAAATAATGGTGTCCCTGCTCCAAAGCATTTACATTTGTGGCCAGGTTTGATAGGAGACAAGAGGGAGGGAGGAAAAGACACACTTAGGGACTCCATCAGTGCCCTGACATCTGACACAGGGCAGCATCAGCATCCCAGGGATCCACATGCTTTTTTCCAGGAAAAGGGGGGCTTGGGACCATCCCAGCCCTCCTCTGTCACAGCTGAGCTCAGGACTGCTGGAGGCTCTCAAAGAGAAAATGCAGGCACTCCTTGCAGCCCCTCTTTTTGGGATGCTCCAGCTGCAGGTCCACCCTCCTCCATCCCCTGCACTGGGTTATCCTCTGGAGAGATTCCCCACACAGCTCAGGCTGCTGGCTGTGGTACTGGCAAAAAAAAATTCAAGTGACATGACTCAAGGCCAGTCTCCTCCCAGGAACCTTGGGGACCTCCCTTGTCTCCTCTCTGAGCTCAGCTTTGGCCGTGCCCTGTGCCCAAGCAGAGCAGCTGGTACCTGCCAGAGCTGCAGGACCCAGAGCTGCCCCGGGCAGAGGGCTGGGAAAGCACAGGGAGAGGTGTCAGGGAATCCTCTGCATCCTGGAGCTGCTGAGCCTCCTGCTGAGAGGTCAGACCTGGACTCCAGTCCTCTTTCTCTGTAACGTGCCCTCAGTTTTCACACAGCAGAGACCCGACTTCTGTCCGTTGACCTCTCCCACCTCATCTTAAATCTCAAACCTGGGCTTTCTCTCCCCATTACCCCTTTCATTCTGCTGCTTCTTTTCCTAATACAAGAGCATGTTTAGCAGCTCAGGAGGAGTTAATGGGCAGGTTTCTCCATCATTCTCAGAACCATTAGTGCTCACATCTTCCCTCTCAGTAGGCCACATTTGTATGTTTAATTTAAGAAGGTTATCTGTCAAAAGTGATATCTCAAGGTAGCACTGAGCTGGATAAATATGTCAGAAACAATAGCTCCTGCTGGGAGGAACAAATGTTCAGAAAATTCATAGTTTGGAGGACCTCAACACTGAAAAAATCAGGCCAGATTGGCAGCCCTGTCTCACAGCTGCTCACTGCACCCTCAGATCCCCTCTGGCACTACAACCCTGAGAGCAGTGAGGGGCAGGGACCAGCCTGGGGGTTCCCTCAGCTCCAGGAGGGCAGGACAGCAAGGGGGTGATCCCATTTACCACAATAATTCAGCTCTTGGCATAGGTGGGAAATGATCAGAGGCACAGAGACAGCTGAGGTACCACCCTCAGCCACCAAGTGCACTAAAGATGGAGCTGTTCTGGTCCAGATTTGTGCCCATACAAGACCATTGCCTGTAGGCCTGTTGTCTTCTGAGGCACTAGAGGCCAAACAGTAAATCAGATGGTCTTCTGCCAAAGAGGAAAAACAGACTTATGGCTGCCCCTTGGCCACAGGCAGGCTGGAGTCACAGGAGGGAAAGAGGGCTCCAGGGGGGCCACCACAAGCTGGGGAGGAGCAGGAGGTCCTACCCATGCTCAGCCCCCCAGTCAGTGTCCCTGGCAGGACTGGTTTGTAGAGGTGCCAGCCTATGCTTCCCAGTAACAACCCCACCAGCTGGCTCAGTGTGGGGCCAGCTGAGCCTTCCATCTGCTCTGCTTTGCCTCAGCCCCTGAGGCTGTTTGGGCCCCCCTGCCACCTGCAGAGCACCCAGCACAAGGTGGGTGCAGGCTCTGGAACTGCTCTGGAGCCTCAGGTGCTACAGCAGCAGGAAAAGCAAGCCCTGGATTGCAGACAGCACAGCTCAGCTCTTCTGAAATAGGGAACAGCAAGGATGGCACACAAGGCCCTGCTAAATATGTGAAAAAAAATCATTTCTAAAGCTGGCAAGAGAAGGGGACACGTCCTCCTCTTTAATCCAACACTAAGACCAGTGGAATTAGGTATACAAATACAGTGAGGAACAATGAGACTGGTAGAGATGCAGCCTCTTGCAGCCCCTCCTGGTTCCCAGGGTAGAGCATGACCCCTGTAACCAGTGCTGAGAAACGAATCCCACACTGGGAAAAGCAGGAGCAGCCCCAGCCCCAGCCCAAAAAAAGCCAGCTTGGCTTTTGAAGATGAATCCCTCAATCCCAGAGGTCAGCAGGCTAATGGCAAGCAATAGCAAAGTCAAAGGAGGTGACTTCTTCAATCAGATGAGTGATTAAAATCAGGCTTTGAAGGGCCCAAAGGTCCCTTCTGCTGCTGTCAAAAAGGCAGAGAAAAAAAGCCAGACCTGGGTAAGGCTGAGTTCTTCAAAGCCTTCCCAGCTGCTGGGTTGCTCTGCAGCTCCAAAGCAACCCAGGTCTCTTCCTGCCTCGGACATGGCCACTTACCTAAGGATGCTCCTGGGAGAAGCAAACTTGAGTGGGTGCAGGTGGGAATGGGGGAAATGGTCTGTTTGCCTCTGTTTTCCCTCCCCTGAGAGCACGGAGTTCAAATCCTGCACTCAGCTGGTGGTAAGAGCTGAGTTTGGAGGCTCCAGTGCCAGACAAAAGCTGCTGTACGTGTCTGATGAAAGACACTGCAGGTTTTCCCCAGTGGATGAGAGTTGCTCAGAGCCAAAGCTTTGTGCTTTATCAGTCCCTTTCTGCAACACTCCCACCTCCTGTGGTCACTGGGTGTCCTCCTGGTGCCAGCACAATGACTGATTTTGTCTTCTCATGCTGCAGAAAGGTGGCCAGAGGGTGATAACAGGTTTGCATCAAGCTGATGCTGCAGGAGGGTGGTCAGGTTTGGCTTCAGTGGATGTGCAGGGGGGCTCATCTCACCACATCTGCTGCAGGGCTCAGGAGGGGAACAGCCTGGGCCAAGCAGGACCACAAGTAGAGAAGATGAAAAGTCCTCTAGTGGTGCCAGAATCTCTGTTGGACTCCAGTGGGAGCTGTGATGACTGGTTAGGATTAACTTCCCATGATGAGGCAGGTCTTGCATCTTAATTTTGTATTAAATGTGAAAGAGCAAAAGAGTGGAGAAGCTTTGCTCCTCTGCTCCTGCACATCCTTGTTCTCTCACAGAGCCCCTGCTCAGCCTGATTTGTGGGCTGATGCAGGAAGGTTTTGTTGGTTCCAGGGTGGTGCAGCTCTGGAGAGGAGGTTCATTTACTGCCTCAGATCGCTGTCAGCTCAGAGAAAACTCACAGATATTACTCCTGGAGAGAGAGGCCCCTTGCAAATTTATGTGTTCTGGTATAAAATTCACATCTGCCAGGAAGGCACATCACAGGAAAGCACTGTCAGCATACAAACAGATTTAAAGTTATGAAATAATCAGGGCTTCTAACAACAGGTTTTGGTGTACAAGATGGATTGGGGTCTGTCAAAAAGCCTGTCAGGTGCAGAAGGATCCAAATAATTATGAACTGCATGGGGCTGACTCAGTTTAAGTGCAATAGAAATGACAACAATAATCTGGGGTGAAGGAATCCCTTGGGCAGCCCAAACCTTCCTCCATACTCTCAGTTTCTTGCAGTGTGGGAGAAACTCTTCAGTGACTCCAAATCTGGGGAATTCTGCACACAGAGATAAAGATCATCAGCACTTCACTGACAGGACCATGGGCAGCGATGAGAAGTGATGCTTTGGGAGTGCTTATGGATCTGCAGCTGCAGGAGCAACCTGGGCTAGTGGAAGGTGTCCCTGCCCCATAGAATCATGGAATCACAGAATCAGTTGGGTTGGAAAAGACCTCCAAGATCATCAAGTTCAACCCTTGCTCCAACTCCAGTCCCTTTACCAGATCATGGCACTCAGTGCCACGGCCAAGCTCACCTTAAAAAACTCCAGGGATGGGGAATCCACCCCCTCTCTGGGCAGCCCATTCCAATCCCTCAGCACTCTCTCTGCAAAGAAGTTTTTTCTGCTCTCCAACTTCAATTTCCCCTGGCAGAGCTTGAGCCCCCCGTGCCCCCTTGTCCTATTGCTGAGTGCCTGGGAGAAGAGACCAACCCCCACCTGGCCACAACTTCCCTTCAGGCACTTCCAGACAGTGCTGAGGTCACCTCTCAGCCTCCTCTTCTCCAGCACAAACACCCCCAGCTCCCTCAGCCTCTCCCCACAGCACTTGTGCTCCACTCCCTTCTCCAGCCTCCTTGCTCTTCTCTGGCCCCACTCCAGCCCCTCAATCTCTTGCCTCAACTCAGGGGCCCAGAACTCAACACAACACTCAAGGTGTGGCCTCCCCAAGGCAGAGGCCAGGGGAAGGCTCACTGCCCTGGGCCTGCTGGCCACGCTAGTTTGGATCCAGGCCAGGATGCCATTGGCCTTCTTGGCCACCTGGGCACACTCTTGGCTCCTCTTGAGCTTCCTGTCAATTGGTACCCCTGGCAGGAGGTGGAACAAGACAGTCTTTAAGGTCCCTTCCAACGCAAACCATTCTATGTTTCCATGATCTATAACTCCAGGTATTTCTGTTGCTTTACCTGCCTTTGGTAGTGACATCAAGTTTCTCTGGCTGCAAAGACTTGCAGGAAAACCTGAAAGGCTGAATGACCAGGCAACCAGATGATGGATTAAGCCTAATATGGATAAATTCACATGGTGCATGTGCATAAGGATAAATGTGATGCTAATAAGCAATTCTGTATTTGAAATATTAGGCTCTACACATGCAGGGTGGGGATCTCTGTAACAGGCAGCTCTGTGAAAAACTCAGAAATGGTCAAAAAAGCGAAGGGGACGGTAGGAATTATTAGGGAACAAAATAGAGAACATCTATTTTGGTGCTTTATGCCACTGCATAAATTCAGGGCTTGCCTGCATCTTGAAAGCCAGGCACAGTCTGGTCCTTCTGCTTTGAAAAGAGGAAAGTGGAAATGAAAGAAGTCCAGGGGAAAGCAGCAAAAGCCATCAAAGGTCTGAAACAGTTTCCAAAGGAGAAACAGCCAAACAGATTAGGACCTCTCAGAATGGGAAAGAGAAAATTGGAAGAGAGAGGCACAGAAGATGGAATGAGACACAAAGACAGTAGGGAGAAAATGATTCTTTGAGGTCTATTCTAATGCAAGAATTTGGGACCATTAAGTGAAACCAGTAATTGGAAGGTTCAAAAACAGGGGACATGAGGCCCTTGTCACACATCCCAGAGCTGTGGAACTTCTCCCTGTAGGAACCTGCAGATAGGATATTTTAGAGGGGTTCAAAACGCAGCTGGGCAAGTTCACAGAAGAATAATCCATTGAAGGCCTTTAATTTTCAGCAACAGCCTGAGTCTCTGGCCTGGGGAGAGCATGAGCTGCATGTTCCTGGCTCTTGGGACAGGGATCAAAGGAGATATCAGTGCATGTGCTCCCTCTCCCTTGCTGTCAGAGGCAGACACTGAGCTCAGTGGATTTTTGCTCCTGCCTAACAGAGTTGACCTGAACTCAGTGCAGCCAAGGAACATATTCTCTGATGGCTAAAAGCACCTGAGACAAATTCATCTGCTTTGGCTCAGCTTTTACACTTGCAAACATCCTATCCTGTGCTCTCAGCAGTGCAGTGGGGCACAAGCATGGATGGATGTTGGGGATGGAGCAGGGCAGGGAAAGGTGGGGCAGAGCCCTGGGCACGGGGCAACATCTCCCCTGCCACTTCCCAAACACATCTGCAGCCACCACAGGAAGCAGCTGACACCTCCTTTGACCCTCTGTGCTGCTGTAAAAGTAAACCAGCAGGAGAAACAAACCCAACACAAAAGAGATTATAAGGCAGAGTTACAATTTAATAACAATATTACAAGAAATGCAATGGCACAAAGAGAAATTGAGTTTAACCCCCAAACCCAGCAGTGGAACCCAGCCCCCTGGGGCACAAACACAGTGGGGTTTGGTGGCCCCTGTGCTGAGCCCCACGTGGTTCCCCCGACTCCAAAGGAAAAGGAGGTGAAAAACCTGTTGGTGCAGATGATGGCACAGTCTGGTGGAGAGTGGTGGGCTCCTCCTCTCCAGGTTCTGATCCTCCTCTTCATCCAACAAGTGGTCCCAGAGGTCCCAAAGCCCAGGATTCTGTCCCCTGAGGTTTGGGTGGGAGCCCCCAGTGGGTCCCCCAGGGCAGGGAGTTCCAGAGTGGGGGATGTGACTCTGGGAGTCAGGGGGGATTTTGGAATGGTTGCTGGCCCCTGAGCAGAGCTGAGCCCTCAGGTGGGTGTGGAGGTGCCAAGGAGTCCCTGCAGGGGAGTTCTCCCAGCTCCTCTGCCAGGCTTCTTTCCCAGCCAGCTGCCAGGCTGAGGGCTCAGCTGTGCCCTGGGCAGCTGCTGCCAATGGGCCATTGGGAAGAGTTGCTGGGCAATGGCCCAGAGGGTTTAGAATGCCCAGCTTTGGTCACACCCACACAGGGATAAACTGGTCCCACCTGCTGAACTGGGACATCCTCCGAGTGTTAAGAGAAGCTCTTGGCTGGTGACAGTGCAGTGCAGAGTCACCACCAAAGTCTGGCAGGGGTTTATTGTGCAAGGTTGTGGGTTCACCATTTCTGTTTGAAGAAATCCAGCCTCAGTGCAATGTTTTACATCCTCCGGAGAGGAGAAGGGGAGAGTTTGGAAAAGATAGCTCATTTAAATACATGTTTTAATGAAAACCTGTAAATTACTCTAAGTGATGTTTTAACAAGATACAATTGCAAGAGCTGAGCAGTGTTTCTGTCATTACACTGCTGTGTTTTTCTTTTTATTTAACAACCAAACTACAGGTCTCAATTTACAGGGCTTTAGCCGTGGTAGATGAATTTTTATGGGATAAATTCACACTCCAGTTTTGCTATCAGGAGCTGGGCCTTTTTATTATTATTAGACCAGGCTGTCAAAGTCAGTTATACTGCTCTCCTAAAAAAGATGCAAAATCACTTGCTTCTGTGAAGCATCAGTAAAAGTGGGGATTTCTTACTGCAAAAATTCATATTTTTAAAAAAATTCATGTAGAGAGAGTGGGATCACAGTCTTTGCTTCCTCATCTTTCACCCAAAGTCAGTTCTACAAAGTCACTCAGCCAGAGTCACTCCTCTCCTAGGCAGAGGAAACCTGTGCTGGCTTTGTGCAGAACCAGAGGAACCACAACGTTGTTGGCTGCTGGAGGTCTCTGGCCCAAGGTCCTCTTCAAACCAAGACTAGAACCAATGTTAGACCAGCTCAGTCATGACTTCACCCAGCTGAGGCTTGAAAACCTCCACAGAGGGTGATCCCGTGGCCTCTCTGGGATTTGTCCCAGTGCTGCACCATCCCCACAGGAAAGAAAGAAAGAACAAAGGGTGAAAGTGTGAAAGAGAAATGGGGATAAAAATGTCAGCACCTTCTAATTAATCCTTCTATTCCTAATAATTTTCCTGATGCAAACCCCAACCAGGGCATGGTTGCTGGCTCAAAGTGTGAGCAGAAGCAATGCATGGAGAACTTCTCTTTGTTATGTCAGCCAGCAGGTAGAGGGAAGGTGTCTGAGGCTCTTTCAAGAGGTCTGAATCACCAGTCAGGTACAGGTTACTGAGTGGGACATTAAACTCACCCCAAGAAATTTACATCAGAAGACACCCCACATCTCACCTGGTCCAGGCAGGGCAGCACAGAAGCTGAGCTCAGAAAAGAATGCTTATATTCAGTGTAAAGGTTTCTGCCTCCCTGCTCCCATGGACAGCAGTATTTGTCTTCTGCCTCACTCCGAAAGTAAGGAAATGATCTCCAAATGTCAAAAGCCACCTCTCTCTCTCTAGGGAAAATAGCACCAAAGTTGATACATCTTGTTCCCTTACACAAAATTTGCTGTGACCTGAGAATCACAGAATGGGTTGGGTTGGAAAAGACCTCAAAGATCATCCAGTTCCATCCCCTGCCACGGGCAGGGACACCTCCCACCAGCCCAGGTTGCTCCAAGCCCTGTCCAACCTGGCCTTGGGCACTCCCAGGGATGAGGCAGCCACAGCTTCTCTGGGCACCTGTGCCAGGGCCTGCCCACCCTCACAGGGAAGAGTTTCTTCCCAATATCCCATCTAAACCCACCCTTCTTCAGCCCAAGGCTGTTCCCCCTTGCCCTATCAGTACATGCCCTTGCAAAAAGTCCCTCTCCAGCTACCCTGTCAAAGTCATTATCATTAATCAAATTAAGTGTAAGAATCTAAATAAAAATGTGCATAGTAATTTATGCAGATTGCTGTGTAAGCTTCTAAAATGCTGGGCTGAGGGAAAACTAAACCAATAGACACATACACAAAATAAAACCTGCAGCTTCCTTTGCTCTAATTAAATCCATCCTGCTCTGCCTGCAGGTGCACAGACCCTCTTGCTCATCTCTTTCTGTGATCAGACTCTGTGCAAAATGACAAATTAATAACTTGAATAACAACAGTTCAACAGAAACAACCTGATTACAAATCTTGATAGAAAGAGGTATTGTTGCAGTAGTGGTTTCTGTTTAAAATGCAGTAAATCAGATGTCACTGAAGGGAGGAAAGTGCAGTTTAAAACCTTATTTAAATGAAGAGATGGTAAACAGGAGAGGCAGTGCCCATTTCTCTTATTATATGGGTATGATCCAGCTACAGGAAAACCTCAGCAGAGGAGCTGCTTCAATTTACTGTTATCAGAGGGGATTAGAGCTGAAGATCCCTGATAACCACAAGAGCTTTCCTGTGTTATTAACCAGCCTTGGTGATATTTCTCCTCCTTTAGAACACAAATGAAAAACCTCTTCATTTGCAATGCACATTGGATATTTCCTGCTTTAATGCAGCATTTCTCCACTGCAGTATCAGCAGGAACTTCTGCTGGGATTGTGCTGCTCAGGAGCCAAGTCCCACAGGGCTTAGGCTGCACCACGTTGAGCCCAAAGCCCTGCAGCTCCTGTGAGAAGCCAGAAATGAGGGGAGTGATGAGCTCTTCCCCTGGCTCAGTGGCTGAATCAGGTCCTGACACCGTGGGATGTGACCTTGGCACTCCCAAATCCATGCCAGGGGCTCCCCAACGTGGAAAAGGGCTTTCTCTGTGATGGGGTTAAAGGTATGAAGCAGCATTGGCCCTTTCCCTGGGCAGAAACTGTGGAATCACAGAGTGGGTTGGGGTTGGAAGGGACCTCACAGATCACATCATTCCAACCCCCCTGCCATGGGCAGAGAGATCTCTTCTACAGGGTGGGAGCTTCACAGCCAGTGAAAAATGCTCCATCAGGTGGCACTGCAACAGGAGCAAGGAGCTCCCACCTCAGGAGGGGTCTTGACCCTGCAGACAGGTGGGTGCAGAGCTCTCCAACCCTGGTTCAGCAGGAGGATGAGCTGATGGAGGTGAATGAGCCACCCTGGGAAGATCAGCAGCAGTTTTGCACAGAAAAATGGGATTAATAACAGTTCTGCTCCCAGAAGGGTCAGGGCACAACTGCAGCCCACCAACCCACAGCCTGGAAGAGCACACAGGCAGAACCACTGGGTAGAGAAAGCTCCAGAGCCAGTTAGGACAGACAGGGATGGACAATGTGATAGATAAGTGATCAATATAAAATTTCCTTGTTAAATTGAGTTGATGATTTGATATAAAGTTTTTGTATTGGTTTTAATAAAGCAAAGTTTGTCATGTCATTGTGATTAAAGCTCCGCCGCTTTTAAGAAACTTGCAAGGCCTAAATGCAGAATCAAGCACTTCTTTAAATACATTTTGTGTATTCTAAAAATTGTTAACTGTGTAACCACAAAGCTAGACCGCAAGGCTTGGAATATTTCCCCAAATGTGTCTTGTGATGATTTCATCTTAGTCTTATATGGAGGCCTTATACCTTATGATTTATATTAGGGGGTGTGGAGTTTCCATGTAAGATTAAAATCAACAAAAAGATGTAAACTGGACATGCCTAGAATTATTTTGGGACCACCGTACAATCACCTAAAAAAGAAGGAAGACATCGATCACAAGACAGATGAAGCCGAGAAATAGGCAAAAATAAAAAAAAAACGGATTAAAAAGAGGAACTGGCCACCGGCTTGTTGTTTCCACATCAGTCATGAGCATCGATCACGGGCCAAAGCTGGGAAGGACTAGCTGAAAATAGAGACTAAGAATGGAAAAATCAAGCTAAAAAAAGGAACATCCATGGTCTATAAAAACAAAGCCTATACCTTGTACCCTTCGCGAGCTAGCTGGGAGCACTAGGCTCCTAAGCTGGTCGCCCAGGGCATTTCCTAGGATGTCCTGTTTGCTTATTTGTCTAATAGTTGCTGCGGTAAATTATTTGTCTACTGTTACTGCAATAAATTACTAAAAATTAAGTTTTAAGTGTTGGCCTCAATAATTCGGTCAATTTTACCTATAACAGACAAAGAGCTGGAATGATCCCTCTTTGCACAACCCACCTCAGTAAGGGCCTTGCATGGCCAGTGCTGTAGCAACCACATGCAGATGTATCATCCACCCCAAGGTCCATGTGCTGAGAAGCCCAAGAGCAGGCTGAGGGAGGGGGTGAGATGGGGCAGGCACAGGTGGACAGGGCTCTGCTCCCTCCAGTGTGTCAAGAGCTCTCCTGGACACCAAAAATTAACAGAAACACGTCCTCCTCGGAGGTGGAATAGGCTGGATCTCAGCCTCATCCAAAGTTCTGTTAAATAGCTCCTTCCCAAGAGGCTTCCCCATTGAACACTCTTTGTCCTCAGAGCAGACACAGGTTTGTAATTAAGTGCTAATCAACAGTGCAGGGACCAGGAGATGTGTGTGTGCTAAAGCAGCCCCCAGGCCTCAGCCACCCAAGGGGGCCACAGGAGGAGGGTTTGCCTCAGAGCCAACTTAATTTAGGAGCTGTGTAACAGAACAATATCAACAGGAGGAACGCTGGACACAATTAGCAGGAGCTCATTCCAGCAAAATGCAAACCACAGATTTTTGGTTTTCCTTTTATGTCTCCATCTCTGTTCCCACAGCAGCTCTCTTAAAAAGAAGATGATTTACTGCAGCAAACAACTGCAGTTAGCTGGAAGGCTCTTTCCCTGCTCCCCACCCCTGTGACTGATGCCTGGGGTTTAGGAATGGTCCTGGCACACAACACTGAGCTGGGTTGGTGGGACCTGTCTCCACCTACCCATGGTGAGCAGCCAGCCCCAGGGCATGCATGGTACTGGGGCAGGAGGGGACTCTGCCGTTTTCCCTTGTTTTCAGGGGATTTTTCTCAGTGTGGCAAAGAGAAGGAATTTGTTGATAGGAATGAAAGGAGGGATTGATGATACAGAACTGCAGCCCACATCCCTCCTCCTGGTTGATTTTCTCACCCCAAACAACAAGTCCTGGCAAGGTATTCATAAAAAGATTCATCAAAGCCTGTGCTCCTGGACTCATGGGGTTGTGAGTTGTATGAGCTTCATTTTTCTGCTGCAACTGAGGTTGCCATGCTGGGGTTTATCAGGGAAAGCCAACACTTCCCAGGGAATTCAGTCCTCAGTGTGGTAGATGACAGTGGAAGAGGGCCCAGCAGCCACACTTCAGGTCTCTCAGAGCCCATCCAGGGCAGAGCAACCCACAGTCGTGAAGACACAGACTGCAAGACTCCTGTCTGTCCTTCTGTCCTCCATCACTGCAACATTATTCCTGCAATGCTTCTGTTGGGTGCAGGAACAAGCCCAGAGAGGTGAAGAAGCAAATTGTGCACATGACTGAGGGGTTTAAGCTGTATCATTAAAAATTTAGGTTTCTCAGATTAATGTTCACCTGCTGAGATGTCCAGCCCCTTGGGTATCTCAGTTCTCTTTTTAAAGGTCAATTTTATCCACAAGCCAGTCTGGTAGAGGGGATGTTCAGAGAGCCTAATTAGAGACTGCTGTAGCTACAGAAGTGGTGAGAAAGAAACCTCTTGATAACTCTGCCCTCTAATCCCTGGGGCTCCCAACCTGCCCAGTCACATTCCAGCCCTTCTTATCCAAGAGATGGCTGCATGAGCTGCCTGTATTTGGGGAGGAATCATGGAATTATAAAATCATAGGATAACCTGAGCTGGAAGGGACCATCAAGGATCATCCAGTCCAACCCCTGGCCCTGCACAGACACCCCAACAATCCCACCCTGTCCCTCAGAGCATCATCCAAACACTCCTGGAGCTCTGGCAGCCTTGGGGCCGTGCCCACTGCCCTGGGGAGTCTGGGCAGTGCCCACCACCCTGTGGGGGAAGGACCTTTTCCTGAAACTCTTTGGTTCTTCTTTTCTCCAGGGACTTCCCACTCCACCAGCTTTGAGAGGAACTTCTCAGACCTCCTCAGTACCACGTGTCTCTGCTTAAGCCACCAGCAGATGTTGAGGCTGTATGGATGGAAGTGTTTAATAAGTGTCACCTGCACTTCCCTAGCAGAGTGCTGGATCCTTGTCCCCTTGGTAGAGCCAGAACAGCCCCATCCCACCTGCCAGACTAAAGAAATAAATAAATATACGGCAGAGGAACTGGCCACTGCACACAGATCAATGTGATTATACACTACACATGGTTTATATAGGGTTAAAGCTACACATCATTGGCTAAGTTCAAACTTCACACTATCAAGCCACAAACTTTAATTGGTTATAATCCGTATGTCACANAGATCATCAAGTCCAACCCTTGGGCCAACTCCAGTCCCTTTACCAGATCATGGCACTCAGTGCCACGGCCAAGCTCACTTGAAAAACCTCCAGGGATGGGGAATCCACCCCCTCTCTGGGCAGCCCATTCCAATGCCTGAGCACTCTCTCTGCAAAGAAGTTTTTTCTCATCTCCAACTTCAATTTCCCCTGGCAGAGCTTGAGCCCCCCGTGCCCCCTTGTCCTATTGCTGAGTGCCTGGGAGAAGAGACCAACCCCCACCTGGCCACAACTTCCCTTCAGGCACTTCCAGACAGTGCTGAGGTCACCTCTCAGCCTCCTCTTCTCCAGCACAAACACCCCCAGCTCCCTCAGCCTCTCCCCACAGCACTTGTGCTCCACTCCCTTCTCCAGCCTCGTTGCTCTTCTCTGGACCCACTCCAGCACCTCAATATCCTTCCTGAACTGAGGGGCCCACAACTCAACACAACACTCAAGGTGTGGCCTCACCCTTGAAAGCATTTTCAATTTTCACTCCAAAGCAGAACATCCAAAACTCCCCCCAGATGTAATGCCAAAAGCCTGGATGGAGGATGGAAAATGCTGCTCTTGCTGTGCTGTGATTTCTGATAATAAATTGTTCTCTTGTAAAGGTACCCAGTGCATTTACCTGCTCCCAGGTGGGAACCACCTAGCACTGCCCTGCATAAACCACCAGGATTAGCAGAGCAACATAGCCCAGCTGATTTCTTGTGTGATAAAGGCAATGGATAAATGGCAATGAAGACAAGCAAACAAGCAGCAAGCCCTGCCAACAAGTCACAAAGCCCAGCCTGGGTGCATTCCCCAGTTCCCTTCATTCAGCCTGTCCTTTCTCTATCCCAGGGGGGTTCATCCAAGCCCTGATCAGCCCCCATTGCTCCTGACTGTCAGCATGAGGCACACAGGCCTGGAACAGCACTGGCAGAGGGGAAGAGCCATGAAAAAGCCACTAGGCAGCAGATTTTGGCCAGGCAGAGGAGGTTTGTGCTGTCTGCTGCCCAGAGCCCATGTCAGCACAGCACCTGTCCTGGTTCAGCAACCAAGACCACTGTGTGAGTGTGGTCAAAACTGTCTATTCTCCATCCTCTGTGTAATCTCTCACAAACTGTTCCCAATGGCCCATTGGCAGCAGCTGCCCAGGGCACAGCTGAGCCCTCAGCCTGGCAGCTGGCTGGGAAAGAAGTCTGGCAGAGGAGCTGGGAGAACTCCCCTGCAGGGACTCCTTGGCACCTCCACACCCACCTGAGGGCTCAGCTCTGCTCAGGGGCCAGCAACCATTCCAAAATCCCCCCTGACTCCCACAGTCACATCCCCCAGTCTGGAACTCCCTGCCCTGGGGGACCCACTGGGGGCTCCCACCTGCACCTCAGGGGAGAGAATCTTGGGAGTTTGGGGCTGGGGAACAACTTGTTGGATGCAGAGGAGGATCAGAACCTGGAGAGGAGGAGCCCACCACTCTCCACCAGACTGTGCCATCATCTGCACCAACAGGTTTTTCACCTCCTTTCCTTTGGACTCGGGGGAACCACGTGGGGCTCAGCACAGGGGCCACCAAACCCCACTGTGTTTGTGCCCCAGGGGGCTGGGTTCCACTGCTGGGGTTGGGGGTTAAACCCAATTTCTCTTTGTGCCATTGCATTTCTTGTAATATTGTTATTAAATTGTGACTCTGATTTATAATCTCTTTTGTGTTGGGTTCATTTCTCCTGCCGGTTTAGCTTTAAACCAGCACAGCACCCCAGGGCCTGAGGCTTCCATGAGCTCTGCATCAGGATCCTCACTTAACTTTTCACCTTTATTATGCCCTCGCTCTTGGGTTTAATAATGTGGGATTGCAGCTGTCAGAAGCCATAAAACCTGTGTTCCTGCCTTTTTGTTCTTTGTTTTAGAAATCCACCTCAAATCTAATACAGGGGGGGAAATAATATTACAGAGCCACAATACCATAAATTGACCAGGGACAGAAGTTCCTTCATCTGAGCCCTTTGGAGCACAAGCTCTTCATTTACCCCAGACTTACAACGCATGGGTTGGAACAACCTCCTAAGAGGTAAATCACTGCAGGCACCACGACGAGCTCTGGAGAATGAGGACAGTGAGCTATTAAAGAGGTGTTTTGTTTGTGCTGCCATCCTGATGATTTGCATTCCCAGGGATGGATCAGGAGCTGATCTTCCATGATCCTTGTGGGTCCCTTCCAGCTTGGAATATTCTATGACTCCATGTCCCCAGAGCAAGTCCCAAGGGGGTCATCAGCCTCTGAAAGGAGTTGGTGGCTCATATGGCCCCTCTGACCTTCTCCATGCTGCCTCTGTGTCCTCTAGATTTCTCTTCCCCCCCTTCTTCTCTTTGGATAATGCTGGAAGTTACATTATGGAGAGCAAATCCTTGAGGGCTGGGAGGAGGAAAAGCAGCACCAACATACAGGACACCCCAAGTCCTTCAAAGGCAGCTGCAGTCCGGGGACCACCATTGCTGGAGAATGACGTGTGTGGAGCAGAAATGAGGATATGGGTTTATACCTTGTGAACATGTAGATATTTGCTCATTNGGACCTTTTGACTGGGTACCAGGCAGTTGGCATTTTACCAGCTTAAACTATAACAGGGAGACAATCAGATTCCACTGTTTAGGGTCCAGGCCTGAGTTTTGTGTTTGTATTCCCTGAAAAATCTGGGGAAGTGTCAGCTTTTGAAGGAATATTAGAGAACTTCAAAATGGATGATCCATTTTTGAGATCCAAAATTGGGAGTAAGACCAGCAAAAGGCCACAGAGGTGATCAAAGGTTTGGAGAGACTGAGGTACGGGAATTTCAGCCTGAAGAGGGTTCAGAAGGGTCTTATCCACGGACATAAATTCCTCAAGGGGGGAGTACAGAAGACAGAGCAAGGTTCTTCTCAGTAGGTATAGGTGACTGGGACAGGACAAGCTCAAAAAATGGCATCACTCCAAAAGCAGCAAGCCCTTTGTGTCCTGACACCATTTGTCTGGGAGGAATCTTTGTCCATCTTCAATTCTTGGCTGAAAAATGGCCATTTCCCAGATCCACTGGTGCCAAGGAACAATTGAGCTTTGCGCCAAGATAAAAGGTTGCCCCCTTGGGCTCTCAGGTGCCAATGATGCAGTGCCATTAACACTATAAAAGCAGCAATCCCTTTGTGTCCTGGCACCTTTTCCCTGGCAGGAATCTTCATCTGTCTTCAATTCTTGGCTGAAATATGGCAATTCCCGGACCCACCAATGCCAAGGAAGGATTGAGCTTTGCGCCAAGATAAAAGGTTGCCCCCTTGGGCTCTCAGGTGCCAATGTGTTGCCTTCCCTATCACTCCAAAAGCAGCAATCCCTTTGTGTCCTGGCACCTTTTCCCTGGGAAGAATCTTCATCTGTCTTCAATTCTTGGCTGAAAAATGGCAGTTTGCCAGACCCACTGGTGCCAAGGAACGATTGTGCTTTGCACCAATTCAGAGTGCCCAACTATGGTAAATGTCTTGTTCTCCCCTTTTCATTAATGTATGTGCTTGAGACAAGCCACATTTTGGTTTCAGTTTGCCTGAGGAAAAGTGATGGAGAGTTAACAAGTTAATCCTCACCAATTTTTCATCCTTATGCCCCACATTTCCTTCCCACCAGGATTTCACAGGTGCTGACATGAATCCAGCGTAACATCAGAGCTGCACACTCAGGATCCTCAAGGAGTCTTCCTCTCCCTGGGATAGAGGGTCAGCACCTCATGGGAAGTGTCCAACATTCCACCTGCTCTTGGGGTTGCACAAGTGGGACCTGAGCATGTGTATCCCAGAGCTGAGGGATGTGAGGACAGGGTTTGGTGCTCACACCCATCTCATCCCCCAGGGGCTCAGGTTGGTCACAAGGGAGCACAGGACGAGGATGGCACAATATGTACTTCTTCTAGTTGCCAGGACAGGCATGGGCTGCTTAGTGTGGGCAGAGGACGAGTCTTGGGGTGGATGAGGCTGTGGAATCTTCAGACCCACCCCTGCAATCCCTTCTGGACAGGCAACAGGAGCCTGGGCTCACTGACCTATTCCTCCAGCACCTCTCCAAATATCCACCTGGGGTTAAGAGGAGCATAAGCCCAGGCAATTGGCACCTCAGGGAACCAGATGGACACTGGGGTGGCAGGCAATGCCCTGAGTTTGTTCAAGAACAGTCCAGATGGTTTGGAACTAAGTTTCATTTAGCTCAGACCTTGGTCTGTGAGCAACCAGGGCCAGACATGCTAGATTTTATACAAGAACAGTAAACTCAGGTATTTTCTGATGTACTTTCAACCCTCCAGAGATCTGCAGTGTTGTGACAGAGGTGGTGTTTTGATATTTAACAGCCCTCCATGGATTCTTCTCTCCATGAATTTGCTTAATTTTTGAACCATAATTTGCTGCACCTGCTGCTTCTGCAGGAAGAGTTTCCCAGCTGAAGTGCCCACAGAGGCAGAGGACCCTTCCTTGTGTCCTCAGCCTGTCACCTACAGGGTTCAAGGGCCAGGAAGAGACCCTTGAAGATACAGTAAAATTAGTTCCCTATTCACCATCTACACATCAATCAGGATTTTACTGCCTTTTGTAGATTTTTGTGGGGAGGGGGAATCATTCCTAGCAGACCATATTTAACCACATGCCTACCCATTGCAGCCCTTGGAATGGCCTCCTCTGAATTCCCTGCCTCAGATGGCAGAGTATCACATGTGCCTCCATGGACCTTTCCAATTCTTTTTATAAAATAGCATTATATCTGTCCCTTTTCAGTCTGGTATTGGGGACAGTCTGGAATGAGAGATTCCACCCTAGAGTGCTCAGGTCTGGTACTTCAGTCCTGATCTTGGTAGCCTGTGGGTGGTGCCATCTGGTCCTGGCAATCTGCTGCTGCTCATCTCGTTAGTTTTTCCTGTAACCTCAACCAGGAACACTTCAACCCAGGGCAGGTCTCCTGTGCAGGGAGGCTCTGACCTCCCAACCTTGGGAGGTACAGATGCAAAACAAACCTGTGGCTTCCCCTTCTCTGAGCCTCCTTTTACACGTGGGTCGTCACAGGTCCTATGAATTGTCAGACACTTTTCCAGCTCCTGAGGGTTGGACAACCCCTTTTTTAGGGTGTTAGGGTGTTTTTTTTAAAGCTGCTCCTGCAACCTTTTAGCCTTTTTGAGGGGCTGTCTTTTGTATTTTTCATGTACCCAGTCAACGTTTGCATTCTCATTTCAATTCCTTATCTAGATATTCCTTCTACATTTCTGAAGTGGTTTTCATATCTCATAGTCTCCTGACTTGATGTTTATCCATGTTTTTTTGTGTTTAGTTCTTTCTGAAGAGCTTTCTAGAGGTGAGGGTTGAGCATCCCGCTGAAAGCAGAAAGGCTGTGGGTGCTAGACAGGATTTTCTGTTCTAGGGGATCATGTAAAGGAAAGGGCAGGATCTGGAGCCTTTTCTGCACCTCATTCCATCCCACTCACCATTGGCATGGCCTTACTATGGTTTGGACATCCTGAATTGCTGACCCTGCATCAGCACAACTCTGCAATCAGACCCTTGCACAGTCAGGGCAGGCAAGAGCTGAAAACACAGCTCAGTTCCTAGAGAGAATAACTGCTCTCATCTTTGCAGGACCTCAGCACAGAAAGTGATTTTATCCTCCAAAGATTTGCTGTGGAAGAAAAAAAAACCCACATTCTCTGTTCGTTGTGCAGATGAAATATTTGATGACTAATTTTTTGTGACACGTATAACCAGTTATGACTTCTGCCTGTATTCCTGAACTCAGGAAGGCAAATGTCACAGCAGAGATCAGCCATCATATATTTTAATGTACTTGGAGGTGAATGTCTCTGCTGAAGAGTGAACATGGCAAGAATGGCTCGTTTCTGAGGGTGCTTTCTGTCAAGTGCTGTTTCAGTTGATCTCTCTGCCCTGTTGTTTCTTGGCAAGTGTACATTCCCTGGGTCTCCCAGTCCCAGCCCTGGCAGCAGCAGGATGAGTTTGCAGAGAATCTGAAGTGGCACCTCAGCCACTCATCCACCCCCTCAAAAACAGCCCTTTTCTCTGAGATGCCACAGTAACTGTGATTCTCCCATTTGGTGTTTCCTTCTCACCACAAAACCAAGGGGACAGCAACCCCCACAGCCACACACCAGCCTCAGCCCTGGGAGCCTGGGGGCTTGTGTGGGCCTGGGGATGTGTTTTGTTGAAGGTGTAGCATGAGAGAAACCTGTAAGTTTGGAAGATTTCAGGATGTCCTGGTTTGGGAGAAGAGTCATGTTCATGCATCATGACTGATCACATCGTGTTGTGTCTCCTCTGAACCCAAAAGACCTCCTGTGCTTTCATCACTCCTGTTTTCCTATAAAACCTCCTTAGATCCTGGCAAACCTAAACTGGCTGACAGATCTTTACAGTGGGTTAAGAACCAGCAGCAGCCCCAGCTGTGGGGAAGGACTGATCTGCTCCTGAAGTCCCACCAGCCTCCTCCTCTGCAGAGAGTTAGAGGTTGTAGGGGTGTGATCAGTGTGTCTGCCCCAAAACTGAGACAGTCCTTCTCCACCAGCCCCTGCTGGCCCTACTCACTGCCCTGTCCCAGGAGCCCTGTTTTGCTCATCAGAAAAATTACAGAGTCATTAAGGCTGGAAAAGACCTTCAAGATCATCAGGTCAAACCATACCAAGGCCACCACTAAACCATGTCCCCAAGTGCCACATCCATATGATTTTTTAACACCTCCAGGGATGGTGACTCCACCACTTCTGTGGGAAGCATCTTCCAGTACCTGACCACTGTTTCTATGAAGAAATGTTTCCTAATATCCAAGCTAAACCTCCCCTGGTGCAGCTTGAGGCTCTTCTCTCTTGGTCCTCTGAGATCTGATCCTCGACCTGAGTAGCCACTTACATTTTCAATGATGATTTCTGACTGGTATCTCTGTTTCTGTTCGTTCTGGTTTCCCTGCTGGGAAATAAAACCTTTTACAGCACAGGACAGATGAAATCACCATCAGAAGTCAAACGCCTTTTACATCCTGCTATAAAACAGGCCACAGGAGAAGAGCAATAAATCCTGGTGGTGATCACCTCAATTCCTCAAAACACCCACAGGGTCTGTGGCTCTTTAAATCGACAAACAGTGGTAGGACAAGGGGGAACAGTTTAAACTGTTAGAGGAGGGAGTTAGAAATTCTTCCCTGTGAGGGTGGGCAGGCCCTGGCACAGGGTGGGCAGAGAAGCTGTGGCTGCCCCATCCCTGGGAGTGTCCAAGGCCAGGTTGGACAGGGCTTGGAGCACCCTGGGCTGGTGGGAGGTGTCCCTGCCCATGGCAGGGGGTGGGATGAGATGGGCTTTAAGGTCCCTTCCAATTCAAACTATTCTGAGATTCTGTGAAATTACCCACAACTTGGGCCATGTTCTCCTTTCACCAGGCAGGGCAGAGCATCCTGAGGCTTCAAAATACATCAGTGGTGGAGTCTCCTGGCTGTGGACAGCAACCCACTTCCCCTTCTTTCATCCTGCTCCCCTTCCTTCCCATCCCAACATGGACCAGGGGACAGCAGGAATGAGGGCAGAATCTGGCCAGGGAAGGTCTTATTGCCTCATCCCCTGCTCTCAGGTGGCTTTTATCTTCTGGAAAGGGTGGACACTGCCCTGATGGAGTGGGAAGAAGGAGCTGGGGTGTGGCTCAGCCCCTCCAGGCTCCCCAGGAGGACGGAAGGAAGGCAGCAGGAGCAGGCTGGCAACACTTCTGTGTTACTGAGACATCTTGGGAGAAATTCCTGGGTTGGTGAGGGACCCAAGTGGGGAACATGTGTCAGTCAAGATGTAATGAAAGTGCTTTAGTTACTAAAAAAAAAAATAAACCCAGCTTTAAAAAGAGCCATGAGATGGATTCATTCCAGGATTACTCAAATACCTTGCTTTGGGGGAATATACTTCACTTCTCTTTTAACTTTAATATCACATTAGAGACTGTTTGCTGCGATGGTGGATCCTGTATTCTGAATACTTTATCGCTGGGCTCTGAGAGCCACTGAAGTGTTTGGATAATAGAAATGAATAATGTATCCTGCATTCATTACCAACCAGACTGATTTGTTTACTAATAATTTAGTTTAAAGTACATTATTGTTTTACTACTCACACACTGATTTACTTCCAAACATCGACAGAACAGATATCATTAAATTAGAATAATTTTTGACTCTAAAAATATATTGTTTACAAGTTGCTCCTTCGAAGGCTTCTGGTCTCAGCTGCATATATTTGTCTCTAGGTTTATGTGTCCAAAATGTTCTTTAAGCTATCTCTGGGATATTTTAAGACTATTTTTTTTTGGTACCCAGGGTTCATTCCAGCACTCTTGTTGCTCAGCTCTTCAGCAAAGGAACTCAGTAAAAACGAGAGGAGTCCATCATTAGTGGAGCCTTTGCAAGGTTCTTTTGCAGGAACCAGCCTGAGGCTCCGTGGTGAGCTTTTCCCTGGAGTGACTCTTAATCCTGTGAAGAGCAGCATGTGCATCATCCAATATTCCTGCACAGCTTTGCAGTGCAAAACCAGTCACAGGTGGATCCTTGAGCATATTTTGCACAACGTTTTTGTGTTTATGAAATTTAGAAGCCGAAGAACTCAATCTTTGAAGACTTTCTAGGTCGACTGCAGTGCAGTGAAATCCACAGGCTGCAGCTGAAGGAAGGTAATTAGGTTTAGGCCATGCTGCTAATAACCATTACACCCTTTGACAGTGATTTTGCAGCTGACTTTGTAGAGATTCTGTGAAGGAAAATATCTATTAGGCACAGGTTTCATTTCCTGCTAAATGCATCCCTGATACTTTCATACAATTCCACATTTTAGCTCCCAGGACCCATGAAGGAAGATGAACCAACTGAGTGTTCTCAGCATAAGCCAGAGGAGGCAGAGGAAGGGAAGGAAGCAGAAACATTCCTTAAAGATGGGAAAAGCTGCTGTAAAGAGAGAGACGTTGATTTCCAGGTATGTGGAAGGTTGGAAATCATGGAACATTCACTCTGCTCTTTTGGAGCTTTTTAATTTTTGTAGGCAGTAGAGGAGTGGAGGAGATTGTCTGGTGCAAACACAGCAACCCCTTCATGGGGGGGCTCTAAGAAATGGCTGAACCAGCATGTGTGGGGCGAGATGGGGCTGACCCTGCTGAGCTGGGGAAAACCTGGGCTTTTCCACACTTTTTCCCAAGCTTTCCTGCCTGAGGAGGGCAGTCCTGGAGCTATGGGGTGCACTGTGAGTGTCAGTGCACTGTGTGTCAGTGCACTCAGAAACCNTCTGGTAAAGGGACTGGAGTTGGCCCAAGGGTTGGACTTGATGATCTCAGAGGTCTTTTCCAACCCAATCCATTCTATGATTCTATTCCTATTTTCAGTACTTACATTTAAGATCATTAAGATGATGCTGGAAGAGGGTTCTGGGTGGATTTATTGCTGGGAATGTTCAGCCTCCATCTGCTCTTACTTGTGATCTGAGAGTGGTCTGGAGGAAGAGGAAGGGTCACCTCTGTGCTGTCTGGGCTATCTTGTCTTCATTCAAGAAAAATGGAATCAAAGGGTGTTTGCTCTGGAGGGTTGGAAATTACCTCCCACCAGTCTTACATCTCTTAATTTGTGACAAAGAAGAAACTGAGGTTTCACAAAACCTCAGAACTGCCTCCACAGACAGACTTTTTGCAAATCCGCCAAACCGAAAATCAACCCGTGCTGTTGGGCTACAGAGAGCCCACAGCAGGCAACCCTTTTTTAACTTGCCTGCCCCCTCAGCCTTGGAGGAGTTAACAATGTCAGAGCAGAGGAAAATATCCCAACATTGCTCTCAGGGATAAGAGCTGGGAAAAGATTGCACAGCTTACAGGATGAGAGAGAAATTAAAGCACAGCATACAAAACCCAATATCCTCGCTGCAGGCTCAGCCACTCGGTGAAACCAATCTAATTTGTTGGACTTTTTATTCCCAAAGCCTCCTGAGACCTTGGAGTAAAAGGAAGAAGCTACCCAGAGAGAAAAGAAAGTTCCCAGCCTGGAGGAGCAGAAGGGATGTCACGTTTGTTTAACAGGAGAGGGGACAGTGACATGGAAGGCAATCCTGGGTGCCCTCGAGAGCTGCCAGGCAGATCCTGCAGGAGAAGTGACATTGTTGTCACAACTTGAATTTGACTGGAACAGCTCTGATAACCCTGATGGACAAGCCCTGAGGGATGGCAGTGGTTTGAAAGCCTTGCAGCTGTTGTTGATGCAAAGTCAAGCAAGAGCTAGAACAGCCATTCCCAGCCCATCCCTTTCAGGCAACACAAATCCCATCCAGAGAGTCCCTCCTGGTTTGCTCCAGAAGTGTTTAGGAGAAACCTTCAGCCCAGCTAAAACAGGGGGCAAAAGGCTGTGGTGCTCCCAGAGCCACTGAGGGTAAAGGAGGGCAGATGTGCTGGTCAGGAGGGATGAGGTGGGCAAGAAGGAGCAGCCTGAAGGAAGCAAAGGAAGTCACCCAGTCAGGAGCTATCCAGAACTTTGCTTGTGGGCCAGTTTGTGTGGGCCAGTTTGAGGGGTTGGAGTGGGTCCAGAGAAGAGCAACGAGGCTGGAGAAGGGAGTGGAGCACAAGTGCTGTGGGGAGAGGCTGAGGGAGCTGGGGGTGTTTGTGCTGGAGAAGAGGAGGCTGAGAGGTGACCTCAGCACTGTCTGGAAGTGCCTGAAGGGAAGTTGTGGCCAGGTGGGGGTTGGTCTCTTCTCCCAGGCACTCAGCAATAGGACAAGGGGGCACGGGGGGCTCAAGCTCTGCCAGGGCAAATTGAAGTTGGAGAGCAGAAAAAACTTCTTTGCAGAGAGAGTGCTGAGGGATTGGAATGGGCTGCCCAGAGAGGGGGTGGATTCCCCATCCCTGGAGGTTTTTCAAGTGAGCTTGGCCGTGGCACTGAGTGCCATGATCTGGTGACGGGACTGGAGTTGGCCCAAGGGTTGGACTTGATGATCTCAGAGGTCTTTTCCAACCCAATCCATTCTATGATTCTGTGGTTCTATGAAAAGAAAACCTGTCAGAGTAACCCATTTCAAGCTCTGCCCAGTTGAGTTTTGGGTGTCTCACAGCCTCACCTGGTTCAGTGTTCAATCACTCTCAGGGTGATTTTTTTCCCCTTTTCTGTCTGGTGAGGATTTCTCTTGTTCCAACTTGTGGACTCTCATCCTCCCACCACTCACCTCTGGGACGAGCCACCCCATCACCCTCCTGTCAGGCCATTGTAGACTGTGATGAGATGTCAACTTCACCTTCTCTTCTTCAGGATGAACAGACCCAGCTCCCTCAGCCTCTCCTTACACATCCTGTTCTCCATCCCTGACCATTGTGGTGGCCTCTGCTGGACCCACTGAATGTGCACTGGGAGCCAAAGCATCCCAACACTGCAGGTGGGGTCTCACCAGTGCAGGAGATGGGCAAAGACCCCCTCCCCTGCCACACTGCCTGGACTCTTACTAACGTAATTTTTGCAGGGTTTTGGTGTCCCTTCATGCCTGACTTGTCCACCAGCAGCCCCAGGAGCTTTTTCTGCAAAGCTTTTCATGGCTCCAGCAGTGGTGGGGCCTGGTGTCCCTGCCAGGACAGGATTTTGCCTTTGTATTTCTTAAACATTGTAAGGCTCCCAACAGCCCATTCCTGCAGCCTGTCCAGGTCCCTGTGGCCAGCAGCCCTGTCCTCCAGCCCCATGAACTGTGGGGAAGGTGCTTCAAAGTCTCTGCTGTCCATGAGAGTGATTTTATTCTGAAATATCAACCAGTATTTTGGTATGGTTCCATGCAATTTAAACCACAAATTAATAAGATTATTTTTAATTGAAATGGAGTCTACATTCTGTGCTCCAAACTCTGCACAAACTGAAATTTCTGATGCCTGACCTGCTCATGTATCTAAATCTCTCTTTCCTCATTCATATTAGGGCTGGTGGCATTAATACATTATTCAGTGATTTAGTCCTTCCATCGATGATCCAGAGCCATTTTCTGCAAATGTATTCATTGCTTCCTCAGCTTTGTTGACTTGTTATGTGAAGGACACTCAGCCTGTACAGAGTATTTGGGAACACTTTGCTTTGTTTGCCAAAGAGGGGGGGCAGAATTGCAGCTATTTCACTGAGAGCATCGCTGAGACCTGCTGAGCTCGGTGCCACCCTGACCCTCAGTCCCACTCCAGCCCTTTGCAGCTCCTGAGCTTGGCCTGAGCCCTTGTTGTCCATGTGCCTGTGGGCAAAGAGTGTTGGCAGGACTAGGCTGGAGTCCTTTGGGTCCTCTGGCACCTCAGATCTGCCTCCCTGGTACCCCTGGGGGTAGCAGGGCAGCCCCCCATCCCACAGGCAGGTTCCCAAAGAACATTTGGGTGCCACCTCTGGTGCCCAAGGTGCCTCAGGTGCCAGGGACCTGCACACCCACAGCCCAGTCCACCTCACACAACCCCAAATCAATATTGCCCATTAGGGACCTACCAAAGGGGAAGTAATTTGGCCATGAGTTGTTGCTGGAGGTCTGATCTCCTTCCTGCCTCAGGCTGCAAAGCTCTTAGGGTGAAAGATTTACAGCGGTTTGGAGAGACAGGGTTATCCTTCATGAGAGGGAAACAGTGACAAGCTGGGTTGTTTCATCTTCATTCCACTCCTGAAATCCCTCTTGATTCATTACACTTTGTCCTCCTCGTCGGGGTAATGAAATAAAAATGTTTATGTTGATATATAAAGATAGCAACATTGATTTTCTTTTCTGCAGTAGATTTGATTACTATCAAGCTTCCAAAGCCTTCCTCAGGTCTCTTTTTTATTTTATTGCAACGCCTTTTCAAACTCACAGCTTTTTTCTAATTGTGTTTTCTGCTGAGAGAAGCATGTGGAAGGATTGGAGGAGGATGCAGGTGAGGTCTCAGGGGGGCCCTTCCCATGCATTAAGATGTTGAGACGTTCTGATTTTACCAAGTCGCTGCTCCGCCAATTACAGATTTGCAAACACTCCAGATGAAATTATAAATATGAGGCTGCAAGCAAAGTTATTTCACATTTATTATTGCTTCCCCTAGATTTTCATTTCATCTCAGATCCCTGGGGTTTTAGAGGTTTGCCAATATTTTGACACCATTTGCATTCCTGCCTCAGCCTGTGATACCTTCGATGTGTTCACAGGGAAGGAAGAGCAGATGTGGGTAAAAATCTACAGGTGCCTTAAATATGATCAAAGCCAGAGCCAGCTTTAGTGTTTAGACATGTTTGTCTGTCTGTGTAAAACCTGCACTAGCCTTGAACCAGAAGAAGAAATTCCAGACTGGAAATGTCTGAGAGAAATGAAGCACTTGATACCTACATGTCCCAGTTGAGCAGGTGGGACCAGTTTATCCCTGTGTGGGTGTGACCAAAGCTGGGCATTCTAAACCCTCTGGGCCATTGCCCAGCAACTCTTCCCAATGGCCCATTGGCAGCAGCTGCCCAGGGCACAGCTGAGCCCTCAGCCTGGCAGCTGGCTGGGAAAGAAGCCTGGCAGAGGAGCTGGGAGAACTCCCCTGCAGGGACTCCTTGGCACCTCCACACCCACCTGAGGGCTCAGCTCTGCTCAGGGGCCAGCAACCATTCCAAAATCCTCCCTGACTCCCAGAGTCACATCCCCCAGTCTGGACCTCCCTGCCCTGGGGGACCCACTGGGGGCTCCCACCTGCACCTCAGGGGATGGAATCTTGGTGTTTGGGACTGGGGAACCATTCATTGGATGCAGAGGAGGATCAGACCCTGGCCAGGAGGAGCCCACCACTCTCCAGCAGACTGTGCCATCATCTGCACCAACAGGTTTTTCACCTCCTTTTCCTTTGGACTCGGGGGAACCACGTGGGGCTCAGCACAGGGGCCACCAAACCCCACTGTGTTTGTGCCCCAGGGGGCTGAGTTATATTTGTGGGTTTTGTGGGTTAAACCCAATTTCTCTTTGTGCCATTGCATTTCTTGTAATATTGTTATTAAATTGTAGCTCTGCCTTATAATCTCTTTTGTGTTGGGCTCATTTCTCCTGCCAGTTTCCCTTTAAACCAACACACCACAGTTACAACTTACCCCTCAGTCTTAACTGATAGTCCTTCTGCAAGCTGCACTGTGGAAGAGGGAAAGCAGAGGCTGAGGCTGTGCTGTGGCAATATTTCAAATCCTTGAGATGCAAAAAGCACCAGAAACCTCAGCAGTGCTTGTGTTATTCCAGCCCAAGACACTGAAATCACCTGGAGGCTACTGGGACAATTCTCTGCACAGCTGCTCTGTTCCAGCTGCTAAGCTGGTCCTACAGCAACCCCTTCCTACTTAAGCTGCTTAGAGTTATTGATTACTGAGCCAGAATGTTAATTATTATGGAATCCATGAAAAGGCTGGTTGTTTTCTTTTTTCCTTAACGACCAGCATTCTCCAATTAATCTTGGCTTTGTTATGAATGCGGGAAAGACTCTCCGTAACTACCAGATAAATTGATTTTTTGGGTTTCAGTGTGTTTATGTTCAGCACAACTTCATTTCCTTGTTTGCTCAAAGAAACAAAAGGGATATACATGGAGCTGGAGCAGGCTTTTCCCTCGAGGGGTTCATTTAGTGGTGTAAAGATCAGCTTCCCAACAGAGCCTGGAACTGCATGTTTGAATAAGACTCGATTCAAAATGTTTACAGAAAGGGAATCGAATTCAACTTCTTCCTCAGTGAGGTCTCTGGAAAGATCCTGGATGAGCCTTCCCAGTCCTTTAGTACAGGATATTAAATGTGCACAGAAGTGGAACTGAGAGCCAGACATGCCTCTTGGGAATACTGTAATTCTTACATGGCCCTATGGTAGGAATTCCAGGTTTGTTACCAAGTTTCTCCTAAAATCCTTTTCTTTTCCAAAAATCTCTCACTAGAAATGTAATCTCAGCAAGCCAGGAGAAGTTCCAAAATATTTCCTTCCAAAGGAAACATGATTGTTTCCTTTTTGGACATTATTATCTTCCTGTGAAAGGGCCAATCTTTGGGCATTTCCTGACCCGATACTCTAAAAGTAGCATTTCAAAACTGTCTGAAATATTATTATAAGATATTCAGATGAGGTAAAAAATGCCTCAATGGCTAAATGAGGGAATCTGGTGCCAATACACTGGAAACACAAGCCAAGATTTTCTTCAGATAGTGGCTCAGTCACTTTTCACATTATTGACTTGGGGGCTTTCCTGTATCTTTTATCATCTTAAAAAAAGAAGTCCTTGCCATTAATTCAGTCTTCTTTTGATTTGATAATTCCTTCTACCAGTCACCTGTCTGGTTGGGTCCCAGCAGGGGAAGGGGCAGCTGACCAATCCTGCTTCTACAAAGTATCCTTCTGGCTGGGATGCAGCACTGTGGACCATTTCATGGGGTTTCAGGCTGAAAACATCCAATCCTGATAAAATAAATGAAGGAATAGGGATGGGACCTGAATGTTCTGGTCCCACTCACCACCTGCTTGAGGTGTAGCAGGTCTGTAGCAAACCCTCTTCAGATCTCCTGTCCAGAGCCCCAAAACAGACTGTTGAGATGTTCTTCCCAGTCTCCATGACCCAACAGAGCTGGTCTCTTTAGGAAAAGTTTCTTGTGGAACATGGACTTGAACATCAGCAGCCAGTTGAAGGTGGACATCATCCTGCTCTGCTCTGCACTTGGGGCAGGCTCACCTCAAGTCCTGGGGGCAGTTTGGGGCACCATAATATAAACAAAATCAAAGGCTATTGGAGAGTGTCTAAAGTAGGGACACAAAAATGGTGAAGGGTCTGGAGGGGTCATATGAGGAGTGGCTGAGGTCACTTGTCTTGTTCAGCTGGAGGAGACTGAGGTCAGACCTCACTGGGTTCTGCAGATTCTTCAGGAGGGGCAGCTCCAATCTCTGCTCTCTGTGACCAGTGACAGGACCCAGGGAACAGCTGGAGCTGTGCCAGGGCAGGGTTGGGATGGATCTCAGGGAAAGGTCCTTCCCCCAGAGGGTGGTGGGCACTGACCAGGCTCCCCAGGGCAGTGGACACAGCCCCAAGGCTGCCAGAGCTCCAGGAGTGTTTGGGCAACGCTCTGAGGGACAGGGTGGGATTGTTGGGGTGTCTGTGCAGGGTCAGGAGCTGCACTGATGATCCTTGTGGGTCACTTCCAGCTCAAGATATTCTGTGATTCTATGACCCAGACTGCCATGGTCTGGAAGGACAGTTCCTTGCTCCTCCTTTCGGTTATGAACATACCAAGTGTGGTTCCTTGTCCCACCTCCATCCTGAATCCCAGTTGCTCAGCTATGAGAGGCACAAGGAAGAGATGATGAAGATGATGAAGGAATGACCCTGAATCTTCCCACATGCCCAGGTTCAGTTCCTGGGCAATGGCACCAATGGAACCCTCAGGGCTGCAGCTTGAAGGACATCATTCACAAAGTCCCCTGGCTGTAGGTGCCATGGGGTGCAGGCTCTGAGCAGGTCACAGCCAGTGACTCAACATGCTGACAGGCAGAAATTCAGGTGTCTCTTGGATATTCCCACCCCCAAGAGGCATTGTGGGTGGTGACAACTCAATATTTTGACTCAGGAGTGACAAATACCTGCATGCCTTCCCCACCCTAACCCTGAGCTACACATCTGCTCTTGGTATTTCTTCTTGTCTCCTTCAGGATGTGTCTGAATCCTCACGAAATTCAGCATTCAACACTTAGTGGGATTAGCCTGGGGGATGCTGGTAATTGCAGTATTGTTAGGGCTGCTTTTCATTCCCAATCACTCTGTCAGAGATGCTTTCACACACAGAATCCTGTGATTTCCCTGGGAGTGGGCTGGGCACAAACTCCTCGCTAAGCTGAGAGATGTCTTTCTCTATAAAGTCAATTACTGTAGAAAATCCACTAATACAAAGGGCATAATGCAATTATTTGGAATTGATTTCTTATAAGCTTATGAATAGACATTTGGGCGAGTTCAAGTTTGCTGAGAGAGTTTATAATAATAGCTGTCACATTTACATTTGCTTTCATCCCAGGAGATTTCCAAGCACTCCACAAATCCTGAACTCGCAGCTCTAAAGAGGAAACATGGCCCAGCTCCCACTTGCCTTTTGCTCAGGAAAGCTGCATTTAATTCCCCCTTTCACCACAGCCTTCCAGCACAATCCTTCACAAGTCTTTCAACTGCTGCTACAGAACAAGAGCAAATTGTGTGCTCCTTCTGTGGGGCAGTGGCAGGAGAAACACCCAAATGGCTGCAGGGGTAGGAAGGTGCAAAACGACGTGCTGAGGTAGTGATGGGACTTGGAGGAACCTGCCCTAGAGGAAGGTGTCCCTGCCCATGGCACAGGGGTGGAACAAGAAGATCTTTGAGTCCCTTTCAACTCAAACCATTCCATGGTTCTATGAATGTGGAAGATGTTCAAGATCGCTCTTCAGATGAGAATCAGCTGTCCTGACTTCTTCTAAAAATCAGATGCCGACTCAGCCAGTCAGTTGGGCTGAAACCCTTTGATAAAACTACTGGGATGCCAGAGGGGAGGATCAATCCCATCCGCCTGCCTGACATGGGAGAGGTGTCCCCCTGCCAACTTCTCCCTGTGGATTTTGAAGAAGCCCATGACAGAAGAAGGTGGATCTGGACTTGCAGCTTTTCACACTCTAAAGCTCCTCCCCAACACACCATGGAAGTCCCAGCAGTCGATTCCAAGCTGTTGGCACTTTGGTTTCGAGCAGCAAAGCCAAGTGATGATGATCAGAGTAACCAGAGGGATGATAACGAGCCCTGAGTGCTTCCAGCAGGATGCAGGCACCTGCCAGGGAGCCACAGAGGAAGGAAGCAGAAGGACGAGAGCCAAGTAGGAACTGTGTGGCACAGATGGCCAAAAATATGGCTCATTCCTAATGGCTTTTGGTGCATTGAGGAGGAACTTGATGCGATCCCTTTCAGAGCTCCAGAGCCGTCCAAAGGAAAATAGGAATGACAGCAGCAGGAGGCTGTCAGGGTCATTGGTGGCCTTTCCTGTGGCTAGGAGAGATTTTATTAAAAATCTAAATAAAGCTGTGGCTCCCACATAAAATTCAGGCATATATTCATATATCAAATATACAATAACTACATTCTGCATGTCTGTAATGAACAAGGGATGTTTTTTTACCCTGTGACTGAGATGAGCCTCATGTAAGTTTGCAGACCAGGCAAAGCAACATCAGCATAGACAGGATTGTGCTGAAATAAATCCATTTTTCATCTGGCACCCCCTCCATATTTATTTGCCATCCTAGCCTGTTCGTTCTTAATTTTTTCAGTTACAGTGGACATAAAATTCAACCTGACCCTTCTTAATTTATATTCGCCTCAGTTCATGCCATTAGAAGAATAGTTTTCACATTCTGAGTAGACCAGATAATAATTAATAGACTAGATAATTGCGCCATCAAGCCTGTCGTTTTGCAAGAGTGAGGATGTGCTACTTTAATATTTTAAAACTTCCCAGATTGTTTCAGACATATGGGGATTATATAATATTTACTGTGCCAGGCTGATGAAGGGCCAGGCTTAACTGAAGTTATTGTAATCATGCCACTGTTTTGAAGAGGACCTGAGAAAATAGACATTATAAAGAAATATTGACAGATTAAATAGATTCTATGATGGGAACTGGGAAATTGCTCCATTAAAGCATGTGTGTGTTACAACATTAGGCAATTATTAAATTAACAGATGGCAGAGGCTTCGCAGAGCTCTGGAAATGGATCCCAGCAGCATCCAAGTGATAAAGGGAAAGTCATATGCTAATGCAGGCAGGAATGTGAATGCCCCTCTCCATCAGTGGGAATTGAGGGGATTAAAGTGACTCATGGGTCTCACAGCAGCAGTAACAGCCATGAATCACCCCGTGATGGAAATCTGTGTATTCCCCACTTAAGGGGAAGTTGGTCCCTAAAAGGTGATTTTCTTCATTCCCCAACCAGCAGAGGAAAAATAGGGAGGGAAGAGAGGGGAACCAAAGAAGGTTAACTCACAAAATAGGATAACATACACCTTTGCCCAGGTATCAGTCTGGGAATGCCCTCCTGGGATACTGGAATGCCCTGCTCACCCCTCCTGTCCTGGAGGGACCCCATCACATCTGCACCTCCTCTTTGGGTCATTCCCTGCACCTCCACAAGGAACTGCTCCAAAGCACAGCCTGGAACAAGCATTTTGCATCTTTGTTCCTGATGCTGCTCCCTTTGCTAGAGGGATTACAACTCACAGGGGCAAAGAGTGCAGCGCTGGGGAACCATCACCCCCTGCCACCTGCCAAGCAGCACAACAACCCTGCTGGCAGCAGGTGGGTTCAAACCCCCTGGCAAGGAGGGGTTGGAGGAGCCCTGTGGCAGTTCAGACACAGTCCCTGCCCCTGCTCTGGACAGGGAGGAGGCTGAGGAGGCTTGTGACCCCCCCCCGCCCCCGACCCCTGTCCCCTCCAGGAGAGGAGCTCTGCCCTCCTTGCCATGGGCATTCTCTGCCCTCCTTGCCGTGGGCATTCTCATCAGCAAGGATTTTTTTAGGTCCTCGTTAATTCCAAGAGCAAAAGCTCGAGAAAGGCTCATTAGCCTGGAGGTAGGAACAGAGCTTGGGAAGAAGCTTTGCTTCAGGGAACAGTTAATTGTTTATACAAAGCTTCACCGTGCTGAAAAATCGAGATTTACCGTGGAGGCATCCAGGCTGTCTCCTTGGACTGCCGGTGGCCAGAGCACTTTCCTGAGCAGATGACTGAACCCTTAAATTCCCTCTAGCAGGAAGAAAATTCAGATGACACCAACTTCTCGAGCAGTTTATAACCCCAGGCCTCCATTTGCAGCATGGAGAGTTTTGCATTAAATGGAAAACTCAGCATCAAGCCACAGCAAGGGTTTGAGAGGTGAATTTTTGGAAGATGGGGAGTGAGTATTGTTTCAGTTCTTCTTTGGAAAAGTTTGGGTTTGGCTGGCACATGAAATAATAAATCAATCACTCCCGCCATTTTAGCAATTGCCCCCTTTTTAGATTTAATTTATCGAAATTGGAACCCTGGAGTTAAATTCAAGCACAAGACAGCTGCTCCATTGTTCTGGACCTCTTAGTGTCTCGTGGTTTCCAACACTATAAAATACAAGTGAAATTCCCCTTTTTGCAATTCTTTTTCCCACTGCAGGCAAGGTCTGCTCTGCACACAGAGCTCCCCTGGGTGGCAACAGCGAACACGCCACTTACCTGAAGGAACTATTTGTTTTTAGGAATTAAATAGGCAGTGAGTGGCTGGAGGACTTTGTACCCACAGTCTGATGGTCATCAAACATCTCCAAAGTAGCCTGGAGGGAAAGGTCGACTTTCAGAAATATTTTACACAGGTAATAATAAGAATTCAGATATATTTGAACTGCACCAGGGACCACATCTCTGTGGGCTCAGGGATCTGCTCCTCGACAAGAACAGCTGAGCTGGAGAATATCCCAAACTAGCAAAGAAAACTCTTTAAGACCATTACTGAGAAAAGAACACACACAGGAAAATAAGTGTTACACTTCAAATCATAGAATTACAGAATATCCTGAGCTGGAAGGGACCCACAAGGACCATCCAGTCCAGCTCCTGGCCCTGCACAGACACCCCAACAATCCCACTCTGTCCCTCAGAGCGTTGTCCAAACCCTCCTGGAGCTCTGGCAGCCTTGGGGCTGTGCCCACTGCCCTGGGGAGCCTGGTCAGTGCCCACCACCCTCTGGGGGAAGGACGTTTTTCTGAGATCCATCCCAACCCTGCCCTGGCACAGCCTCATGCCATTAATATCTTATACCTATATATTAACTTAGATCTCCTGATTTAAAGATGAGCCACAGCTTGGCTTAAAGCCCTTTCACTGTCCCAGACAGCGACTGGGGATTTATTCTCTGTGGAGAACGATATGGAAAACAAAGAGACTTCAGATATTTAGGAGCCAAAGTCCTATTTCAGTGGTGACATGAAAATTCAGGCATGCCAAGGGCCAGATTGCCAAAGGCATTTGGGGGTTTAGAGATGCAGAGGGACTCAGTCAGATGTGCAGCAGTCAGGGAAAAGGATGGGTTTAAATCCAGGTGCAAGAGGTCTGGAAAGGCAGAGATCCAGGTCAGAGATCTCAGGCTGGGAGGCAGTTCAAAGGAGTCCAAAGTGACTTAGAAAATTACTTTGACCCCCACAAAGTGACTTAGGAAATGACTTTCACCCCTATGGCAGCAAACCCCACAGCACTGGCTTCCAAAGTGTTTGCATCTCTACCCAGAGTAAAGGAGAATCCAGATGTTGAAGATGTTTGAAAACTTCTGATCCAGCCCACTTGGAAGCCTCATATTACAGCAAGAAGGGCAAAACAACTGTAATGATCCCACTCTCCAAAGAAATCAGTTATGCTTACAGAGAAAGTGCAAATGGAATTGGGCATTATGAAAAATCCTCTGTGCAGCTGCAACTACAACCCAGATAATTCACTTAGGCTAAATATATGACTGTAATTGAAAAATCCAAATAAGGTATGCATATGCATTGATCCATATGATTTAAATCAAGCCATAAAACATCAACATTATCCAGCAAAAGCTGCTGGAGAAACGGCAGCCAAGCAGAATATGAAATTCCAGGGAGACCATTGCACTGGCTGCGAGGAGGACTTAATTGATTTTGACAAAGAAACCTATTTGCTGTTTAATTGATTCCTACTCTAAATTCACAGCACTTTCAGACCTAGCAGAGAGAGGCAGCAGAATAGTGATTACCCAGAGCAAATTACAGCTGGTCAGGTCCAGGATACTTCAGGTCCTGGTAATTCTCTCTTTACCAAATTACTGCTGTGGATTTTTAGAGAAACACTAAAGTGTGCTCGTATAAGGACACCAATCACTCAGAGTTACAGGATGATTGAAAGGGCTATTCAGGCCCCCAGGAGGACCTCAGAGAAGCAGTAAACATCCTCACTTTATGCCAAAAGTATCCATGCTCTTCTGCATCTCCCTTAGGTTAGTGGGAGCTGCGTTTGCTGGGAAGGAGGGATCACAAATTGTGCCAGGGCTGAAAAACCCACTTGGGACTCTTCTCAGTGCTGACAGATGTCTGTGCCACACTTCTCCAGGAGCTACCACCAGCAGACTGACACCCAGCCCATCTTTCCTGCTCTTGGAGAGCAGCTGTTCATAGAATCATAGAATGGATTGGGTTGGAAAAGACCTCCGAGATCATCAAGGCCAACCCTTGGGCCAACTCCAGTCCCGTCACCAGATCATGGCACTCAGTGCCATGGCCAAGCTCAGGTTAAAAACCTCCAGGGATGGGGAATCCACCCCCTCTCTGGGCAGCCCATTCCAATGCCTGAGCACTCTCTCTGCAAAGAAGTTTTTTCTGCTCTCCAGCTTCAATTTCCCCTGGCAGAGCTTGAGCCCCCCGTGCCCCCTTGTCCTATTGCTGAGTGCCTGGGAGAAGAGACCAACCCCCACCTGGCCACAACTTCCCTGATGTGGCACTTCCAGACAGTGCTGAGGTCACCTCTCTGCCTCCTCTTCTCCAGCACNTATAACTAGACCTGCCTGAAGGGAAGTTGTGGCCAGGTGGGGGTTGGTCTCTTCTCCCAGGCACTCAGCAATAGGACAAGGGGGCACGGGGGGCTCAAGCTCTGCCAGGGGAAATTGAAGTTGGAGATGAGAAAAAACTTCTTTGCAGAGAGAGTGCTGAGGGATTGGAATGGGCTGCCCAGAGAGGGGGTGGATTCCCCATCCCTGGAGGTTTTTCAAGTGAGCTTGGCCGTGGCACTGAGTGCCATGATCTGGTGACAGGACTGGAGTTGGACCGAGGGTTGGACTTGATGATCTCAGAGGTCTTTTTCAACCCAATCGATTCTATGATTCTATATCTATACCTACACACACACACACACAGACACATATATATATATAATCAGTTAAGAACAGTTATCCTTCTTATATCCATTTTCTGATTAAAGTTCCCTTTCTTAAATTTGATAAAGGGTGATGAGATTATTGTGGAGAAATCCCCCTCCCCCATTTGTGGGTAAACATTTTGGTTCTTCCCCTCAAAACTAAGACATAGGGCTGTGCCACCTCCAGGAGTAATGAGGATCTTCCATTCATCCTCCCGACCCCAGTACTGGCAGACCAAGGGAGCACCCCCAGGGCATCACCTCAGAGTTGTTCAAGCCCCTGTTTCCCTGGTTCCTCCCTAACAGTGACCGATGGACTCACGGCACAGATCCTTCAGTTTGAAAAATCCATCCTCATTTCAGAGATCATCCTCCTCTGAGCTCAGCCATTTGTCACACAGTGCAAGGCACAGCCAGCACTGCTGGCACACTGCTCTTCCACAGGGAAGCAAAGGTCCATGGAAAGCTGGGATAGAAACATGGAAATTACAGCCTGGACAGAGAGAATAAATCGTGGACTTTGTATAAAATAATTATAGGAAGGATACTTGGAAGTGCTAAGAGGCAGGTTGGACCTGGGGATATATTTTCATTGCCTGACAGGAGGTTGTAGCCAGGTGGGGGTTGGTCCCTTCCCCCAGCTAACAAGTGACAGGACAAGAGGGAACAGTTTCAAATTGTACCAGAGGAGGTTTAGATTGGATATAAGGAAAATATTTCATGGAAAAGCATTGGAACAGGCTGCCCAGGGAAGAAGTGGAATCACAATCCCTGGAAGTGATCAAAAAATGTGTGGATGTGGCACTTGAGGACATGGTGGTGGTGCTGGGTTGATGGTTGGACTTTCTGATCTTAAAGGGTTTTTCCAACCTTAACAACTCCATCATTCTATGATTATTATCAATACTTTAGGGCAGATCTTGTTCTGTCAGGGTTTAAGCACTTCTTCCACCTCAGATCCTGGAAGTGACCTCATGTTAAGGGGAGGGAGGGCACATGTCTGGGTGGGATGGGCAGCACAGGAAGATCCAGACAGGTGGATCCATTCTGAGGTCACCCTTGCAGGTGCTGCAGAGGCAGAAATGGCACAGAGCACAACCTGAAGATCTGCCCTCAGACTGCTGTCCAGAGGGGCTTTTCCAGAAGCCAGAGAAGTTTTCTGTAACCCCTAAAAAACACGGAACCTCCTGCAGCTCCACCAGTTCTGGGAACGTGGATGACAAATGACAACTCTCCAGAGTGACCTTTTGCAAGCTCTGCCCTAATTAAAAGCAGGATGCTGAGAAATGATTGCTCCTCACCACAGCTGTGGCTTGAGGGGCTGCATGAGGTGACTGAGTGGTTTGGTGCACCCTTCCAGGGAGCTGTTTGTAGACCTGGAGGCTCCCCTTGAATTTTCCCCCCACAGATGCCCCATAACTAGAAATGGAGCCTCTGATCTGATCCCAAACAGCCTGAACATTTCCTTCCTGCTTCCAGGAGAGCAACTTTCCAAGTCAGTCAGCCTCCAATGAAATGAGAAGGAACAAAGAGAAACAGGGATTTCACCGAGGTGCATTTCCAGCTGCATCCTCCACAAATTTCAGAGAAAGCAGGATGGGAAAATGAAGCTCTTAGAATGGTTTTCTTACAGAAATACTGTCCTGGATGTCATTCACGCAGTCTTAGAATTGTGTGGGCTGGAACGGACCTTGAAGCTCATCTCATTCCAACCCATGGACAGGGACCAGGCCAACCATGGGCAGGGACCCTTCCACTAGACCAAGTTGCTCAAATCACCATCCAGCCTGGCCTTGGATGCTTCCAGGGATAGAAGTTTTTGTAGAGTTTCCTAAAGAAATGAACTCGTAGAGCTCCAGGTGCATGAGGAGGGATAACCAGACACTTTAAGGGAAAGGCTGGAGCTCTCCACGTCCTTGTGGTGCTGACGGTGGGATGTTTACAGTGGTCCTGACAGATGCCATTCCCTGGGAAGGAGCTCCACAAGGAGGTGCTGGTAAGTCCTTCTGCAAAGCTTCCCTTATCTAGGGGGTCCAGCACCCACAGGGAGGGGCATCCCCAGCCAATAAGTGCACATGGCAGCCCTGCCTGGTGTCTTTTCCTCCAGCTGTAAGGAGGTCTCCATTCCCAGCTCCTTAACAAATGCCAGCTCCACTCAGTCATCTGCCAGCAGGTTCCTCACCCTAATTAGAGTGAAGAAGCAAACCAGGGCCACCCAGCACCTCCTGAAATCCCTGAGGAACTGCAGCAAACCCAGCAGTCATTCCCCAGAATCAGGGCTTTCATTTCCCTGCTCAGGCATCTCCTCCCTTCCCAAAACATCCCAAGAGAGGGAGGTCAAAAAGCCCAAGGAAAAAAGACACACCTTTGTGGTTTCTCTCCAAAGCGAAGTGGGTTCCAGGGAGGTGACAGCAGGAGCTGCTGTGCTGTGTGTGTGGCTCTGAGAAAGCAAACAAACCAGGATCCCCTGGGAACTGGGGATTTTCTCTCTGGATCTGCCACACACATTTTCCCTCATTAAATGCACAGCCCATGACAGAACAAATTAGGGGGTCTGAGTTTTTCTTGAGCAGGAAATGATGCTGGTCACACTGGGAAACTTGGATGTCTGAGCACTTCCACCAAGACCCTGAGGAAACAAGATGCTAAAGAAAGATTTTATGTCAAGTTGGGATGGGATGGTGATATGAGAGTGGCAAATAGGGCTGAGAAAATTAAGAAAATTCAAAAAATATTTTAAAAATAAAAAAATTCCAAAAAACTCCAAAAAATAAAAAGGGGTGGACATAAATAAATAAATAAATACCCCTGGGAAAAAAATTAAAAAAAAAAACAAAAAAGAAAACAAAAAAAATTTTTAAATCCAAACAAATACAAAAAGAATTCCCCAAAAATCCAAAAATATTAAAAAATAAAAAATCCCCCCCAAAAAGTACCCCCCCAAAAAAGTCCCCC
>VWZD01007567.1:0-28288 GCA_013396695.1 Sakesphorus luctuosus | reverse complement strand
TAAAAAGGAATTTTAAAAAAATCCAAAACAAATCCAAAAATATCCCAACAAAATCCAAAGCATGCTCTTTTCAGTAATGATCTATAGGCCTGATTGGGAAAAAACGCATTAAATACATAATGTTCAATAAACATATTTTATTCATTAAATAAATGCAGTCTATTTCTTCAGGTGAAGGTTGTTGTACACCAACCATCCTTCAAATTCCCGTCAATCCCCCAGGACAGCATCACTTCAGGTGTTGATCCTCCTGTGTTCAAACACTACATCATGGGTTACCCACCAGCAGGTTTTCTCTGGGACTATTGGTGTTCAGGCAGCAGAGAAAATAATTTTTTAAATGTCAAAATAAAATAAATAACAAATAAACCCAATCAGACCCTTCACCTCAGGGTGCCCTGGAGCTGCGGGTGACAGAGCTGTGTGTTCTGCCAAAGGGACAGCCCTGGGAGAGATGGAGCTGGCACTGAGCTCTTATTTAGGTTACAAGTGCCCTGAGGCTTTGCAGCAAGACTTGCAGCCCTGGCCCTTGTTCCTGTGCCTTCAGTAAGAGGGGAAAATTCAGTGTGTGCACAGGGGGAGGTGGGAATAACTTCACTCTCAGCCCTTTCCTCAGGCGAAGCACAATAAGAGAAGGAGGGTGGAACAAGGTGGTCTGTAAGGTCCTTGTCCTTTCCAAGACAAAATCATGGAGTGGCCTGTGATCTGCAGTCCACACCACCCAGTTCAGCTCATCCCACCCCCTGCCCTGGGCAGGGACACCTTCCACCAGCCCAGGTTGCTCCAAGCCCTGTCCAACCTGGCCTTGGACACTTCCAGGGATGGGGCAGCCACAGCTTCTCTGGGCAACCTTCTCTGGGCCTGCCCACCCTCACAGGGAAGAATTTCTCCCCAATATCCAATCCATACCTCTGCTCTTCCAGTTTAAGCCATTCCCCCTTGTCCTATCACAGTGCAAATGTTTAGGACCACCTCAAATTTGCTCCTTTCCTGCTTTCCAACCACTTCTCCTGTAGCCAAACCATCAATGAAGCACAAACCCCTTTGTGCTGTGTCCTGGTTCAGCCACAGCAGGAGGATGAGAGGCCCCAGAGCAGCCACAGCATGGCACAGACTGTGCCATGTCCCCATGTGCTGGGGATCAGCAGGAGGGGGCACAAAGACACACCCAACAGGACACAACACAAGCAAAAATATTTCCAAACCCTCAGATTGCATTTCTGTACTGCACAAAGTGGCAGGTGTTTCCAATCAGCCTCTTACAAGGTAAACACCACATTTGTTTTGTAATTTGTTTAGTAAACCTTGTCTTTTCAGCTATAATTACCCCATCAAGGCAGCTGAGTGAAGATGACATTTAAAGTGACCTTCAGCTTCCAGCTGCAACAACCATCCCACGGGAGGGATGGAGCAGGAGGGGAGGGAGCACAGTGTTCCCCAGGTGAGAGGTGCCTGGGAACAGCCAACCAGATGTTCCTCCAGAATCAGCCAATTCCAGCCCTTGGGGTGTTTTGAGGACAACACACTCAAAACTAAGCTGTTTGATTTCTCTGTTAGGCAAAGGATGCAGGCAGTTGGTATTGCCTCAGAAAGGAGAGCTCAAGATGTCTTTCCTCCTCAGGACTTCCCGCAAAGCCAAGGTGTGGGATGATGCCACCCTGCAGGATGGTCCATGCAGGAGTGGTTCCATGCTTTGGTGTTCCTCTTGCAAAGGAATATATAACTTTCTCCAACATTTACTTGTCAAAAGGCAGGGATAGAATTTTGCCTTGCACTGAGACACTCAGTGAGACAACTAAAAAAAATGAGATTATATATAAATAAATAATTGGCCTTCTTTTTTCACTGTTTCTAGTCAATAACTCTTTTCACAGGACTCATTTCTGCAGAGTGTTAATGGGTAGCCCATGCCACTCTCCTACAGATTCCACTGCACACCGTAACCTTAGAGCTATCACAAACTCGTTCTCTTGGACATATTTTCCACATTATTTGAATATATCCTAGCCTTAAAACTATTCTGGCATGACAAGCCGGTGGGTCCCTGCCCTCTGGTTCCTCTCCAGTTTTCTCCACCTTGCCCAAGTCCTGCCCCAGGTGCCCCTCCCTGTACAGCACCCCCTGATTTTCTGTGCCAGTCTTCCAGCTGCCCAGTTCATCCCTTCTCCCACACAGTCACTGAATTTGCACCTTTATTCCCAATTCACTATTTTTCCATCCCACCTCTAGTTGGCCCCAGCCCTCCCCGTGTCTCCTCATCCAGCTCTCCCACACTTTCCTGTTCCTCCTCTCCCCACATTTACCCACACACTCCTTCCCACCCTTCCCAGCTGTTTCTTGCCCTCACTTTGCTTTCCCAAATAATCCTTTCCCAGCTCCCAAGGCACATGGGTAGACTCAGGAATCTTCCTGCCTACCTCCTGCACTAAGCTCCTGCCAGTTTATGAAGCAAACTTAACAAAAACAGGCATTAAAAAGTATCCCTACTGAAGATGGCACAAAATCCAACCCTGTCAGCATCCAGCACCTTAATTATCCTCCAGTTCCCTTTCCCTCCAAAATCACTGCTGGAGAAGCTCAAGCCCTTGCTGGATCTAAATAAATACAAGAGTCAGATGGAGAGTGGGAAGTCAATACTGCAAATGAAGTGCTCCTGCCAATGGATTTGCATTCCCACAGGGACAGGCTCCAGTGTCCAGAAGCATCTCCACAGGGTAATGACTTGCTGGCAGAGCTCTGGCTCCGCAGGAGATGCTGAGCCTTGTTTGCTGCAGGAAAGGGCAGCTGGGCTATCGATCAGGTCAGGTGCCTGCCAGCCCTGGAAGCATCAGGGCTTTTAACAAGCCCCACAAACACCACATTGGAATTGTCACAAGTTCACGCTCCATTTGCGAGGCAATTGGAAGCAGATTTATTGACCCCCTTCCCTCCCGCAGCATCCGCAGGGTACAGGAGGAGCGAAAACAAAAAAGTGCTCAAAGTCTTGCCAGCACTTGCCAGAAGAGGCCCCTGGCAGGAGCTTCTGAATGAGGGAAGAGTTGAATGTTGACACCAGCAAATATTTCAGCTGGAAAAGCATTGGAGTGCTTTGCCACTGCAAAAGGATGGCACTGAAAGCACCTGTGCCCCATCCAGGAAACAAACATATTCTCAAGGGCTCCTAAACCTGCACTGGTCTCACCTGATCACTTCAGGTTGGCACAATCCAGCTCAGAGCACAGGGAAACCCCTCCAGGTTTCTCTCCCATGCTCTGAAACACTTGGCTTCCTCCTTCTATGCAAGGAGATGGAGATGCAGGAGGAGATGAGGTGGAGATGCAGGAGGAGATGGAGAGGATGGGGAGGGTTATAGTAGGAAAACACAGAGCCAAGTGCTAACCAGCAAAACAAAGTTCCTGCCTGCCCACATGAGCCAGAACAGGAGGAACACCCAGCCTTGTAGGTCACACAATCCCACTTTGCTCCCACACTGGTCAGGCACATCATCTCTGTCTCCCAGCACTGAGGGCAGCAACTTCACCCTATTCCCATTGCAAAGGAATTCCAAGAAGCTCTGAAGGTCTTGAAGTTCTCCAACCACAGGGACTTAAAGGTGATACAGAAATTGGAATTGGCCAAGCAGCCCTTCAGGGAGGTCACAAACCCTTTTTTAAACACAGTGTATTTTACATCAAGCAATATCACAGCTTTTATGGAAAAGATGGCAATATCCAAGCACAAGAAACATAGAAGTGACAAGGGGAAATTAAGCTCCTTGCAAGCAAATATAGAGTTTTTACCCTTCAGCACTTGCTGAGAACTTCAGCTTCCCAACCTCTTGCCTTCCTGACAAAGCTGCTGGCGAAATCCTCCTTAGGCAGCTCCCCCTGCCAGGTGGGGCCACAGTAACATGTTGGTTAATGCCTCCTGACTCAGCTCAGGAGAAGTGACAGCCTGTTGGAGTGGTGCCCAGGGGAACCTTCCCTGCCCCACAGGTCAGGCATTTGAGCTGTGAACAGCAGGGACTGAATAAAGAAAGGCAGGAGGACATGAACACCAAAATTAAAGAATTAAAATGTTAAGCAAACTGGCAGAGGGAGATGGTGGCATCTACCAGAAGTGAAACAAGAAGTAAGTGCCCCTGTGATTGCATTTAAAATTCAAATCAGCCCACAGCTGAGCTGTCACATGGGGCCACAGCACAAACAGGGAGGAGAGGCAGTAGGGGAGGGTAAGATTTAATCACTTGGGCTGTAATTATCAGAATCAAGAAACATTACACCATTCCCAAGGGCTACTGAGAGCCAGAAGAGATGCCTCAAGGCACACCTTCCCTGCCAAGGTGTTTGTTTAGGCTTGTCACATTACCAACATCTCTTATTGCTATCTAAAACTACTGAAAAATAAGCACAGAATCAGACAAACAAGTTTGGATAAAATGGAGAACAATCTGGATACTTTCCCAGAGCTCAGAGGAGTTTCCATCTTAAAGTCAGTCCACTCATCATTCCCAGCTTCATCCCAGCTTTATGCCCCTGCTGTCTCTGCAGCATGGATGGAAGCAGGAGACCAAATAAGAAGAAAGCCAAACTATTCCCATCTGTGAGCAGCCTGAATTTTGCCTTTCTTGTTGGGTGTAGCATATCTCCATGATTCCTCAATCTCTGGAGATTAAACAAGAGGGAAAACACAGCCAGAGGCTCCCTCTCAGCCTCCTCTTCTCAAGCAGAGCCTCAAGAGATGCTGTGAGGACATTTTAGCCTGTTGTTGTGGGTCTTCTGCTGCAATCTCCATGGCCTACAAAAGCCTTGCAGGAGCTGGACTGTTCATCACCAGCTCCAGCACAGGGAGCCAGGGAGATTCCAGCCACACACAGCATTTAAATTCCCAGCTGCAGAGGGGCCCAGAGCTGTGGCCTCTCAAGGTACAATTAGCCAGGACTGTCCATAGGAAAACAGATTTAATGAGCAGGCAAGAACATGCCCCAGTGATCCATGAGCAGAAGCAGCACAGTTTGCTGGGCTAAGCACTATGTTAGAACAGATCAGATGTGCTCCATTGACATATCAATACCAAGGGCAGGAATGCTCAGCTATTCCTCAAAATTCACTGCTAGCCAGGCAAGTTTAAAGGCAGGATTCAGGCATTCCTAGCTGGCCATGTGTAAGTTTGCTGTTGAGAAGGCCAAATACAGGTAATTTCCCACCAAGCAGCAGGACAGTCTCCAGTGTCACCCCTTCCCACCCTGCAAGCCCAGCAGTATAACAATCAGAACTGTGTCTGCCTCTGAGCTCCTTTCCAAAGGGAAATCACTGTACAGCAACCAGAGCACTCAGTGGAGAGATGACCCCTGCAATTCCTCTCTCAGAACTCAACAACACCCTGGTCTGACAACTTCAATTACCTTGTTGTTTTGCTTTCAACATAAACTTGTTGCTACAGGAGGGAGACAGTCTTCTGATACCAGACATGCTGAGCTCAGGGAATCAGGATCCAAGTCTTTACTACATCAGGGGGTTGTACTGCATCAATGAACAACTGATGTCAAACCCAGAGAGCACCTGGTCCTGCACCAGCACAGTCATTACACACAGTAAATGTGGGATAAGGAGGGGTGTTGGAAAAGTGGTCACTTTTATGTGAGAGGAGGAAGCTCCACCTCTTCAAGTTTGCTCTCATCAAGAAAGCCCCCTGCCTAATCCCTGTGTCTGAAAACTACGAAATAACTTCACCCATCTTTAAAAAAAACATCCAGAAGATGAAAATAAAAGTCTAGAAAACATGGGAGCAGATTCCACTTCTTTCCTTGAGGACAGAGGGATGAGAAACAAGGAGCAGAGCTTTTCTTTTAGAAGTTCCACAGGCACTTGGTCCACCAGCCTGAGCCAAATCCCTGTCTGGCCAGGCTGAACACACAGGCTGTCCCCTCTTCCAAAGGGACTCAGACATGGCATTTGGAGAGGTCTGAGCTCAACAGAAACACCTGGGCAAGACAAGCTGGTGCTGATAGCAAAGAACTGCACCCTAATGACCCTCCACCAACAAGTCTATCTCTATCCCAGGTCCACATCCCTCTATCCCACCAAACAAACCTTCACCAGGTAGCAGCAGACAGCTACAGGAGAAGAATTAGACCTTGGGGCACTAATGATGAGGGATGTCAGGGTTCTCACAGCTCATCCAAGCATGCCAGGGTGCCAGCAGGGCACATACATACATCCAGGCCTGGGAGAGAGAAGGAATTAGAGCTTCATACTTCCCAGGGCAGCAGCAGGGCTTCCAGCTGCCATCCTTACTGTGCCACTGAGTGCCCTCCACTCCCTGCACTACTCCAGCCTCAGGGAATAGATTGGAAGGGCACAGTTCACATTCAAGAGCAACACTCACTCTTCCAGCCTTTGTCAAAGAGAGGCCAGAGACGAAGTTTCTATATGCAGCAGATTTATTTTTAAATCAGTTTAACCCAATACAAGCAGCTTTTAGGAAGACAATTTTTTACACTGTATTAGCTGAGGGTTTAATACCAACAGCAATCATTGTTTTATCCTTTACATGAGGGCAGTGGAATCTTCTGGATGCCCTGCTCCTGCTGTCTCTGCCCTCTCCTGTGAGGGCTGATCCTCCTGGGAGGGTTTCTCCTCCTGCCCCTCCAGTTCCCTGGGGGAGAATGGTCCCACCAGCCAGGACAGAGGTGTGTTGTTCTTCAGGTAGTCCAGCAGCTCCTCCATGTACTCCTGCATCGCTGCCAGCTTCCTCTGGCTCTGGGTCATCACACTGCTGGGCAAATCCTGGAGGGATTTTGCCACTGAGAAAGCAGCATAAAGCTCCCTGGTGGCACCCAGAGACTCTTTCACCTTGCTCTGCAGGCTGGAGGGAAGGCCTTGGAGTGCAACGACCATTTTCCAGCAGGCCAGTTGCAGCTGCTGTGTGATTGTGCGTGCCATGAGCAGGGTCAGGGACTCCATCTCCTGGGAGGAGGCAGGAAAGGCAAGATGATCAGGAGGGAGTTACTAAAAGAGTCCAGGGGACACAGAGCCCTTTGTTTCCCTCCCCAGAAAGGTACCTCTGGCTCTGTAGAACTTTCATCTCCACTCTCTTTGAGAAACTTCTTTCTCCAGTCCAGCCACATCTGGTGTAGCTTCTCCAGCCCCTCCTGAAGCTTTTGATTAAGTCCTTGCCTAAACGCTTGAATCTGTGGCAGGGGAAGACCAGAGTGTCAAGATAGATCAGCTGGTGAACAGCACATCTCTTCACTGCAGTAATGAAGCTGAAACTAGATCAGGTCTTTGGTCCCCTCCTTGCAGCTGCCTGGGCTGTACCTACCAGCTCAAAGATGCAGTGAAGCTGCCCAAGGGTCTCCTGCATGTCCTGCCAGACCTGCTTCACCTCGGCTGTGGAGTGCAGGTGGGCAGACAGGCGAAGCTCCTTGGAGAGAGAGCCCAGCCTTACAAAGTACCTTCTCTGCTGCTGCTGCTGCGTGGACATCGTGTCTGAGCCCTCAGCAGACACTGCCACCTTGGCTGGGGAAAGAGGCAACATCTGTCACTGACTGACCAGAGGTGCCAGAGCAAACAAAGCAGGAGGAGATCTTGGACTAGGAGCCAGGTACCCTCCAGCACAGCACTGGCATACATTGAATCACAGAATGGATTGGGTTGGAAAAGATGTCCCAGATCATCAAGTCCAACCCTTGGGCCAACTCCAGTCCCTTTACCAGATCATGGCACTCAGTGCCATGGCCAAGCTCACTTGAAAAACCTCCAGGGATGGGGAATCCACCCCCCTCTCTGGGCAGCCCATTCCAATGCCTCAGCACTCTCTCTGCAAAGAATTTTTTTCTCATCTCCAACTTCAATTTGCCCTGGCAGAGCTTGAGCCTGTGCCCCCTTGTCCTATTGCTGAGTGCCTGGGAGAAGAGACCAACCCCCACCTGGCCACAACTTCCCTTCAGGTAGTTCTAGACAGTGCTGAGGTCACCTCTCAGCCTCCTCTTCTCCAGGCTAAACACCCCCAGCTCCCTCAACCTCTCCCCATAGGACTTGTGGTTTGGAGCAACGTGGACTAGTGCAAGGTGTCCCTGCCCATGGCAGAGAGTTGGGACTGGATGATCTTTAAGGTCCCTTCCATTCCAAGCCATTCTGTCAGTCTTTCCTTCCCATTAGCCCCATTCCAGAGCAGCGGGGTAAGGAATAGGACTGACCATCCCCAGTCTAATGGTTCCCCATTTCCTATAGTCACACCCCCTCATTTCCTTACCTGGTTCCTCATGTCCAAGAGGGAGAGAGTCACCTTCTGTTCTCTCCAGCACAGCTTTTGCCCCACACACATCTGCCTGGCCCTCTCCAGGGCCCACAGCCATGCCCACACTGCTGGTCACTGCAGACCTGACAGCCTCCACACCGCTCTGCAAGGTCTCCTTGGTCACATCTATCACCTCCATCACTCTGCTGGTCACAGCATCCTTCACCTCAGCCACTCTGCAGGACACCAGCTCCTTTGTGTCAGAGAGAACCTGGGGAAGAGGAGCAACGGCAGAGGAGAGGGTGGGTCATGTAGCACACCAAAATTCTGAGCTGCACCAAGAGGACAATTAGCACAGTGACAGCCAAGTATTTACTCCTGGAGGAACTTGTACCTGGGGGTAATTTGCTCCCCATACAAGAGCCTACTTCACTCACAGGGTTAGAAAGCTCACAAAACCCAGGCCCCTCTGCCTGCCAGGAACAGCACAGCTTTGAATCCTTACCTGTTCCACTGGCTTTTGAAGGATTGGCAGCTTCTCCTCCGGTTTATCCAAACCCTTGGAGGCATACTCACTTGCTGCAGCAACTGATGGGGGGGGGGAAAAAAAAGCATCAAAACTTGTTTTTCTGCAATGCCATCTCAAGTTAGACCTTGCAAAAATCACTTTTAAGAAAGTCAACATCAGAGTCAATCCCTAAACTTGCAGTGAGCATCACACTGATGGGACTGGGGCTCAGCTTTATCCTCACTTACAAACCAGGAGCTGCCCTTTCACTGGGGTGACAGAAAGGTGCATTTCCTCAACCCAGGACTCCTTCCAGAGCTGGAAGGAGCCAGAGAGCCCCTGAGAGGCATGTGCCAGGTTGCTCTTTCCCAGGGGCTTACCATGAGGCTCCACTGCAGTCAGCACTGGCTGCACACAGCTGGCTTTGGCTTCAGTCACACTCCTCATTCCTTTCTCTGCTGCATCACACGCAGACCTGACACAGGGATGGCTCTCCTTGGTGGAGGCATAAACTGTAGGATCCACCAACCAGCCAGAGCTGACCAAGGGCAGACTAGCCACCTCCTTTACTGCAGCCTAAAAGAGCAAAGAAAAAAGCAGCCATGAAGCTTCAAATGTGGCCCTGAGCTTCCCAGACAGTTCTGCCCAAAACTGCCTGTCTGGGGGGAATTTCCAGCCAGGTGAGTCACCTGGTCTGGCTGAGGAAGCAAAGCCTGGCTTAACTGCACACTCAGTTCAATCTGTAACTCAGTTATGAAACAAGATGGGGAGCTTGGCCTTTTCAGGGATAGACCATCCACTAAAGTTTTCCTCCAGCACAAGGAGCAGATGAGTTTTTGGGAAGCCTCAATACTTGTGTCCCCACACCCACCTCATTTGGAGTGGCTATTTAACAAGCTCACACTCCAGGAAAAGCTCCATCAGACAGGACTGAGCTGGGTTTAAGCTGACAGACTAGTCTACAAGAAGCCTGGTCCTAGGAGCAGAGCAAGAGCAGCAGGGCTGGGGGATGCTGAAACAAGAACCTTTGCACAGAAGCATGGCTGGCAGCAAGCCAGGATCTTGACCACACAGAGAATCATCTTTCCTAGCTGAGAACCAGGCTAATTTGCTTAGCCTAGGAGGTCACTCACAGGGTCTTTAGACCTATTTCTTTTTTTGGCAGTGTTGTCACCCATGTGTCCAGGAAAGCTGCAGGGCACAGCCTGAGCACAGGAAACCCTCCTCCCTTTGTGGGGGCTCAGCTCCCTGCAGTCAAAGCCGGGTCACCTCCTCACACCTGCACCCAGGAGCTGCCACTCCTTACATCCCACATGGAACACCCACCTCCTGCTCCTCCTCTTCTACCTCTGGAACGCTCCTGGCGACCTCCTCTTCTACCTCTGGAATGCTCCTGGCGACCTCCTCTTCTACCTCTGGAATGCTCCTGGCGACCTCCTCCTTGGCAGGCATAGCAGAAGCCATGGCAGCTGGAATGCAAGTGGCACCGAGGTTTTAGGAAGAGACAGAACAACCAGCGAGATCCCAGAAGGATTTCCCGTCCCAGGAGTCATAAAAGAAAAGAGTTCTTTCCCTGCCTGTTAAGGTGAGACTCCCTAAAGTGGTCTTATAGAAGGAGGGGATCTGTGCTTCTTGGAAATCCACCTGGTATTGAAGTTTTAAGTGGTTTATGATAACCAGGGGAACAAAGAGGACAGTGTTTCCTCACTCATAAAAGTTCTTAGACAGACCACAATGCTTACTATGAACTTCTTTAGGGGAGGAAGAAGGTACTTCCTTCCTTCCTTCCCATCAAGGCTTTGAGGAACTCTTGAATAAAGAGGAGAGTAACAGCAGAACTAGAGAGGGAATACATCCCTGCTGCTCTTACACACCCCAACCAGAATGAGCCCTTCACCCAAGGCCAGCACAGGCTGTGCTTGACCCTTCAGACAGGGCCACAAGCAACCTTGGACTAACGTGGTTGTAATAATACCAAGATCATGGGTTCAATCCCCTATGTGGGCCATTGACTTAAGAGTTGGACTCAATGATCCTTGTGGGTCCCTCCCAACCCAGAATAGTTTGTGATTCTGTAATATCACCATTCAACCAGGTAAGACACATCTAACCACAAACCAGGAGTTCAGAGAACACTTCCAGCTTTAACACCTGAAAATCCCCCCTGTAAATATGAGGACAGTACCTTTCTGGCCTGCTGGAGCTGAGCAGACACCAAGCAAGGAAGACACAGGCACCACACCACTGCCCCCCAACCCCTTCTCTGCCTTTTTGTAATGCCCAGGGAGTGGGTAAGGAGGGACCTCCAGGGACTGACAGCTCTGGGAAGCAGCAGGAAGGAGCCAGGTTCTCTCCGGACCAATTAGAGGTGAAATAAGGCTGAAAAGGGCCTGCTGTGGCTCGTTAATTACCCTGTAATTAGGCAGGTACACCTTGGCCTATGCAGATGGGCTCTATTTGGAGGCCAGTGCCTCCATTTCAACAGCAAGAGCTATGAGCATGTGTAAAAGCAGTTTCATGTTCCCAGATTAATGGCATTAAATGATTAATCATGTTCCTAGATTATTGAAGAGCAATAGGATTTTGGGTTACCTAAGGGGAACTTAGTTTCTGAGTTTGTCTGAGGTGCCACAATCCTTCTCAGACCATGTTCTGTCTGTCTCTGACCTGTTGTCCAGAGCTCAGTGTCCCTCCTGTAGCACTGGGGTTTATAGTGACAACCCCCACTGCCTTGGCCACTCCTCTGTTTGGAGGAAGACGAAGAAAAACAATCATAAACAAAGGGAGGTGCTGGGAAAAACCCAAAGGTGGATATTCCATGATTCCATGAAAGCAAAGGAAATGGGAAGACAGCCAGAATAAGCACAGGCTGCAGTTTTTCCTCATAATCCACACAATTAGCTCAGGGACCAGGAAAGCTGATAGAGGTGGTTGAAGAAGACACTCCTCTGCTGCCTGATCCCAGATGATCAAGAGGAAAACCTGTGCCAATGCCTGGAGCTGGAGTTGGTGCTGCAGAAACTGCACCCAGCTCAGTGGCAGGATGCTGAAAGAGCCAGCAAGACTGAGAGTGGTTCCTTGGGAAGCAGACTGACCCCAGGGGGCTGGACACCTCCCCATGCTGCTCTCAGGAGGACACTGGCATGTTTTCAATGACAGCATGGGTGCTGTTGGCCAAAGGCAGTAATTGGTTGAGCAACATTTGGTTCTCAGCTGAGCACCACCCATCAGTAAGTACTTTAAACTGTCCCAGCCTGGGGTAGGAGAGATCAACATGGCAACATTAATACACCAGAGATCCAAGAAATAGAGATCTTCCAACTGCTTTACCTGGGACCTGTGGAGTGTGTTGAAGGTGCTGGTGAATCCCTGGAAGTACCATTTCTGGTGGGAGGACAGAGTTGAGCCTTGCTTGGACAGGCTACCTGGCCATTTCAGCTGTTCCAGGGTATGAAAGATGGTGAGTTTATTCTTTCCTTGTGAAACTCATCTTAATCCCACTGAACAAGAAGAAAAAGGCACTGCATTACAGCAACTGAGCTAGAACTGAGCATCTTCCTAATGCTGCTTCATCAGCCTGGGTCTGTTCTGCACATGTGGCCAAACTCTGCTCCAGGTGAGCCTGTTCCTGGTCATGGGTCTGCTCATGGGTTAGGGAGCACAGGGGATGAGGAGCTCTCTGTGAAGCACCACAGAAGAGCCCTTCCTGCACATGATAAGCAAAATATGTCTTTCTCAGGTGTGTAGTCAGGTTTATTCTGGTCATTGGCTGTGGAACTCTGGCAAAGCCTCTTGTTGGGAAGAGAAGTGGGTTGGGAGTGATCTGAGTGCTGAGCTCTGCTGGGAAAGCCAGAACCTCTGAGAAGGAGGTGGTGTCCCTGCACAGGCAGGTGTGTCTGGGGGTTGGCAGCAAAATTCTCAGTGCTGCAGGTGGGTGCTCATCTGCAAAAGAAAGACACCACCCAAGGTGTGGACAGGGACATTCAAGTGCTCTGGTGCTTGTGTGTAAAGCCTGGACAGAACTTATGGGAGGTAACTCCAACAGGTCCTGTCAGGCTGTCCCAGCTGGTGCTGGAGAAATCAGTGAATCTACCAGGTCAGCCAGTCCAAGAGGTCCCAGCCAACAGGTGATTCTGTCCATGTGTGACAGGAGGAGCATTGGCACTGGCTCCACATTAATCCCCATTTCTATGCTGATGATTGCACTGGTGTCTGAAGACCACAGAGCTACTGTGGAAGGGCAGGGCTCCCACCAAGGCAGAGCACAGCCTGTGGATCCTGTATCCATGGAGACAGCTCCTTCCACTCTCAGTCATTTGACAGCAATTAAAGGCAGCCATCCGGGTGCTAATGATGGGAATAGGGAGCCTGGAGCACTGGGCTGGGCTTGAGGACTGTGGGACAGTCCTTGCCCTGCCAGCTGTCTGAGGGGAGACAGTCTCTGAGGCTGTTGGGTTCTGTGTCCCAGCTGCTCCATCTTTAAAATGGTCAGTATGATTTTGACCTTTTTCCACAAAATGCTTTGTGATCTGCTGATTAAAAGTGCCAGATGAGAATTTCGGATTACTGGTAACAGGCCCCACACTCACCATTGGAAAAGCAGCTCCTGCTCAGCCAGAGAAAGAGGTTTCTCTGTGCAGATCTGGCCAGCACCAGTTGCCAAATCCTTGGATTGCTGTCTTCCAGGAAGAGGAGGAGGCACAGTCAGTCTCTGATGTGGAGATGTGCTTGTGCAGGAGCTCACCTCAAGGTGTAAGCAGAGCTGCAGGAGCACAAGCTCTGCTGTCCAGCACATCCTCCTCCTTCTCCTGACATCTGGGTGAGGTCCACACAGCAACTGTATGAAACAGGGACCTGTTGGAGCCAGAACAGAGAAGACCACCAAGGTAATCAGAGGGATGGAGCACCTTTGCTGTGAGGAAAGGCTGAGAGAACTGGGATTGTTCAGCCTGGAGAAGTCTTTGGGGTGACCTAATTGTGACCTTCCAGCACCTCAAGGGGCCAAGAAGATGGAGAGAAACTATTTACGAGTGTCTGGAGTGACAGGACAAGGGGGAATGGCTTCACAGTGGCAGAAAGTAGGTTTAGATTAGAGATTAGGGAAAACTTTTTCCCTGGGAGGTGGTGAGTGCCCAGAGAAGCTGTGGCTGCCCCATCCCTGGAAGTGTCCAAGGCCAGGTTGGACAGGACTTGGTGTGATCTGGTCTAGTGAAGGTGTCCCTGCCCATGGCAGGGGGTGGAACAAGATGATCTTTAAGGTCCCTTCCAACCCAGGCCATTCCATGATGAAATAGGTGCCCATCCCCTGGGAAGGTGCCACCAGCTGCCTTCCACCAATGCCCCTTTTAGCTGAACTTCCAAGCAGGCTGGACCACTGGGCACATCCCAACTGCAGGGTTAGACCATCCAAACCCCTCCACCAGCATCCTTAGCTCAGAGACTGATGCCTGGTGACTGTGCTTGGTTTGAGTGCAGGAAATGGCTCTGGGGTGCACAGAGGGGGTCACTGCCCTTCAACCAGGTAAAACAGAAGCTCTGGGTGCCCCTCTGGCTCACAACACTCCTGCTTGGGTTCTATTGGCTTCTTTCAATCATCTCCGTGTTATGCCACCAGCAGGCCCAATATTTGAAGAGGGTGCCCAGTAAACTGTCACAAACACCCCTCAGAAGTATCATCTGAAGTCCTTTCCATAAAAAGAAATGTGAGGCTGCAATACCTGCAGAGCCCAAAGAATGGGCTCCAGCAGCACATTTGGAAAATCTCTGCTTTAGGCAATCTCCTTAGCAGCTTGTTAGATGTTTTATAAGTGTCCTTCCCAGCTCCAGAAGAAATAATACCTCTAATGATTGTGTCAGATACAAAATAATTTCACAGCCTTTTTTTGTCTGCAAGCTTTCCAATGGCAATAAATCACGTGCCCTTCTGTGCAGCTGAAGGAATCCAAAGCCCACAGTACAGGCAGCTTGGCAGAAAAAGAAAATAAAAATAGGAAGGACACCAGGGACATCCTTTTCTGCATTAGTTCCAGCCAATACCTTGTTTGCTTTAGCAAGTCAGGCACTTGCTAAGCTTTGATACCTTCTCATCAGCATGGCTGAGAGCTCTGTGGGATCCCAGGAGGAGATGTTGGGATTAAACACAGGGGTGAACCTGCACATACCTGCACATTTCACTGCTTTGCAAAGTGGGCTGGAGTCCCCAGGAGAGCTGATGAACATCTAGACTGCCCAGGGCTCGGTGGGAAGAGGTGAGAGCTGTGCCAGGATAGATACCCTTCTGGATATCCCTTGGAGCAGAGAAGGATTTGCATGGCTGATGGAGTGTGTTAACCATTGAACTGGGGCACCAGTAACTGCCTGGAAACACTCCTGTGCTCAGCACAACTGTCCTTGTGGACATAACCATGCCTGAGTGATGGCACCAATCCACCTGGAAAAGCTTTCCTGCCAGGGGCATCCCTGGGGATGGCAGGAATCCTTGGGGATGGCAAGTTCTAGCCAGGTGGGGGTTGGTCTCTTCTCCCAGGCACTCAGCAATAGGACAAGGGGGCACGGGGGGCTCAAGCTCTGCCAGGGGAAATTGAAGTTGGAGAGCAGAAAAAACTTCTTTGCAGAGAGAGTGCTCAGGGATTGGAATGGGCTGCCCAGAGAGGGGGTGGATTCCCCATCCCTGGAGGTTTTTCAGCTGAGCTTGGCCGTGGCACTGAGTACCATGATCTGGTAAAGGGAGTGGAGTTGGCCCAAGGGTTGGACTTGATGATCTGGGAGGTCTTTTCCAAGCCAATCCATTCTATGATTCTATGAATCAAGTTGGGCAGAGAGCACACAACAGCCTTTGTGCCTCTCACCCAAGCACACACCAGTGAGAGTTCTACCTCTTTGGTTTAAAGGTGGAATATTTATACCAGGGAGGTGGCAAACACCTTTCACACTTCTCCCTGGAGTCACAGAATCACAGAGTGGTTTGTGTTGGAAAGGATTTTAAAGACCAACTCGTTCCGCTCCCTGCCATGGGCAGGGACACCTTCCACCAGCCCAGGTTGCTCCAAGCCCTGTCCAGCCTGGCCTTGGACACTTCCAGGGATGGGACAATGGTGAGTTTATTTCTAACAGAAAAATTGCAGCCAAGGCTAGAATTATTTGAAATACCCAGAAACAGTCAGTAAAAAATTCACATTTCTAGGAAATGTAGATTTCCAGTCTTTTGCAACTCCCTGTTGAATTTTCACTGGAGGGGATGGGGGAAAGGTCACAGAAACAATTGTTTAAAAGAAAAAAATATTTTAAAAGATGCGCTGAAAAGAGCACAGGATTGTGACTCTTCAGTGCTCAGTGCAGCTACAGAACACAAATAAATAACTTGTTCCCATGTTGATTACATTCATCTCCTCTTTTTGCTCTGAATAACAGAAAACACCACTCCAGACTCCTGCAGAAAGTATGGTAAGGCCAACAGCTCTCCAGCATCAAGACCTGGTGCTCCAGTGGTCTGTAGAGCACTCGAGGGAGTGACAGCCCCTTCCCTGCAGCTCCTCTCTCCCACTCACTCCAACTCCTTGTGGAAGGTCCCTCAGGCTGGGGTGGGGCTGTTCCACCCACACTTTTTGGATGTGAAAGGACTCTCCCAATCCTGCAGGAGGAGAAACACAAGCAGAGATGTCTCTTGGCCACACGCTGTCCCGAAACACTGAGGGGGCAGGTTTACATCTCATGGCTGATTGCAGATCCTGGCTGGGCTTTTCCTGGGATTTGTGCACTCTCCACCCTATTCTCTGGTGTCTGCTACACTCTGGACTCACACAATGATCTTCCCATCACTTAGGACACTTACACTGCCTTTTTCTTACTCATTTCCCCATTTTTTTCACATTTTGTAAGAATCTAATCACCTTTGAAACCTCTGCAAGACTTGATTGAAATGTAGCCAATGGATGCAGGAACTACAGTGCAGGGACAACTTAAAAACCCAGAAGAGGCAGTTCCACTGCAATGTGAAATAATATACAATCCATTTGAGTTTAATTTATCCACAGCAATTACAATTTTCCCCTATATGTTAACTGATGTGATTTTGAGAAATATATGCCAATTGTGTATGGCCCCTCTTTTTTCCTTGAACTGCCTGAAGTGCCTGGCACCACCTGGTAGATGATCCCACTCAAGACCTGCCAGAGATCCTGTGCTGGGCAGAGCAGCACCCTCACCTCACTAGAGTGAAAAATACAGAGTAAAAAATTTATTTCAAACAAGAAGGAAAAAGTTAGAAAGCATGCAATTAACTAAATTTAAATTTTGTGTCTGAGATGCTTCTTTCAGGTAGAAGAGGTTCCCAGTAACTGCAGGCTGAGATAAGAATGACTGTCTGGGGCAATTTGGTGTAGATCACCTGATCATTAATGTTCTTCTTCAAATTGCCTTCCCACTGTCCCACTGACTGAACCCTAATTGGGAGGGACAAGGCACCAAGTTGGGAGGGAGTGTCGACCTGCTGGAAGGCAGGAGGGCTCTGCAGAGGGATCTGGAGAGACTGGAGAGATGGGCTGATTGCAATGGGATGGAGTTCAACAAGGCCAAGTGCAGGTCCTGCCCTTTGGCCACCCCAAGCCCTGCAGCGCTCCAGGCTGGGCACAGAGTGGCTGGAGAGCAGCCAGGCAGAAAGGGACCTGGGGGGACTGAGGGACAGGAAGCTCAAGAGGAGCCAAGAGTGTGGCCAGGTGGCCAAGAAGGCCAATGGCATCCTGGCCTGGATCCAAAGTAGCGTGGCCAGCAGGCCCAGGGCAGTGAGCCTTCCCCTGGACTCTGCCTTGGGGAGGCCACACCTTGAGTGTTGGGTTGAGTTCTGGGCCCCTGAGTTGAGGCAAGAGATTGAGGGGCTGGAGCGGGGCCAGAGAAGAGCAACGAGGCTGGAGAAGGGAGTGGAGCACAAGTGCTGTGGGGAGAGGCTGAGGGAGCTGGGGGTGTTTGTGCTGGAGAAGAGGAGGCTGAGAGGTGACCTCAGCACTGTCTGGAAGTGCCTGAAGGGAAGTTGTGGCCAGGTGGGGGTTGGTCTCTTCTCCCAGGCACTCAGCAATAGGACAAGGGGGCACGGGGGGCTCAAGCTCTGCCAGGGGAAATTGAAGTTGGAGAGCAGAAAAAACTTCTTTGCAGAGAGAGTGCTGAGGGATTGGAATGGGCTGCCCAGAGAGGGGGTGGATTCCCCATCCCTGGAGGTTTTTAAGGTGAGCTTGGCCGTGGCACTGAGTGCCATGATCTGGTAAAGGGAGTGGAGTTGGCCCAAGGGTTGGACTTGATGATCTGGGAGGTCTTTTCCAACCCAATCCATTCTGTGATTCTAAATGGATGTCTGTTTTCCACAGAGCGTGGCTTGAGGCTTTCATGGGAGAATGATGGTGCAATAGAGAGTCCTTGAGGTCTGGAAACATCATAGTAGAGAGAAGAATCTGTCTCATACTCCTTGGTGGGGGAGAATCAGGTGGGTGTTTTAAGTGTGTGGGTGGCTCTGAAGGAAGGTTGTCCATGGCCAGTTGAATTCCAGCCTCAAACTCTGAGGCTTTAAACTTCCACAGAGTACTTGGAAAGTGTTGCCACCACCCAAGTGCAGTGAGTAGATTCATTTCCCTGTGGTTCAATTTGCAGTTTAATGGCACCAAGGTCAGAATGGATTGCACCATTCCCTCTGCCCTCCAGCTGTAGCTTCCACACAGGGAATTTGCTGAATTTCAGGAGGGTTTGAGGGATATCACTGGTGTGCCAACAGCAGCCAAAACTATGTGGCATTTGAATTTCAGAACTGGTGGCCTGAGGGCTAAAAGAGTTTTAATGCTTGGGTTTGCAAATAAACATCCAATTTTATGTGGCTGCACAACACCATATATCTTAGAGATATATATCTTAGAGATACATATCTGTATCCTATAGATAGAGAAATATTATGGGATAACACCGATGCAATCAAGGGTAACTTGCTTGTAACATTCCAATATTGTTTCTCTATCTCCCAATAGCTTTTTAATTGACTTTTTTTGTGGGGTGGTTGGTTGGGTTTTTTATTGTAGATGTAAGAAACAAAGGTGTCTTCACTGTGGGGTCACAGACTGATGCCTTCAGCCACAAACAGTGGTTTTCCAGCAGCCTTTTTTCCAAGCCATTTCCATGGTGCTGTGGCTCCATGGCCATGCCTGGATGATGGAGACATCCTGGAGCATGTCTGTGTCTGCCCTGAGAGGAGAAGGTGTGTTTTGCTGCTGCTGCTGTGAATCTCCATTCTGACCCACCTCAGAAGGCTCCCAGCTCCAGGGATGGTTGTGGTGCTCCTTTCCTTGCTCCCACAGCATTGCTGGGGCAGACTTTACCAGAAATCATAGAATCATAGAATCATAGAATTTATTGGGTTGGAAAAGACCTCCCAGATCATCAAGTCCAACCCTTGGGCCAACTCCAGTCCCTTTACCAGATCATGGCACTCAGTGCCACGGCCAAGCTCAGCTGAAAAACCTCCAGGGATGGGGAATCCACCCCCTCTCTGGGCAGCCCATTCCAATCCCTGAGCACTCTCTCTGCAAAGAAGTTTTTTCTGCTCTCCAACTTCAGTTTCCCCTGGCAGAGCTTGAGCCCCCCGTGCCCCCTTGTCCTATTGCTGAGTGCCTGGGAGAAGAGACCAACCCCCACCTGGCCACAACTTCCCTTCAGGCACTTCCAGACAGTGCTGAGGTCACCTCTCAGCCTCCTCTTCTCCAGCACAAACACCCCCAGCTCCCTCAGCCTCTCCCCACAGCACTTGTGCTCCACTCCCTTCTCCAGCCTCGTTGCTCTTCTCTGGCCCCGCTCCAGCCCCTCAATCTCTTGCCTCAACTCAGGGGCCCACAACTCAACCCAACACTCAAGGTGTGGCCTCCCCAAGGCAGAGTCCAGGGGAAGGCTCACTGCCCTGGGCCTGCTGGCCACGCTACTTTGGATCCAGGCCAGGATGCCATTGGCCTTCTTGGCCACCTGGCCACACTCTTGGCTCCTCTTGAGCTTCCTGTCCCTCAGTCCCCCCAGGTCCCTTTCTGCCTGGCTGCTCTCCAGCCACTCTGTGCCCAGCCTGGAGCGCTGCAGGGCTAGGGGTGGCCAAAGGGCAGGACCTGCACTTGGCCTTGGTGAACTTCATCCCATTGCAATCAGCCCATCTCTCCAGTCTCTCCAGATCCCTCTGCAGAGCCCTCCTGCCTTCCAGCAGGTCAACACTCTCTCCAGGGAAACACACTGTAGTTCTGTTCCCAGAACTGTTCTGCTGGTGTTTTATTCCACTCTCAAGGAGCCTTTGTCTACATTGTTATCCAGAGCAGTGTGACAGGACTGTCCTACTTTGCCTCTCATAAAAATAGCCCAGAAATCAGGTTTGATGTCTTTCCAGGCATGGAGATAATTGTGAGCTGTTTGCTTCCATGAGCTTCCCAGTCAGTTGTTACAGCTATTTTAGAATTATTCTTTCAGTGCTTTTTTTCCTGATGGGGTCACTGAGATTGGTGGTAAATCTCGATACACCTGTCAAGATACCTTTTTTTCCCACTGACAGAACATTTTGTATTAGATGTTGCAGCATTAGTGTATTTTAATATGTATCCCTTTTCTTTTGCCATTCTCTAAAGTAGTTGGAGGATGCAATTTTCAAATCTTTTATTGTACAACCTTTTATCAAACTGTCTCCATAGCTGCTGGCTTTTTTTTTTTTTTGAAATCAGATTTCTTTCTGATAGGATGAGATCTGAAATCATTTGTTATGTTCCTTGCATTTTTCATTTCTGAAGTCAGGCATTGGTTTTTAAACAGTTTCTGTAGGGCTTTTTGAGGCTTTTTTACTTCTTTTCTCCCCTTTTTATATTGATTCTAATGTTTGTCAGACAATTTTATTTCTGGCCTCTTTGTTCTCTGCTTTATTTGATATTTCCTGTTGGTGCTTTCCAATGAGTTTTATAACTAAATTCCTTTAATTTCCAATTGATGTCTTTTCTTTAAGTACTGTTGACATGGAAGAAAAGCAGAAGAAACATGATAGACCTTATGCTGGTTTGACAGTCTAATAAGAGATAGAAAAACCTGCCATTGGAGGGGGAAAGCAGCTCCTGATAAATCTTACAGGGTTCTTGTAATGGAAAGAGAATGGAAAGAAAAATATGAGAGAGATCCAGGGCACAGCAGCAAGATGTGGATCCAGCCAAGCCAGACTGGGAACATACATTGCTTCAGAAAGTAGATTTCTTCTTTAGGAATCACAGAATATCCTGAGCTGGAAGGGACCCACAGGGATTCTCCAGTCCAACCCCTGGCCCTGCACAGAAACCCCAACAATCCCACCCTGTCCCTCAGAGCGTTGTCTGAAAGGAGCAGAAATGGAGTGACTTCCAGCAGATTCTGGCTGTTGGTGGAAGGTGATAAATGTTATATTTAGGTGTGGGTAGAGATGGATCTCTTCACTGTATTGCCACAAGAAGGCAGAAAAAGGGACTTGTCACACACCAGGGGGGAATTCCAAGCACAATAATGAAGTCACTGAGCAGTGCTGTGAAATATTGATGAGCAGTTTAGAACAACCTCTTGAGCTCCTGACAAGGGCTGGGATGGATCGTGCCCAGCTGGTCCTGCCTACATTCCTCATGCTCTGCTTGTTTCTCCCATCCCTTACAACCCTCTTTGTTTTAGCTATAGCTTTTCTTCTGCCACTGTGCTGAGAGTGGGGAGAGCAACCCAGGAGCCATGGAGGGGCTCTCATAAGTCATTTCTGCTCCACAATTTAATGCATGAAGTGTGATGTGTAACTGAGGGTTAGAGCCATGGTGTGCTGTGCTCACATGCACAAGACACGGCCAGACTGATGCAAACCCCTCCCAGGGAGGGCAGGGCAGGGCAGGGCAGGGCAGGCAGCAAACAGGGGAAATGTCAGAAAACCCTGAGATATTGCTAATAAATCTAGTCAGGATTGCCAGGGCATGGCAGGGGACTTGGCTCCTGTCCTAGTTCAGCAGGTGGGAGCAGTTTATCCCTGTGTGGGTGTGACCAAAGCTGGGCATTCTAAACCCTCTGGGCCATTGCCCAGCAACTCTTCCCAATGGCCCATTGGCAGCAGCTGCCCAGGGCACAGCTGAGCCCTCAGCCTGGCAGCTGGCTGGGAAAGAAGCCTGGCAGAGGAGCTGGGAGAACTCCCCTCCAGGGACTCCTTGGCACCTCCACACCCACCTGAGGGCTCAGCTCTGCTCAGGGNCTGGGTTTGTGGGTTAAACCCAATTTCTCTTTGTGCCATTGCATTTCTTGTAATATTTTTATTAAATTGTAACTCTGACTTATAATCTCTCCTGAGCTGAGTTCATTTCTCCTGCTGGTTTATATTTAAATCAGCACAAACCCTCCCAGCCACGATGAGGTGCCAAGCTGGGGACAGCATCACATCCCACCAGTGAGAGGGGCAGGGAGAGCTGACAGAGGATGTGACAGACTGAGAAATGCCCTGGAAGGACAGGAATTGCATGTGCTGACTGTGGAGCAGCAAAGCAGAAAGAGCTGCCCCTTGTTACAGTCATTTCAGCCAGGAAAGGCATTGCAATATTGTTCCTTTTTTCCCCAAAATACTGAACTTCCCCTCAGAAGGAATTAGCACAGACATCCCTCACCACCACCTCTCCAGGGCCCCCTTGGCTCGAGAGCTGCTCATTTTAAACCACTCTCAGTTCTCTATTAAAGGGAAGGTCCCAGGGCTCCCAAAGGAAAAACTGAGCAGCAGTACAACCTTTTAAAAGGACCGTGTTTTCTGTGTAGGAGAACCAGACTAGCCATGAAGAAATTGTTCCCCAAGGAGCAGCAACATCCTGAGTCCTTTCCTCCACATTTCCAGGAGTCACTGCCACCAGGTAACATTTGTTATTGATCAGGCACAGCCTCCATCCATTACTTACCTTCCCATTTAAGAGCCTGATTTAAGAATCTCATAACTCAGCTGTTGTGGATGGAACAAAGGAGGAAATGGCAGGAATGTGTAACCCTTGGGAATTCTGCTGGAAGATGCCACTTGGAAATGGTCTCTTCTCTCGGACCAGGTACCTTGACAAGCCTGGCATGGCCCTCCAGGTAACTACAAACCCCAAAGCAAGGATAAATGCTTCACTCAGCAAACCCAAGGGAGAAGAGGTTTTCACCACCTTCTCCTGTGATCTTCCAGTTATCTTTAGATTGAGGAAAAAGAAAGAAAATAAAGGATTTTATAAAATCACAATTTGTTTGCTTAGGAGAGAACTTTAGGTTCAGATTCTTTTGCACATCTGCTGCCTTTCTTTAATTACAAGTAACAAAATTGGGTTTCTTTTTGAAGCCTGGAGGTTTGCACATACCCCAGCTGTGCCAAATTCTCGTGCAATTGAATTTTAACCAGACATTCCAGTGCCCAGAATAATGGGCAGTGATAGACTTGAGAGATGGGCTGATTGCAATGGGATGAAGTTCACCAAGGCCAAGTGCAGGTCCTGCCCTTTGGCCACCCCAAGCCCTGCAGCGCTCCAGGCTGGGCACAGAGTGGCTGGAGAGCAGCCAGGCAGAAAGGGACCTGGGGGGACTGAGGGACAGGAAGCTCAACAGGAGCCAAGAGTGTGCCCAGGTGGCCAAGAAGGCCAATGGCATCCTGGCCTGGATCCAAAGTAGCGTGGCCAGCAGGCCCAGGGCAGTGAGCCTTCCCCTGGACTCTGCCTTGGGGAGGCCACACCTTGAGTGTTGTGTTGAGTTCTGGGCCCCTGAGTTGAGGCAAGAGATTGAGGGGCTGGAGCGGGGCCAGAGAAGAGCAACGAGGCTGGAGAAGGGAGTGGAGCACAAGTGCTGTGGGGAGAGGCTGAGGGAGCTGGGGGTGTTTGTGCTGGAGAAGAGGAGGCTGAGAGGTGACCTCAGCACTGTCTGGAAGTGCCTGAAGGGAAGTTGTGGCCAGGTGGGGGTTGGTCTCTTCTCCCAGGCACTCAGCAATAGGACAAGGGGGCACGGGGGGCTCAAGCTCTGCCAGGGGAAATTGAAGTTGGAGATCAGGTAAAAATTCTTTCCACAGAGAGTGCTGAGGGATTGGAATGGGCTGCCCAGAGAGGGGGTGGATTCCCCATCCCTGGAGGTTTTTCAGCTGAGCTTGGCCGTGGCACTGAGTGCCATGATGTGGTAAAGGGACTGGAGTTGGCCCAAGGGTTGGACTTGATGATCTTGGAGGTCTTTTCCAACCCAATCCATTCTATGATTCTGTGATGCACAACACACCCTGGGCAGAATGAGCTGTGGCTGGGGTAGGTCAGTGGGCAGCAGGGTGGGGGCCAGGGCTCTCTGCTCCTGCAGAAAGGGGAGCACAGGCCCCCAAAACCTGCATTTCCATGAGCTTGCCTCAACTTGGAGAGCAGAAAATGGTCTGAAAACCACTTTTTTACCCCAGACACCCAAAGCCACAAATGTCTCTAAGTGAGACAACAAAATTCCCCTTGAAAAGATCAAAGGGTGAAACCTTGCTTAAAACTGCTCAAAGTATTTTATGGCCTTCTTCTTTCAGTTCTTTTTCCTTACTCAAAACCTATTCACTGACCCTCACCCTGAGCTGTTTCCTACCCTCAGAAACACGATTTTGGGGCAAACAACCTGTTCATGACAACATTTCACCCATCTCTTGTTCTATAGCCAACCAAGCAGCAGTTTTACTGATGCAGGAGCCCCAAATGTGCCCCATCCCAGTGCCAGGAGCTTGAAGAAGAGCCCTGAGCTCTGTGGTCACTGCTCTGGGCACTCCTGCAATTAGTGCAATTAGTCCAGGCCCTCAAGAAGGGGTTGGCAGGCAACACTCCCCACTGGCAGTGGGGATGCTCTGCAGGTCTGTCCCCATCCATGCACAATGCCATTCCCTGGATTTCCAGCCCTGAATCTCCTCACTCCCAGACGTTTTGTTTGCCTCGTCTTCGGCTTTTTGACACTGAAGATCTCAAGGAAATTAAGGGCTCAGGTGCTGCTGATATTGGACACCAGCACCATCTGGTCCCTGTCCTTATTCACTCTACATTAAAGACTAGAAAGCTTTTATGAAGTCAGAAGGAAGAAAAAAACCTCAGTGATATGTCATCTGGGATTCCTGCTGTTTGCTGGTAATTAAGTTTGTCACAGCCTCGACAGAGCTGGGAACAATGGAGGGAATCAGGAAGAAATGGCAGAGGGAGGGAAAAATATAATAAGAGTCGCTCTGGAGCTGTTTTCTTCTGATTCTGTTGCCAAAGAAAATGATTAAAAGAAATAATGACATCTCCATGGTGTTTGTCCCCCAGTTCCACTCCAGATATAAATTCAGCCTAACAATTTGTCAATTGTTTTGAAGCTCAGGTAATGACATTCCAATATTTACTGGGCTGCACACCAGTTCCTGGGGTTTCCATCAATTCAAATCCAGGCTCTCTCTCTTTCTCAGTGCCTCTTTGTGGTTTTGTCCTGATTTTATCCCATCTGTTTCTTGCAGTGAGAAAACAAAGCTCACCCCAGCTCAGCAGCATCATCTCAGGTGTTGGGCTGAAGGGCATTTCAACAGAAGGACCTGCCCTCCTGTACCTTCCTGCAGGAAAAAGGGATCACTGGAGGTCATTTTCATCTTTTGCTCTGCTCACTGCAGCTCATTTAGGTTGGAAGAGAGTCGAGATCATCAGGGATGCAGGCAGAGCTTCTCCTGGCACACAAACCAGGGCTCACCTGTGCAGGACCAAGGTGGGCAGGAAGGGCACTGCTGATGGTAAGGGGGTGGTCTGTATAATCACACATAGAATCATAGACTTGATTGTGTTGGAAAAGCCCTCCGAGATCATCAAGTCCAACCCTTGGGCCAACTCCAGTCCCTTTACCACATCATGGCACTCAGTGCCACGGCCAAGCTCACCTTAAAAACCTCCAGGGATGGGGAATCCACCCCCTCTCTGGGCAGTCCATTCCAATCCCTGAGCACTCTCTCTGCAAAGAAGTTTTTTCTCATCTCCAACTTCAATTTCCCCTGGCAGAGCTTGAGCCCCGCCGTGCCCCCTTGTCCTATTGCTGAGTGCCTGGGAGAAGAGACCAACCCCCAGCTGGCCACAACTTCCCTTCAGGTAATTCCAGACAGTGCTGAGGTCACATCATGTAATCATGGGGCTGTCGTCAGTGCAGAGGCAGTTCCAGGGCTGGAAAGGCTCATTTCCAGAGAAAACAACAGTCTTGGCACTGGAAGGACTTTATAAAGAACACAGGAACGTGGGGAAGTCATTAAAAATGGTAACCCCAAGCAGTTCTGCACTTGGCCTCAGCTCTGGAGTTGGTGTTGGTACCTGCCTGTCCATGGAGACCCTTCCATGCGTGATGGGCTTGGCAGTGCTGGGTTAATGGTCTTAGAAGTCTGTTCCAACCTAAACATTTCTATGATTCCTGCTTATTTTCCTTTGGTTTCCTGGTCTGAATAATAATTATTTGCTCCTTAGTCCCTGCCAAAAGAACTGCAGCATGGAGGGACATCACAGGACTTCTGCTCTGATGTACATCCTGTGCTTCCCCACCTCTCTCCAAACTGTTAAATCTGCAGAGGGTTCTCAGAGTGGACTTTGTAGAGGGCCATGAAAATGGATTTATTTTGGAATATTTCCACTTGTCATTACAATTAATCACCAGAACCCAAGGAAAAGGAGCACAGTTTATGAAAACATCAAGCAGGGAATGTGACTGCAGGAACCTGACAAATGGGACAGCAAGACAGAGAGATGGTTGAGAATAATCCATTTTCATGCCAGCTCCAGCAAAAAGAGCAGAGGAGGACTGAGCAGTGTCCTTTCCCATGACAACCTCCAGAGCATAATCATGGCCCTCATCTGAAACGTTGCAGCAGCTCCTCAGAACAGTTTGGAAAGACAAGGACCATATTTTTCAAACTCTGTCTGAAGCAGGAGACTCAAGAGAGTCCCTCCACTGTGAAAAATAAATGCTTCTCTCTAAAAAAGTCAATCCACATTTTTCAAACCCAGCCCCAGCTCTGGACATGAATTCCACAGAATAACATCATTTAAAGTTTTTCTCTGAGGACACAAGTGAGATGGACTCAGTTTCATCCTCTTCCATCCCCTCCACCATGTGCCAGGAAGCAACAGGACCCTTTGGGATGCAGCTCTGCAACCTCAGCATCATTATTAGGTAAGAGAAGTGGGGAGGGACCTTTTTTCCAGCTCAGCAGGTGACACAGATATTTTTTTTTTCACTTCCCGGAACAATTAGTGAAATTAAGCCAAAGGAAGGTGAAAATCCCAGGTGGGATCTCACCAGAGCAGAGGTGGACATGGCTGGAGCCCAGGGCACCACCAGGATCCAACCAGCTGCCACCAGCTCCTGAAGGCTTTTCCCAGCTCCTGGAGGCTATTCCTGGGTGGGACAGTAGGACACTGAGACACCCATGGGGCACCTACAAAGCAGGCAGAGCTGAACCTGGCTGTCCCTGCCCCACTGAAGTGCCTCAACCTCCAAGTTACCTGTGAGGATGATGAAAAGGACAGGGAGGAAGAGGAGAGCCCCTTCCTGGCAGCCTTGTGGGTCGCACCTTGGGCTCCATGTGGTATCAGGCACTGGCAGAAGAGCAGATGGTGGAGTCCAACAGGAATTCATTCAGAGTTTCACTTCACAGAGAAGAAATGTATTTTGTGTCGACCCAGACTGATTTATTCTTTGCGTCTTGGTAGCTGAGCTGTGAGGACAAAACAAACAAAAGCCCAAACTGCAGCCCTGCCTTGATCTTTGCTGGGAAATAAGCTCCTAAGAGCCCTGAGTACAGGAGTGTGGGGAAGGCCAGGTGGGTTCTGGTCTTTGCCTCCCTGTGGGACAGAGCCATGGACTTCCCAAACCCAGAGTCCAGGGAAGGATGTCCTGGAGCCCCATGGCTCTTGGTCAGCCTCCATGAGAGGCAGGAGATCAGGCAACTTTCCTCAGAAGGCCCCATCTGCCTTCCTAAAGCAGATGGCTGATTTCTCTTCCTCTGCTTCCCAAACTCTTCATTCACTCCACTCTCTGAGTGCTCCCACGGCCAGACCCAAAACACTTCCAAGAGTTTTGTGGCTGGTAATTCAAGAGCTATGAAAGCTCACAAGCATATTTGGTGGGGTTGGGGTTGGCTGGAAAGACAGAGTGAATTTTGGAAGGGTTTTTTCTTCCCACAAGCCTTTCTTCATCTGCCTGCTGGGGATCAGCCTGGATGAATCTTGTCCACAGAGCAGCATCCCCATTTCCCACTACAAGTCATGGTCTGACAAAGCTCCTCCTGGGGCAAGAAGAATCACCGTAACCATGAAGTGGATCATTTCTTTAGTTCCAGCAACAGGAACTCCACAGGCTTCTTGACCAGCAGCTCACCATGAGAAGGTTCACAGCCCAATTTCACCCTGAGTAATTCCCAAGTAGGAAAGTGTACAAATGGGACTCCCAAAATGAATTGTGGTTCCTGAATAGGTCATTGTCCAAGACATAGTGTTTTCTGAACACACTCCCAGCAGTGAGGCTCCCATGGGTCATGCCCCTCAGTTCAGAAAGGAT
>VWZD01007563.1:451625-497406 GCA_013396695.1 Sakesphorus luctuosus | reverse complement strand
AGCCCCATCCTAAAGAAATTGCTGAAAAGGAAACAACTGATGGATGTTCAGATCTGTTTATATCCATAAGCAGTAGATCTTTAGCAGAGTCCTCAAAGGATGTTTGTAGAGGCTTCTTTGTGAAGCTTCCCCCGAGAAATAGATCTCTTGGCTATTGAAATAAACTCCTTTATGTCTAGAGATCTTTATGTTTATAGATCTTTGTGTTTATAGATCTTCCATAGTGAAGATGGAGCTCTTTCTGTAGGCAAACTCCTCAATTTAGCTGTGTAAGACTGATTTCAGACTCACACAGACACAGGAAAGCCCTGAACTAACAAACAAACAGATTGTGGAGCTGCTGTAGCCACTGGCAGGACACAGCTGGAGTTTGTTAGTCGTGTATTCATAAAGCAACCTTGCCCTCAACTCTCCCTGTTTTGATGTACTGCTTTGGTGTTCCGTGGTGTCAGCATTGATTGAAGCTGATTGACTTCACTGCTGCTGCAGGACACAAAATATATATATTTATATAAAAGGGAAAATCTGCTTCTGAAGAGACTGGGGCTGGAGCAGCACCAGGCACAGGGATTAATAAATGATGGATTTGGGAGTAGACCAACATCTTTCTGAAATTCCCCCATCCTGCCTGTGTAAGGCACCAACCTCACACCTGAGAAGAAGCAAAGCAGAAAACAGCCAACTAGAAAACAGCAAACTCACTTTAAGATATTTGTCCAGTGGAAAGTGTCTCTAAGATCTCTATGTTTGAATAGATGCTTCAGAAAGAGATTTTGGGGACAATGAAAGACTTTCTGAGTTTTTCATGTCTTGCAAATATGCTGCTTTTCATATTCAGGGAAGGCAGATGCCAGGCCAGCTTGAAAAAAGTCTATTAAATCCTGTCTGGTATAGAACAAACAAAGTCTGGAAGGAGTTATAAAAATGTTCCCTGCCTTTTTAAGACAATAATTGAGGTTCAGAATGATCCCTCCAGGTAATACCTTGGCATGCACAAACAGCCTTTAGGTGAGAACAGGGGAGCTGAGAGCTCTCTGACTAAGTGATGCTTATTTGAAAATAGAATGTGAAGGGACTACAGGGAAAAAACCAGATCTTCAGCTGTTTACCCAAGTAATTACAGTCTTGAAAAGACCTGGAAAACCTGTTTCTTGAGAAAATTCTTATCCTCAAGGAATGTAGCTGTGTGGCTCTTCCCCTGAGGGAGAGGAGTGAAAAGCAGGTGACAGTCACTGAATGGAAAATCAGTGGTTGGAGACAGAGAAAGGAGGGGAACAGCATCCACCTGGGGGGCTGAGGCTGAGGTTTTGCCATCCTCAGGTGCAGAAGTGCTCCAAAAAGGGAATGAATGTTTGCTAAATATGGGTTCAGTGCACATTTGGCTGTGGGACATACTGTTCCCTTTGTTCCAATCTGGTTTTCTTCCTTTCCAGCACATGTTGGTTCGAGTGTCAGGATTTTTTTCTCTAGGCATAGTCTTGTGAATTAAAAAAAACCTCTCTTGTATAAAAAGTTGGAATGAAGGAAAGTGCCAGGAAATTTGAAGGGGAAAGGAAACCTGAAGAATAAAAGGAAAGAATCACAGAATCGTGGAATCATTGAGCATGGGAAAGAGCTCCAAAACCATCAAGTCCAACCTTTGACCAAACCCCCCCATGTCGACCAAACCCTGTCCCCAGGGGCCATGTGTACTCATTTTTTGAGCACTTCCAAGGATGGGGCCCCAGGGTGGTGGGCACGGCCCCAAGGCTGCCAATGCTCCAGGACTGTTTGGATGATCCTCTGAGGGACAGGCTGGGATTGTTGGAGTGTCTGTGCAGAGCCAGGTGTTGGACTGGATGGTCCTTGGGGGTCCCTCCCAACTCAGGGTATTCTGTGATTCTGTGACTAAACTGAACTAGGATATAAAAAACCAGTGGAACTTCTGTTGAAAAGAAGCCCAGACAACCTTTCCCCAACCTCTGGAAAATGACAATAAAACCCATATAAAAGAAAACTTGTGGCAGCAGATCCTTTTGTAGAACAATCCATCAATGTAACACAAAGTGAACGAGACCCTGAGGAGGGACAGGAGTCTATGAACAGCGTTCAGTGTCTCTGCCTGGCATCAGCTCCTCAGTCTGTCACAGATGTGATGGACTGCTCAGGGCCAGGGGCAGTTTGAGGTTAGAAAGGTCTGTAGAGTGAGGTGGGTGCCACGGGGGGGGATGTTCAGCAGCAGAACTACAAGTGGGTCACTCATGGAAGCTTTGGAAACCAGTCTGAACTGTGCTCTGTCATTCCACTCTGCTCTGCTTGAGGGGCATCTAAGAGTGATGTTTTGCTTGTCCTGTGAGTGGCTTGAGTGAAACTCAAACACTGTAATGGACAAAGTCCTTTCCACAGAAGCTGGAATTCCCTTTGGAAATGCTGGTTCACCCTGTCCTGGCAACTCAAACTCTGGTTTTCAGTGTCTGTGTCCTGTAACTCTGCTTGGGGAAGTCAAGGAGGTTGAGGGCATATCAGGAAATGAGGGCTGGCACCTCAATTTTCTGAATAATCAATGCTGTTCCAAGCAGATGTGTGGCTTCCTTTGGAGCCAAAGCAGTGTCTGAGCAGGGCATTAAAGAGACTTGCCCATTTTTCTGCAAAGGATTCAATGGAACTCATGGCTCTGATTCCCTGGGAATGATTTAGTGCGCTGTTTTATTTTGGTATTAGTGCCAGGTCCTCTTCTAGAAAATTATATTCTCTCTACTTGCAATTCTGGGTTAGAATCACTAAACAGAAGAACAGTAAAAAGCTTTTCTTTTCATCTGCAAGTGATGAAAAGCAAGGTAGAAGTGTCACTACTCCTGTGTCACCAGTTCAGGGACTGCTTGCAGTGCACTTTGAAGCTCCATAAACTGGTGGAATAAGGATCAGTGAATAACTGGTGGAAGTGGGAGAAGTATTAAAAGGCAGAAACAGGAAGTTTGTGATGTTTTACAGAGCAGTCTCTCACATTTTCAATCAGATCAACCAATAGAAAACCTCCAAATATTGTACTTTATCCTTTGCCCAGAAAAAAAATGGCTTATAAAAAGAATCATAGAATCATAGAATGGATTGGGTTGGAAAAGACCTCCAAGATCATCAAGTCCAACCCTTGGGCCAACTCCAGTCCCTTTACCACATCATGGCACTCAGTGCCACGGCCAAGCTCACTTTAAAAACCTCCAGGGATGGGGAATCCACCCCCTCTCTGGGCAGCCCATTCCAATGCCTGAGCACTCTCTCTGCAAAGAAGTTTTTTCTCATCTCCAACTTCAATTTCCCCTGGCAGAGCTTGAGCCCCCCGTGCCCCCTTGTCCTATTGCTGAGTGCCTGGGAGAAGAGACCAACCCCCACCTGGCCACAACTTCCCTTCAGGGAGTTCCAGACAGTGCTGAGGTCACCTCTCAGCCTCCTCTTCTCCAGCACAAACACCCCCAGCTCCCTCAGCCTCTCCCCACAGCACTTGTGCTCCAGAAGAGACACAGAAGCTGTTTTAATGCAACAGCCTGAAAGTCTGGCAGGGAACTGTACCTGGTGAACTGGATGGAAGCCAAAAGAAAAAGAGCAAAACCTGAGAAGACATAAATCTACTGTCATCATTTTCGCAATAACTTCTTAAATTGTTGCTGCCATTGAATAGTTACCCTTAAAAAGCCATCATACATCTTGAGCGTGGGTAATTAACTTTTCCTTTCATTTTTATGATTCCAGGAAAAGATGATTTAGGAGGTTTTGTCTCTGCCTGACAATGTTCACATCTGAGGAACGGGGTGAGACATTAGAATTATAAAGCTGGTTGACATTCCTGTGGAAAACTTTGGGGTTTAAGACACTGCAGACGTTGCTTGGGTTGTTTTTGTGTCCCACTGAAATAGAGGATCAGTTGAGCTGTCTGATGTTTCTATTGGTCCATCAAGAGCCGGTTCATGATTTACTAATTCACTCTGCAATTACCTGAGGCCAAAATAGGAGACAATTTTAAGTCAAAGAGTACTGAACATTTTGCAGCTCAAATAATTAAAGCTGCATTGTTGTGGTTGGTTGTGTTGTTTCTTTGTTGTTGGTTTTGTTTGTTTTTTTTTTTTTTACCCAAAGTGGTTTTCAAAGCGAGATTTCCAAATATCCACCGAATCATTGGTGTTGGAAAAAAAACCCTCCAAGATCACCAAGTCCAACTTTGACCAAATCCCACCTTGTCAAATATTGTGAAGAGAATATTGAAGTAAGAACCTGATCCCCACCTGGGAGTGAACTGGGAAACGAAGGGCAGACAAGCACACCCAAGTGAGGAATTAAGGTAGGAATTTTAATTGGGATTGAACCCTGAACAGTACCCAGCAGAGTCACTCTGAGATGGCAAAGGAGGGCACAGCTCTGGGGAAAGATGAGCACGTGGAACCAGTGCAAACCTTCATCACAAAGCCTTTCCAATACTGTTTGCTTCCCAAAATCTTGAATTGACCAGAGTAACATTCCATGGTTCTGGAGGGAGGACTAAAGGCCAGGCTGAGAGGAATCACGAGCCAATGAGAAGACAAAGCCTCGAGGAATATTCCCACCAGTGTGTGGGACACTTAATCCCAGAATCCCAGAGTGGTTTGGGTTGGAAGGGACCTTAAAGATCTGTCTTGGTTTGAGCTGGCAAAATGCCAACCCTCCAAGTACAGAGTTAAAGCCTCCCCCCCCAGCACCCAGGAAAGGGAGGAAAAGAGAGGGGAAGGAAAAAACCTTCAAACTACGTTTATATTAAAACTACATATATTTTACAGAAAGGAAGAGACAATCAGAAGAAAGTACCAATATACACTCACACAAGTTAGAAACAGCAAGGAACAATTTCTCACTTCTCAGTACACACAGAAATCTCACTATTTTAACCCTAAATTATCTTAAGAGACTCAGTCTCCAGAGAGCCAGACCCGAGCAGAAAGAGAAGAACCCACAACAAACATTTTACTTCCCAAAACAAGTGCTGGGCCAGTGCTGGGCCTGGTCCTCCCCATCTCTCCCGGGAGTGCTCCATGTGTGTGTCCTCTCGGCCAGAATGCTGTGGGGTGACTGACCAAACCACTGTCACACTGATTCTACTTCCCTGGAGAATGATGTTGTAATATGGTTTGGAATAAACCACTGCTGGCCAGAAGAAGTCAGCTGTCAGCTCAGCCCAGCTCGAATCAGCTGACAGCTCCAGGCCTAGTCTAAATTTCAAAACCCCAAATTTAGGCCCACCTAGGTGAACCCATGTCAAGATCGTCCCATCCCACCCCCTGCCATGGGCAGGGATGGCGCTGACTACACCAGGATGATAACAGTGCAATTAATGGGAAATCTTTGAAAGACCAGTGGACTTGGATTTAATTAAGAAACGCGTGAACCACAGCAGTGTAGTGCACAGTGTGAAATATAATCGTTAAAGGAAAGGTTAATGAGTTAATTAGCCACGTTTAAATGTTTAATTCCAATAAATGTCCATCTATTCCCTGGGATGGGAGCCACTTTGTTTCCTCTGTTTGCACAGCCTGGGCTTTTCGATTCCAAATATTCTCTAGGAAATCCTACCTCAAACAAAAGAAAAAATAGGAATTATGGCCTTAATTATAAATCTCGCTTTTTATTTTCAACCCTAATATATTGGATTTGAGTGAGGTTTAAGACACACCCTGGAGCAAGCCACAATAATTAATCTGCATGATCAGATCAGGCACATCTTGCAATTGCTGCAGCAAAATTGCACTGAACAGACCAGCACAGGAGGCCTCTTAGTCTGGAGAGCCAACAAATCCATTACTTTGGGCCAGAAAATAAAGGAAAAATAAAGATCTTCAGATTTCTCAAATGGGAACACAAATACATGAAGGCAAGTTTTGAGTTTGCAAAAACATTCTGAATATTTTAACATTTATAGCCAGTGTTGGGGGGAATTCAGGTGAGTTATTTCACACAGAATGATCAGGATCATTATTTCCTTTGTGGGAAGTGACAGTCTGAGTTCCCCCCAGGCCTAAAATACCAATACAGCACTTTAACTAAACAGCACATTCATGACATTGTTAACATGGTATTTATAACAAACAAACAGGTCTGGTTACAGTGTTGTGATTTCCTCATAACAAAACTGAGGAAATGTGTTATTATAAGGTCTCTAATAAAAAGGCTTTGTTCAGAATTGTCATTTCTGTTCCTCAATTAAAAATCAAAACAATTGCTTTGTGATTGAATTTGTTTATTTACAGTTCAAGTTGAAATTTTTGGGACATTGGGTAGATTAAAATACGTTTCTGCACATGTGATATCATACGATATAAAATGTCTTTATTAGCATTTCTTTGACAAAAGTTTATTTTGCAGATGTTTTGAGCTATTGCTTTAATCCAGTATTTTGGACGTTTCTTTTTTAAAGGGCTTTAGTTACAGTTTAACTGCTCATTTACATTTCTAAGCTCTCTTTGGGGTACCCACAGCAGATCCTTCTTCAGGATAGTAAATCCAGTTTCGGGGTGCCTGATGTGCAGTTAAAACAACAACAATGGAACAGCACAAAGCAACATCCACCAGGAAAATGCTTTGAGGTGTCCAAAGTCAAGTTGGACGGGGCTTGGAGCAATCTGGTCCAGTGGAAGGTGTCCCTGCCCATGGCAGGGGTGGCACTGGGTGGGCTTTAAGGTCCCTTCCAACCCTAAGCATTTTGGGATTGCATGAAACATCTTCAAATTATAGCAAAATAAGAATATCCTGAAATGGATTGAAAATGTTTTGGCAGAGTTTGTGGTTACTCTGTGCACATCTTCCCCACCTCATTTATCCTTTACAAAGTCCAAGGGGTTTGAGTTCTTCTTGGTTTCCTTCTTCCCCTCTGTATGTGCAGATATGACTTTCTGGCAGCCTGCCCTTCCAACCATGCTCTTTCCCCTGTGTAGTCAGGACCTAAGGCAAGGAGGATCATCACTTCTCCTGAGGACGAAAGCCACAAACACCTGCAGGATGCAACGGGGACAACAACCCCAACTCTCTCACTTTCTTTATATGACAGGGGCTCATGGACTCCCACAATGAGTTGGGGTTGGGAGGGCCCCTAAAGCCCATCCAGTGCCACCCCTTGCCATGGGCAGGGACACCTTCCACCAGCCCAGGTTGCTCCAAGCCCTGTCCAACCTGACCTTGGGAACTTGCAGGGATGGGGCAGCCACAGCTACTCTGGGCATCTGTGCCAGGGCCTGCCCACCCTCACAGGGAAGAATTTCTTCCTAATATCCAATCTAAATCCACCCTCTTTTAATTTTAAACCATTCCCCACTTCTATCACTGTTTGGACTTTTACAAGTCCCTCTCTGTCTGTTTTTTTAGGCCCTGGAAGGGGCTCTCAGGTCCCCCTGGATCCTTCTCCTCTCCATGTGAACACCTCCAGCTCTCCCAGCCTGTCTCCAGAGCAGAGGGGCTCCAGCCCTTGGGGCATCTCTTGTGGCCTCCTCTGGACCTGGTCCAACAGGTCCCCATCCTTCTTAGGCAAAATAAATTCCTACTTCCAACTCTAAACCATAATCCAGTCCTACTCCCCTGTGACATATATCAGACCTGCTGTGGATCCCAGAAGCCACTTCCTCCTAATTCTGCTTTGCCATCATCTTCTGCAGGTCTCTCTTATCACCACGAGTATCTGAGAGTCCCTCTGTGCTCCGTGCTGGTGTGCAGGCACTCATCCCATCAGGCTCCCATCACATCCCACCACTGCCCACCTCATCCACACCACTTGATTCCCATTGCTCTCTGAACACCAAAAGTCTCCTGCTGGGCAGGGGAACAAGGACTTGGTTTCCCTTCAGAACTCTCCTGCTCTCCTCAGTTCAAAGGGCCGTTGAGCCACACATCTCTCTGTGCTGCTTCAGCTTGGAAACAGGACTTTACACACACAACAGGCCTTTGAGGGCCCTTTTTATTTCACTTTAAAGCAAACCAGCATCAAAGACACTGAGGAAAGATGACAGGCAGCGTAACTTGAATCCTTCCTGACAGACAGGGCAGTGCCAAGCTGCTACTCAATCTTTTGGACAATAAATGTGTCTATTTTGGAGGGATGCTTTCCAGGGTGAAAGGTGACTCTTTTTCACCCATTCCTCCCATCTCTCCCTCCTTCCAGCAGCCCAAGTCCTCAGTGATTCAGTCTTGCTTGTTTTGGAAAATATCCAATTCTGTTGTTTTTTTAGGGGCAAATGTTGTGAATAAAAACAAAAAGCAAAGCTTGGATCTTCCCTCAGCCCTCTTCCCAAATTGTAATAAAGTGAATCCAGAACTCTTCTAGAGCTTTATCTTCTGAAAATTTTCTTCAATTCAGTTAAGCCTAAACTAGATTAAAAAATAGAGGAGTCAGACCTACTCCCGTACAGTTTTCACTTTCTGAGTAGATCTCGTTTTAAGCAAATTCACCCCCATTAATTGATGATCTCAGATACCTGACATGAATGGTGAATGACGTGCTTTGCATGGATAATGTTCATGCAGGAACTGTTCCATCTAAACAGGACTATTAACGAGCCATTCCCAAAGGATTAACAGCCCAGCAGCGAATTATTCCTGTATTATTCCCGACATTGCCTTCAGAGCACTGTGTTAACTGAGGAGTGTGTGTGTATTAATGCAAACTCCCTGGGAGCAGATTTCCTTTCAAATTGCAATGCATGTCTCATTTGAGTGGATTGCTGAGATATTGGAAAGCGGACTGGGAAGCAACTGAATATTAAGGATTAATTTCCTTGGTCTTATAAGGAAAAGATTGTTTTCTTCTTCCTGTGAACTCTCCACCAGAAAGCTCAGCTAAGCGCAGGCTCCCAGTTCCCAGGGTTTAGTTGTGGAAGAAGGGGATGTTACACAGCACAAAGGTGAATGTCTCACAACTAAGAACACAACAAAAATGGGTAATGTTTGAGGTGGACCATTCTGTACAAAATCGGGGAGCAAACTGGCAATTTTTAGCCTGATTTTCTAAGAAAATTCATGGTTTCCATGTATTTGCTTGTCATTTCCCTACAGATCTTAACCTTGCTGGCCATTTTCACTCNGGAGAAGAGGAGGCTGAGAGGTGACCTCAGCACTGTCTGGAACTGCCACATCAGGGAAGTTGTGGCCAGGTGGGGGTTGGTCTCTTCTCCCAGGCACTCAGCAATAGGACAAGGGGGCACGGGGGGCTCAAGCTCTGCCAGGGGAAATTGAAGTTGGAGAGCAGAAAAACTTCTTTGCAGAGAGAGTGCTCAGGCATTGGAATGGGCTGCCCAGAGAGGGGGTGGATTCCCCATCCCTGGAGGTTTTTCAAGTGAGCTTGGCCGTGGCACTGAGTGCCATGATCTGGTAAAGGGACTGGAGTTGGCCCAAGGGTTGGACTTGATGATCTTGGAGGTCTTTTCCAACCCAATCCATTCTATGATTCTATGATTCTATGAAATTTGACAGGAGGACAAGCACCTCAGACATTGAAATGAGTCAAAATCTTATAAATATACATAAACTAATACAGTAAAAATTCTGTTAATACTTCTCACTGAAACACTGCTCCATAACCTCATTCCTTGAGGGGCAGGATATGATGTACCCAGTGCCCAGGGAAGATTTTGGTGTCTCTGCAGCTCAGGAACCACCTGCTTTCACATTTTGGGCCCCGTATATCCAAAATTACCAATGCCACAAGTCTTAGGAGCCCTTAGAGATTGTACACCCACTTTTGCAGAGCTCTGTCCCTACACAGACACCTGAGAGAGGAGAAATAATTGCAGGAATTGTGACTTGTTTGCGCAACATCACAAGGCAAGGCAAGTTTTGCCAGAAACGCTTTCATCCCACCCACCATCTATTCCTGCCAATTTTTTGTTGCTCCCTGTGACAGCTAAATTTGCAATTTGATTAATGACTTCATTCCAGTGCTTGGAGTATGTTTTATATTACCAGTTCCAGAAAAGAAAGGCAGGTAATTAGACAAATAGAGTGTAGTAGCTGAAAAGACTTTTTAAAGCTGTTAATGCAGTGATAAAGTAACAAGAATAAATATGACAGAATCAGGGGGCTCTAAAAATACCCCCTTTAAATTGAAAGTTTCTTCATTTTTCCTGGAACAAGGCAGCCAGGTCTTTGCTAAATGCACAAAAGAGCATGTTAGATGTTCCTCTGGTTTAAATTATGGAGCAGGTCTGAGAAGTGAAACTTGGTGTTCACCTGCAGGTTACTGGTCATAAAGCACAGCACAGTCAGTTCGAATGACTCCCTTTAATTATGACTCACAAACATCACTCCTTGTGCCAAGCTGATAATTGAGACAGTTATTTGCCATGATGGGCCATAACCCAGAGAAGCCATCTTCGAATTGCTCATTATTTTGCAGTAATTGGCTAACTTTGTCCTTCATATCTGTCTTATACAAACCCTGGTGGTATCCCAGTAATCTAAAAAATTGAGATACATCCCCTCTGTCAATCCCAGATCTCTCTCCTTAAAGACTTTTTAAAAGCACTTCAAAAAGCCACATTTTAACCTTTTGTCAGACACAAGTTTGCCTAAGCCAACCATCAGCCTTATGTGATTTATCCATATTCAAACTTGCACACGGACTTGAAGGAGTCAGGAATTCTGTGTTTGACATGACCTGAATTTGTTGTCAAAGTTGTCAATGAAGTGACACAATTTGAAATGCAGAGGAGCATTTGGAAATGATTTGGAATGCCTTGCTGGCATTCCTGGACCCATTAAAGATGCAGCTCCACAGCCTTAAAGGGAAGTATTCAGAGCAGATGGAAATATGAAGAGATTGATCTGCCTTGCTTCAAACTGGGGATAGGAGATCAAAAACTCGGTCTCCAGTCATGTGACAAGCAACTTTTCCAGAAATCCTTTAAAAAGCTATAACCCTTCCAAAATTGTTGCAGGATGGTGTTGGGTTTGGTGCACTGCCCTTGTTTTAAGGTGCTTATGCTACAGGAGATTTCAGCATCCTTTGGGTGTGTTTCTGTGTTGGTATGAACTGCAGAAGTATCCAGATTTTTATTTGAACTGCCTGAAATGCTGTGGGATGAATGTGGACCTTGGGATTTCATGGAAAAAAAACCATCCAGAATGGACATATTTAAAGATGTGACACCTCCAAGAAATGAACAGAGTAACTGAGTTTTGGAGGCACCTCTAAAGATCTCCCAGTCCAACTTTTCTGCTCAGCTAAAGGAAGTTTCCCAGGTCTGTGTCCAGTTGGGCATCCCTAAGGGTGGACACTCCATAACCCCTCTGCCCCATCTGCTCCAGTATCTGACCACCTTCACAGCAGAAATCTTTCCTGTTTAAGTGGAATTTCCCATGTTTCAGTTTGTGTGTTTTATGGAATCCCAGAATATCCTGAGCTGGAAGGGACCACAAGGACTATCCAGTCCAACCTCTGGCCCTGTACAGACACCCCAACAATCCCACCCTGTCCCTTAGAGCTTTGTCCAGGAAGCTGAAGACCCTGCTGAGCTCTGACCTCAATCTCTTCTTCTCCAGCTGAACAAACCAAGTGCCCTCAGCCACTCCAGACCCTTCTGCATGAGTTAAAACCCTACCCCAAGTCAAACAAGTCGGATAAAATGGTAAATAAGAAGTCCTGAAATATTCAGAAGACTAAAGAGAACTCTGAAGTTCATGATTATTTTATACAGAATGGAAAACATATCTATCTGGCCTACAGAAAATTGATTAGATTAAATAACTTCAGAAAGTCTTATGTTTAATCATGTGGTCCCCGTTCATCCTGAAGTTTTAGCTGCATCCAGTTCTCTCTTGCATTTTATCTGAGGGAGTGAGGAAAAAAAAACCCTGGCCAGAAATTTTTCCTGGTTGTGATCTCAGAATATTGAATAAAGGATAAAAATGACCATGTGGAAGTCATGGGGTTTGATATCACACCAGAATGGTTGCAGTTATGTGTCAGCACAATAAGAAGCAGACAAAGCAACTTCTTGTTAATGTGGCTGTTACAGTTATTATTACTCATATGATTAAACCCCCCCTACAATTATTGGTCTTTAATAATCAGCCTCCTGGAGGAATAAAAATAGGGGGGAAAAGGCTCTCTAGGATGCCCAGATGTTGATGGAAGAAGCAGCTCCCCAAACACCCCATTAGTTCCCGTGTAGCTGTTCCACATTATAGCAAATGTGTGGTGAGGGAGCTCTTCAGGAACAAGGATCTGCTTGGGAGCCCTTTCACTTGAGGGTATTCCACAACCTTTCCTCAAATTCAGAATGCCTGATTTCCTGCAAATTATCTTTCCCATCTTCTCTTAATTGAAAAATCCTCAACCTTGGGGCTGTGTTTTCTCTCTTCCTTTCTCACTGGGTCAAGTCCTTGCCACAGCTTCCTCCTGCCTTTGTAAGTGTAACATCCTGCAGCTTAATGTAGAGGAATAATACAATATTTATTTCCTGCTATTTTTTTTCCAAACAATATTTATTTCCTGCTATTTTTTTTTTCCATCTGTATTACAGGGAATGGTCCCTGTTACCTGACTTCAAAATGACCAGGAAGTTCTAATTAGCAAAACTGGATTATGTATACATCTGAGTTTAGCTCAGATGATTAAAACTTGGTTGTAATAATGCCAAGGTCATGAGTTCTATCCCTTGTGTGGGCCATTGACTTAAGAGTTGGACTCGATGATCCTTGTGGGTCCCTTTCAACTCAGAACAGTCTGTGATTCTGTGATTTCCACTGCCACTGGGTAAATTAATGAAAAACAGATAAGTATCTACAGCTGTCTATAATCTATATATTTTTTCTTCATAGCAGCCCTTTTGACACAACATGTGGGACTTTGATGTGAAAAGATCAGCTGACAAATTTCAGTCCTTCTCAAGGGAATGTAAAGCCCTTCACAAACCTTCCAACTGGCTTACCAGTTTCCATCTCTCAGTTACAACTTCCCATCCTCTGACCCCAAACCAAGGCTCCTTCACTGAGGAACACAAGGGCTGAAGGACATGCACAGTGAATAGGAAAGGTGTTTTATGAATTCCACGTATTTTGGCAACATTTAGGTGTGGTTTCCCTAAAGTTGCCTTCTAAGATATCAAGAAACAGCTACACCTTTACCACCCCCTCTGCATGTGAGAGACAGGGACAAGAATGCACTCCAGGAGCTGAGTTTCTCATCATTTCACAGGTTTCTGGGATCAAATTTTTGCCTCTTTCTGGAAGTAACAAACTATTTCCTCTGCTGATCAGTTTTGGAAAATTTTAGTCTGCAGCTCATTAGAAGCACTTTTGGATCAATGTTCATGGAATCATAGAATCAGGGAATGGTTTGGATTGGAAGGGCTATTAAAGCCCACCCAGTGCCACCCCTGCCATGGGCAGGGACACTTTCCACCTGCCCAGGTTGCTCCAAGCCCTGTCCAACCTGGTCTTGGACACTTCCAGGGATGGGGCAGCCACAGCTTCTCTGGGCACCCTGTGCCAGGGCCTGGCCACCCTCCTAGCCAGGAATTCCTTCCCAATATCCAACTTAAATCCACCCTCTTTCAGCTTTAAACCTTTCTCCCTTGCCCTGTGACTATGCCCCCTTGTGAAAAGCCCCTCTCCAGCCCTCTTGGACCACCTTAGGAGGCACTAGAAGGGGCTCTGAGGTCTTCCTGGGGCTGAAGAGCCCCAACTCTTTCAGCCTGTTTCCATAGGAGAGGATTTCCATGTTCCAGTGTTATCTAAGGAGCTCAGCACCACCAAATCTGCCCAAGTCTCCACTTCATTGTTACATGGACCTGCACAGGCTGCAGGAATGGACTCAGAAGGACCTCATCAAAGTCAAGAAGGACAAAGACCAGGTCCCACAGGTGGGATGGACCAGCTCCTGCAAGGATGGGCCTGCCTGGCCAGGGAGAAATCCACAGCTCTTCCAAGTAGACTGCTGACAAACCTAGAACCAAAAAAGAGCACTCCAAGTGCAGACCTGTTGGGTTTGGGGATCTCCTTTGTGTGAATGGTGGGTTTTAGAGTTTGTTTGTGTGATGTGTTGGTGGGGTTTGTTTGCTCTGTGTCTTCAGCTGCAGAGGCTTTTTCAGAGGCTTGGGGGGATTGGTGTGTTATTGGATAGAGTGTGGGTGTTGCAGGGGTAGTTACTGGAGAGTTTATTGAGTGCTGGAAGTTTGAAGTGGCTCCTCTTGGTGGTGGGGGAATGTTTTCTGTTCAAGGAGGTTTTAGTGTGTTTTATTCTTGCAGGGAAGGGGTGTCCTTGGTTGAGGACTGGAGGCTGCTCTTGACTTCATTTGTTGTTTTAGATCTTATATGAGGGTTATCAGAGAATAATTAAATGTAAAACACCAGCCTTGGGAGCTGGAAATAGAGCTTTGAGTCCTTTTTTTTTTTTTCTGAGGTGCTTTGTGGAAATATAAGAATAAATATAGTCTTTATTCTTTGTTTGCAAGACCAGTCTTTTCCATAAACTACTAGAATATTTCTAGAAGTTGAGCATTTTGTTTTCTAGGGCTCCACAAATGAGGAAGAGCTTTAGGAGGGTGGGGAAGTAAGCAAGGGAGGCCACTTTCTGATAAAGATGAATGGATGTTGTACTGGCTGGTTGTTAGGACGAGGAGCTTGGCAGCTGGGGCTCAGATTTGGAGTTGAGAGAGAGGGCAGAAGGTTAATGTGTGATGTTTGGGTAAGTGTAGGAATGGGCTAAGTTGTCCAAATGTCCATGAAGTGCCTCATGCTTCGGCACTTTCTCTGTGCTGTTCCACTGTCATTCCTTAGACACTTCCCTCCATGGCTCCTGGAGAAGTCTGTCCTTGCTGATGAGGTGCTGATCTGCTGAGAGAAGAGGTTTCATCTGGCAGGAAACAGAGTTTACAGACAGGAAAGGGTCAGCAGGGACAGCACTGGCTGCTGCTTGTTCTCCAGCCCAGATTCCTGGGAGTGCAGCTGGCAGCCCCCTCAGAGCCTGTTTCTGCAGAGGTCAGTGCTAAGGAGGAAGTCATGATATTCAACTCCATCATGTGTCTGCTCACCTTCACATCTGGAGGTGCAAAGATGTGTGAAGAGCTGGTGAGTGACCTCTGGGTGTCACACTGATTAATTGGGGGAGTTTGCTTTCACCACTGGACACCAAGTGCCTGGTCAGATTAATTATCCTTCCCTCAGAAGGCTATTTCTCTTCCAGTGCCTCCTTTCAGAGTCCCCACAATGTGCCTCATGCAGCAGGGGATGCCTCCAGCAAACACTTCTGGGGACCACTGAAGCCACTTCTCAACACTCTCTTTTGCACAGAATGAAAGTATCAGTTACTAATTAGCAGCGTTAAAGTACTGATGAAACATTCCAAAAATCAGGTTTTCCAAATTACATGACAGTAACTAGAAAGTTAGAATGAAAAAGTGGACAGCAACAATGGAAATATTTTAATAAGCATGTTTACTTCTGAAATCATGATCATATCCAGGAGTTACTTTAATGTCATAGAATGATCCAAGTCTTGACTCCTGCAGAAGTGAAAGAGCAGAAGACATGTTTCAATTCCAAGCTTTACACTAGTCCATTTGCAATAGAAACCCAGATCACAGATGCATAGAATGGTTTGGGTTGGAAGAATTCTGAAAAATCTCCTACACTGGGACAACTTCCACCAGCCCAGGTTGCTCCAAGCCCCGTCCAACCTGGCCTTGGACACTTCCAGGGATGGGGCAGTTTCTCTGGGCAATCTGTGCCAGGGCCTGCTCACCCTCCCAGCCAAGTTCCATCCAGCCCAAACCATTCTGTTATTCTGTAATTCTCTGAATTATGAGGACGGGAAACTTCTTGTTTTCACCTGTTTCAAGAACGATGAGGCCAAGTTTAGTTCAACACCAGAGGCCACCAGAGCCAGACTGCTCAGACTCCTCCAGGGCAAGAGAACCTTTTAGTGAGGTCTAGTTTAACAGGTTTATTTAATCAGTTATTAGATGCACAATTTCATTTATTTTTGCCAGACTTTCTGAAAGGTCCAGGCCCTCAAAATTTCTTTCTTTGGACAAAAGACACACTCTAGTGCTTGGTCACAGCACCATAGGACAGAATTTGTTTTATTAACTCTTCCCCTCCTTTCCCCCCAAATGTTCATATCACCTCCAACAGGTACTTTTACAAATTCATCTTTATACCATGATTTTTTGGGGGGTTGGGTTATTTTGGGGGGCAAATGGATTACCCACAATTCTTCTTGAAGTGAACTCATGATGGAAACTGAAAAAGTGGATTTTGTAGCTACTAAAAGCTATTTTTCCTCCATTTCAGCTGTTTTAGGAACACGGATCAAGCAGGGCACAAGCAGAATGATTTGCAGGAAAAATAAGAAAAAAAAAAAAGAAGAAAGAACGGCAGTTGTTCAGCTTGAAGACAAGAAGAAAGAAAAGGGGTTTGCAAAGAGGAATACGCTATTTTCTGAGCATGTCATGCTTAGAACAAAAATTGATGGACATAAACCGCACTGAAGTTCCTAAATAGGGTACCAGGCAGACTTTGAGACATTCAGACCTCCTGTGTGATCACATCATCAGATGTTTTCCAAAGTCATTTACTTCTCTCTGGTCACACGTTGTGCCACTTTTAGAGCCTTCTTTAAGCCAGATCACAGCTAAATCCAGGCTTTCTTCAAAGAAGTCTCATTACACTTGAGGCTCCCCAACCACTTTTTCAAGCAATTTAAACCACTCCTCCCCTTTCACTGATACCAGCAAAGATATTTCCTCACAGAGCAGTCGATTCTGGAGGTATTTCAGCCTGTTAGGATGTACCAGAGTTTGCAGCTAATACATTGTTTTTTCCTCTCTTAGGAGCCCTCTGATGACCCAAATATTTCATGGGCTCAGATTTGGGTGGTGCACAATGAGCAAATTCTGAGCTTGGTGCTGCATTCCCTTTCCAGCCCCAGCTCCGGAGCTGCCTTTTTGCTGCTTTATTTCCCATTTCCAAAAGCTGAGCACCGAGAGAGGCAAATTTAAATGAGAAAGTTCCTAATGCAGTCTGGCTATGACATGATTACAACCAGGTTAAATGTATTAGTTCTCCACATATTACACTAGAGGTCATACGACATCTAATTTATTTCCCTGACTTTCACATTTCACACTCCCCTGAATGTAATTCCTTTCAATTTTCCCTGCTGTCTGTAATTGGTGAGCCACACATCTCTCTTCTCTGACAGACTCACTCTGATTAGACTGGCTCTGCCTTCTGTGTATCTATTAACAACCAGGGATCAAACTTTCCCCCAGGCCTGCTTTCCACTTCTCCCACTCATTCATTTGTTAAGGGCATGAAGTCCTCCTGTATTTCACATTTGCAAAGCTTAGTCTGTTCTTAAGAATCAACAGGACTTGCCAGTTGATTTTCAGACCTCACTTTTTGTCTTGGCTTTCACCTCCCTTTGTGATGTCTTGCCGTGTTTTCAGAAAGGTCTCACTTACTGCAGGCAGGGATTTTACCTCATCTTGCCAAGTCTTTAAATGAGTGACAAGGAGATGTCAAGTTTAGATTGTTTTGTAAACTGTTTCAGGGCAAATGGGGTATGAAAGAAGGTAAGAGCTTGATTTTGTTTCCAGCTCTCACAGTTCTTGCCACTTTTATTACGTTTCTCTGGGTCTGCATCTGGTTTTAGCACCAATTTTATGATCATGGAAGTCTGAGTTCCAGCAAGCGGATATTTCTTCTCTCTAGTTTTGAAACAAGAGTAACTGATAACACAGTTTCTTGAAAAACTCTGTGCAGATCCCCATAGCAGAGACCCTCTCACTGTTCCTCAGCTCCAAGTGGTTCAGTCTCTTATGAGAATGAAATTCAGGATTTTACACACCTCTTAGTTATTCCTGTGTTTTAATCTTGCTTCAGAAAGACCCAGGACCTCTTTGCACCTGAGTTCTCTCCATCTTTTTTTACTTCACACTGTCCCTCAGGTGTTGAGAACCTGAGTTTTGCTGTTCTCTTGGCACCTGCCTGAAGTTGGTATTACTCAGCTCTCACATTTGAACTGGCAATTATGTGAAGAAAGAGCTGCGATCCAGTAACAAGGAAGGTTGTGAAAAGGAGAACGAAATCCCCGGGGCTGTCTGTTCCACCTTCCTTTCCCTTCTGGCAAACTCTCCTCTGCCCATCCCTGCTGGTTTGGCCTTTTCTGCCCCATCTGAACCTACTTCTGTGGACTTTGGAAGTTGTGAGGTAAATAATTTAATGATGCAAAAGGCACGTGGGTTGTCATGTCCTATTAGACCTGCCAAAATTGTTCCTCTTTGAGATTGAATATCTCCTCTTAGAAACGTTCAGAGAGCTGACAAGAATGGTGTGTTTGTTAAAGGATAACTAAAATACAGTAACACAAGCACTCCCAATCTACTCTGCATCACCTGTGAAGGGATTCCACAGGGCTGGGAAAATTCCCCAGCAAGGGATCAATTCAGAAATAATTGTAGATTTTGTTAATTCAAATTAACTTGTTTTCCAGATTGTTTTGCTACTGAAACATTTCTTTCTGCACTATTATTTTCATGCAAATATTGCAAATTAGTGCTTGGATTTTTTAGAGGGATCCCAAAAAACACTTCCCATTTTAATACAACCTGCTTTTATTTTTTGCTGTTCCCTTCCTGTCCCTTCGCTTCCCTTCCCAAACCTTCCCTTCTCAAACCTGCCCAAACCTTCCCTTCCCAAATCTTCCCTTCTCAATCCTTCCCTTCCCAAACCTTCCCAAACCTTCCCTTCCCAATCCTTCCCAAACCTTCCCTTCCCAAACCTTCCCTTCCCAACCCTTCCCAACCCTTCCCTTCCCAAACCATACCAAACCTTCCCTTTCCAAACCTTCCTTTCCCAATCCTTCCCAAACCTTCCCAAATCTTCCCAAACCTTCCATTCCCAAACCTTCCTTTTTTTCCCTTTCCTACTTCCCTTTTCCCCTTTCCCATTTCTTTTTTCTCCTTTCCCATTTCCCTTTTTCCCTTTTCCCCTTTCCTATTCCTTCCTTTTTCCCTTCCTTTGCTCCATGCAGTGAAATAATTCACCAAATTCCTGATTCATATCCTTTTATTAGAATCCAAGAATCCTGGAAAGTTTGGGTTGGGACCTCAAAGCCCACCCAGTTCCACCCCCTGCCATGGGCAGGGACACCTCCCACCAGCCCAGGTTGCTCCAAGCCCTGTCCAATCTGGCCTTGGACACTTCCAGGGATGGGAGGCATCTTAAATTTGGGAATTTCTTTAATTCTTCTCTGCACTAGCACCTTTTTAATTGCTCTGGAGCAGCAGATTTTCAGTACATCCTGCAGCCACTACCTTTAAACAACCCATGCCTATAATACCTTGCAGATCACTGAGGCTTTCTCTCTTCAGGAGAGTTAATTGCTGTATTCTCATGACGCTGCAGCCCATTGAAAGGCTGGTGTAAAATATTGCAGCAGTTGCTGAGCACGAGTGTCTCCCATCGCCTGGCAGGGAGAGCAAACCATAACTCAAATTAACCTCGCTGTGTAATGCAATTGTGTTACGTGTCATTATGTTATATTACAGGAGGGCTATAAATCAATCCCAGCAAGCCATTTGCCTCAATGACGGGTTTTTGGGGGTGACAGAGGGAAGCTACAACCCTCCCAAGGATTAATTTTTCACATAGCAGCAAAATCCAAAGTGGGAAACATATAATTTTGTAGGACGACAGCATTTTGTCCCCTCCAAATGCTTCATTGTAGTTAAGAACCAATAGAGATGACTCTTCCCCACAAAAGATCGTGTAATTTAATTCTAACAAGGGAGTTGGTTTTGCCTGAGAGCATTTTGGAGGGAATTGTGCTCAAGTGCTTCAAAGCAGCTGTCCCACCTCATGTCCATCTCCTGGACCATCCCAGTGTCAGCCAGTCCTTCCTCTGCTTCCAGAGCACCAAAGCAATTCCATTTCCAATTCAATTTCCAGGTTTCTCAGCTCAAAAAAAAAAAACAAAAACAAAAACAAAAAAACCCCCCACCAAATCTACAGGCTATTTTGGTGCTGTAAAAATGCTCTTTGTCCTCAGACAGGATTTCCTTAAAAGGGTTTCAACTGATTGTTTTAAATGTTTCCAAATTAATTGGCCGTGTTGTTCCTTGGACATTTTGTTTTCCCAACTTAGATATTTTAGTGTCAAAGTAGAGCTTTCAGTAAGATTGTTTTTAGGTTTCCAGGCCAATTTTCTTCAAGATGTGGAGTAAAAAAAGAAAAAAAAAACAACAAACAAATAACCCAAATCTAAAACAAAAGGAGAGAAAATGTAATTTTTAGGAGAAGCCTAATTTTTGCAATTTGCTTCATTCGTGCTCAGATCCTTCCCACCTTTCTAAAGAGCACAGTTACAGAATAAATGAATTGAATGGGGCCTGATTCACCATCATTTCCTCTCATTTTATGAGGAGTTAGTGTTGCTTTTAATGCCATTACAAAAGCATAAACCTAAAATAAGGCAGTAGCAATTCAATTCCTACACACACACACACACCCCAGGTAATAAAAATGTCTGTAGGGGAAGAACTTTAAAGATCTGTAGATAAATAGATGCTTCAACCAAGCAACACCCAGAGGTTTATGACTATCCCTGATCCATGGCAGACTTCCCATCCCTGTCTCTGGAAGATGGGGATGTGTGAGTTGAGGGCAGGCTCTGCCTCTCAGAGATCATAGAATCATAGAATCATAGAATTGATTGGGTTGGAAAAGACCTCCGAGATCATCAAGTCCAACCCTTGCGCCAACTCCAGTCCCTTTACCACATCATGGCACTCAGTGCCACGGCCAAGCTCACTTTAAAAACCTCCAGGGATGGGGAATCCACCCCCTCTCTGGGCAGCCCATTCCAATGCCTGAGCACTCTCTCTGAAAAGAAGTTTTTTCTGCTCTCCAACTTCAATTTGCCCTGGCAGAGCTTGAGCCCGTGCCCCCTTGTCCTATTGCTGAGTGCCTGGGAGAAGAGACCAACCCCCACCTGGCCACAACTTCCCTTCAGGGAGTTCCAGACAGTGCTGAGGTCACCTCTGAGCCTCCTCTTCTCCAGGCTAAACACCCCCAGCTCCCTCAGTCTCTCCCCATAGGACTTGTGCTCCAGATCATCCCACCTTCAGCATTTTGTTTTTGCTTGTTTATCCTCCTGAACGCTCTTGGAGAAAGCAGATTTGCAAAGCAAGGAAGCATCAAAACCTGAGTGCTCAGGTTGCTCAGGAATTCCTGGTATCCAAACCCCTTCCTGGTGCATCTCCATCTGTTCCCAGGGAAATGACGTGCAGTGAATTTTGCCTAAAGTGTTTAAAAAGCTTGAAAAGCTGTTAATTTTTGTGAATTCTGGAGGCACAACCAAGATAAGAAGGAGAAGGGTTCGTGATACAATTTGGGAGGCAATGGATAAGAAAAGGATTTAATTAAGGGTAATGGGAAAGCATTAAGGCAAAGGAAATGTGCCAGGAGGTTGATTTAAACACATATACATGTTCTCAGGCTCTGATCAATTTAACAGTTCAGTAGTCATCAGAATAATGTTGGAGTCCCACTGTTTGCAGCAATTAAATGCATGTGTTTAAAACAGCAAAACCACACAAACCAGAGACAGAACATGACCCAGGTCTGTTCCATCACCAGGTTACCTCTGCCTGGAAATTTTTCCTAGCAGGATGGCAAGGCCTGGCAAAATAGGATGATCTTGCCAATTAGTTGAGTTGTTAATTTGTCATCTTTGCTCCTGATTTCTTTGTTTTAAAGTTTGGTTACAGCTGTTTTCTCACAAAAATACAGTTAAACAACAGTGACAGAATGATGGGGAATGGCCTTAAGCTGAAGTAGGGCAGGGATAGGTGGGATATGGGGAAGAAATTCCCCCTTGAGAGAGTGGGCAGGCCCTGGCACAGGTGCCCAGAGAAGCTGTGGCTGCCCCATCCCTGGGAGTGTCCAAGGCCAGGTTGGACAGGGATTGGAGCAACCTGGGCTGGTGGGAGGTGTCCCTGCCCATGGCATGGGGTGGCACTGGATGGGCTTTAAGTTGCCTTCCAACTCAAAGCCATCTGGGACTCCAGAAGAGCAAAATGTCATTTCAAGTTCCTTAAATGTAAATCCTTTTTTTTTTTTTATTTTCTCTGTTTTTCTTCTTCTCTTCAAGGAAACCTACATTCAAATGCATGACTGAAATAGTGATGAAAGTCATAAAATTTGGAAAGTTCTACACAAATTAGGAGAATAATCACCAAGATAAAAAAAAAAATCCAAGTTCCTACAGCACATCATTGGACCAAAACTCTTTAAAAGCTCCATAGGTAAGTTTACAGCTGCTTATTTCCATCCCTTTCCCTGAGTATTTAACACCATTGATTTCCCCATTTGGAAACATCATTAAAGGACAAGGCAGACAACGTGCTCTTGAGAGAGATCATTGAATGGGGTGTTAAAAAGGGAGAAGATTAAAAAGGCTCCTTGTGAGAGCGCACGGAGCTGGCCAAGTGTGTTCCTGCCATCCCTCAGCTGTCACACTGCAGCTCTGCGGTGACAAAATCGATGGAAAGCCCTGAGATCCACAACACTTGCACGGGGAACTCTCCCCCTTGCTGTGTCATCCCACAGGGATTTACGTGTTGGGCTGAGCTGTGCACGGAGCTTAACAGGGCTCTGAGCTTGGAAAGGCTGACAGAGGATTTATTGACTCTGCAGTCTGGTTTGCTTGCAGCACCCTTGTTTAACACATTCATCTTTGTAGTTGTCTTCCTCAGGTGGATCAACGTGCTTTTGGAACCAAGACTTTCCCAACATACCTCAGTCGAGCAAAATCACACCTTTAATCCATTTAATTTCTTTCAATACCGATAGAAAAACACTTCATACTTACATGTTTTAAGATTTATTTTTCCCTGATTATTTTTCACTGCACAAAAGGGATTCTGGAGGTGGACACTGAGCTTATTTTTCCATCCTCTCCTTTAAAACAAAATGTGGTGTTGTGCAGACTGCTGAGCCAGGCACTGGGCATGTAAAAAGAAATGCCAAAAAGCATACATGTGCAGAACAGGAATTGGAACCGAAATCAGATTAAGCTGAAATGCAGCATCTTTACAGAGAGAAAAAACAATTCTTATTTGAATCTCTGTTCTTTGCTGGTTTGAGAAGGACATGGCTTGCAAAAGACATTAGAGATCGTTAAAGATGTCAGCGAGATGAAATGTAAGAAGAGCCCAAATGAACAGTTCAGGTTCTCTTGCAGAGACTGCTATCCATGTTGTGACCTTTTGAGCAGGACTCTGTGAGATGAGAGGAGACAGATGGGAGCATAAAGACCTCCTTATCTCAGATCTCATTATCTTTAAGGCTCGTAGTCATGGGTCAAGTCAAGAAAAATCGACATAAGAAATATCACTGTATGTGATTGTTCCTCCTGTTAACGTTGAGTCTTATGCAGGGCCAGTGCAGAGCACATAAAATTCCTCTTTTTCGGTGTTTCCAGGAGAAATGTGTGGTATTTCTTACTCCCCTGCTCTTACCCACTTCCTCACAACCCCCCTGGCGCCCCTTGATCTTGTCCCTCTCAGCACTTCCCCCATATCCTCCTGGCACAGACTTTGCTCACAGACCCTTCTACGTCAGCAGCTTCAGAGCATGTTTAATGTTACACTCACAGCATAGAAATCAAAAACCCTTTTAAATAAATGAAATACAAATTTAAAGCAAAAGGCTTGAGCTGCAAATAAAAAAATAATTTTTAAAAAATCCTTTCTGGTTGCAAATTCTTCTATAGCATGAGAAATGCTTTCTCATGTGTTCTCATTCATCTCCCTTGGTTTCTCCTTCACTTGTATCTTCACCGCCTGATGTCCTCTGCCAACTTTGTTAAGGGCTGTCCTTAAAAATTCTGATATATGGAAGAATTTGTATCTCTCCATCTAAAGAGAGATTTTGACAATCCAGCTCTGAAATACTTGATGTTCACCCACCATTATCCCAAATCCTAAAGGAAGACATTCAGGTTTTTAGGGAGTTGCTGTGTAACAGGCACTGTATTCTCTTCTAGGCTGGACATTTTTCATGGAATCTCAGACTGGTTTGGGTTGGAAGGGACCTCAAAGCCTCTGTGTGTGGAAGGGGGTGTTAAAATATGTAAGTTTAGTCTGCCCTGATAATTTCTATTCAACAGAGGAAACCTTTTCTTCATAGAATAATAAGAACCCCAGAAAGGTTTGGGAAGGAAGTAACCTGAAAGATCAGTTCATTCCACCCCTTTCCATGGGCAAGGACACCTTCCACCAGCTCAGGTTGCTCCAAGCTCTGTCCAGCTTGGCCTTGGGCACTTCCAGGACTGGGGCAGCCACAGCTTCTCTGGGCACCCTGTGCCAGGGCCTCACCAGGGCTGGAAAACAGCTCCTGTGCTGTAACACCATCCCTTCTGAACCCACTGCCAATGCACTGGTTTCGCTCACTGTTTTCCAACATGAACAAGTTTGAAATCAGAGATAAAAACCAGACATGTAAAACCATGGACAACAGTTTTCTTTTTAATTCTATAAATGGTGTTGGCATTAATTAGTGCCAAGCATAACTAGGATCAGTGTACCAACAGACATTCATGGTGCTCAAGAGAAATGAAAAGCATGAAGAGAGGTTATTTATTCCCTCAGCTGCAATCAATGTGCTAAACTGAATCTTAGGAGGACAAAAATCTTGCCCCAGGACGCAATACTGGCGAGTTTTAAGTCATTCTCCTCCACTGATGTTCTGCTGCAGGTCAGTAGGAGTTCCATAGAATTGCAGAATTCCAGAACGGTTTAGGCTGAAAGGGACATTAAAATTCACCCAGTTGCACCCAGGGACACTTTCCTCTATCCCAGGTTGCTCCAAGCCCCATCCAACCTGGCCCTGAACACTTCCAGGGATGGAGAAACCGCAACTGAGTGAGTTTCCTCAACTCTTCCACAAGAATTGGGAACTCTAAACTCATGTTCCCATGTTGTCTTTAAGCTCTTGCCCCCACCCTCTAACCTCCCATTGGAGGTGCTCTCATTTAGTGTGTTTTGCTCAACTGTGGAAAGCAAAGCTCCTCCCAAGCTATTTCTGCAATCCTTTCCCAGTCTATTCTGCTCTTGCCTGCAGGGACCTCGTGCTGTGCCCAGTTCCCCACCACTGCTCCCCTCTCTGCCACCCCTCCAGTGTCTCTCCTGTTCCTCCTCCCTCCTCTGTCTCCTCATGGGACCCTCAATCCATGTCCTTGCAGGTTGTCATGTCCTTGGCCCCAAGGAAGCAGCACTGAAAAACCTGCCAACACATCCAATAAAGCTCAAAAATAACCTCATTGCACACGGGCATTTCAGAGGGTCTGCTCTGCCCTGCCAGGTCAGCTCATTTCATGAGTCACCTGCCACAATTTTATTTTATCTCAGGGAAGCCAGAAGGAACAGAAATGGCAGGAACCTGCTTCAAATGTCAACCTCATTAGGCTTTTAAATAAATTACCTTAAATCAAAGTTACATATTTTTAGCAGAAAGCACATAAATTTTGCATTTGTTGCAAGTCATACACTGGCATCAACTCCCAACAGTGAAATAAAGATGAGTAGATGAATGAGGATAATTTTTATTTCCTATTACATTAACACTTGTGTTATTTTCTGTTCCCTTTTATGCCTAGTTTGGGTATGATTTTAGAGGAAGAAGAAAGAAAAAAATAACCCAGTCAATGCCCTGCACTTTTTGGCCTGTGTTTGAACCACAGAACCATCATCACAGCCCATAATTTTACCTACACCAAGGTAAAAATTACAGAATTTTTCATTCCACCCTTTTGTTCTACCTCCTGATTTCCCCCTTGCTCTATTGCAATATTGATAGGACAATTTGTGAGCTGTTTTGTAATATTTTATTCCACGAAATGCAATCTGCTGTTATTGCCTAATCCTTCTGATGGTGTTGTGCTGCTCCATCTCAACAGCGAGACGTGCCCCAAGGACCAGCCCCAAAGGGGCTCGTGTTCTTATCAACCCAGGAAATAAAACACACAGCCCATAAAGTCAACTCAGACAAAGAGCCAGAGGTCCAGCCTGGACCCAAATATCAGCTCCAGGTGGAGTCTCTCGGGGATCCTTGGATCTCTAAGTACTAGAGGGAGCAAATCAGTCTAAATTGCAACAAGAATCTGAGAAGCAGCACGAAAAGAGGCTTTTGTGACTGGAAATTGAAGTTCCTGAAGCTCAGTCATGCTGTCAGATGTTTAACTTCCTAGCGTGAGAGGAAGTCATTTAGCCAGGAGGGAATTAACAAAGAAATGCTTCCATAATTGCAGTTTTAAATTGTTTCTCTTATCATCAAATTATAATCATGCATGGAAGCGACAGAGGGGAATCAGCTCGGAACATGAGGAAGCACGAGCAGGATGATTAGCATGTTTTCCCTGAGGTGTAGATCCAGCAAGAGAAACACAGCGGAGTTTAAAGATTAGAGATAGAATTGTCTGGGCATGAAAAGAAAAATAAGATTTGCAGTGTGAAACTTGTTTAAACCAAATCCATTAGACATATTTATACCGACATAAAGAGCTTTACGTTTTCTAAATATATTTTTCTGAGTGTTGTTTGTTTCTCTGTCATAAAAAGCCCAAATTGAAGGCAGTCGCCTACAAGTTTTCCTTGATTTAGTTGATTTATAACATTTTGCAGCTACATGACTATAATTCAGCATTGTTTGTTTTTACAGGGAATATTGCAAAGATAAATTGCAGAAGGAAAATCAGCAGCCTTGTGTATCTGCTGGGAAGACCTGGACTTGTGGGATCAAAGATTCAGAGATCAGGGCAAATTATCACTATAAAAATCTCCTTATCAGAATTAAAGCTTTCCTTAGAAACTTTCTGGAAGAGCAGTCAGTTGAGCAGCCTGGACTGGTGGAAGGTGTCCCTGCCCATGGAAGGGGGAAACTGGATGAGCTTTAAGGTCCCTCCAAACCCAAACCATTCTGGGATTCTATGATTTTCTGCACATGGGGTATGGATAAAACCTGAAAGGATATCCATTGGCTCAGCCCTCATATTTACTCTTGGGTTTGGGATGTGAGTCTGAGATGAAGCATCTCGTCTGTTCTCCATCAGTTCCCTCCACCCATAAGTTCCTGCCCTGCTCCATGGCCTATGTAGATCCCAGTTCTGATGGTGTTTCCACTGTAGGCAGTTCCTAAGAGACATTTACAGAGAGGTGTTACAGCAACTCACCATTAGGATAATGATTTGAACAGTTATGCATTTTCAAATGTTAAAAGCATTGACTTTCAATGATCAGCTTAAGTATCAGTTTTACTGCTATCTTATTAAACACAATAAATCTTGTTTTGATGACACAATCATTTCTTCTGGGTTCAGATCTGCCAAATCTTTTTTTTTTTTCTCCCCTAGAGGGGAAAAATGAAGGTCTAAGGAGAAGTATAAGAACCAAACACATTGATATTTTTCACAAAAATAAATTCAAAACAAAATCCCAGAATTCCAGAGTGGGTCGGACTGGAAATGCCCACAGTGGGGCATCTGGTGCCACCTCCTGCTCCAGCAGGGCCAGCCCAGAGCACATGGAACAGCATTGTGCCCACATGGGTCTGGAATATCCCCAGGGAGGAGACTCCACCCCCTTTCTGGGCAGCCTGTTCAGTGCTGGAACACTGCCCAGCAAAGAAGTTCTTCCTCCTGTCCAGGTGGGACTTGCTGGGTATCAGTTTCTGCCCATTGTTCTGGTGCCATTGCTGGGCCCCCTGAGCAGAGCCTGGTCCTGCTCTGCCCCCTCCCTGCAGGCACTGCCAGCCATGGGGAGGTCCCTCTCAGGGGCTGCTCTGGAGGCTGCCCAGCCCCAGCTCCCTCAGCCTTTGCTGCTCCCAGAGCTGCTCCAGGCCCTTCAGCACCTGCACAGCCTGTGCTGGCCCCTCTGCAGGAGCTCCATGTCCTGCTGGGTGAGGAGTCAGAGCTGGATATATTTCAACATGATGTTTCTTCCATAAAATGAGTACCAAAACTTGATTCTGATTTATGTTTTTAGTTGTTTGTGGGGGGTGAAGGATTCTCTTGGCTGTGTTCTATAGGATGGTCAGCTCTGGGCGCTGAGACAGGGAGGGTCACTGTCTGGATTGAGAGACCAAGCCAGGCTGTGCCTGTTGTAGCCGTCTGTCTTGGGTCGAGCTGGCAAAATGCCAAATGTCCAAGACAGAGTGAAAAGGGAAGAAGAGGGAGAGGGAAAAAAAAAACTTCCAAACTAGTTTATGCTGAAACTAACTACATGTATTTATACAGAAAAGAGAAAATTAAGAGAAAACTACAATATAACACACACTTACACAAGTTATATATAACAAGGAATAACTTCTCACTCTCCAGTAAGCACAAATTTTACCATTTTAACTATAATTCATTCTAAAGAAGTCAATTCTCCAAAGACAGACTTAAGCAAAGAGAAGAACTAAGAACAAACATTTTACTTCTCTAAGATAACATGATGGTGAGCCTGTGCTGCGGGCTTGGGCCTCCCCATCCCTCCTGGGACAGCACGGTGTGTCTTGCTGAGATGACAGCTGTGAAGCAACTGCCCAAGCCACTCCCACACACTGGATTTTACTTCTTTTGAGATGATGTAGCATGGTATGGAATACAATATTATTGGCTAGAAGAAGTCAGCTGTTAGCTAGCCCAGCCCAGCTCAAGTCAGCTGACAATTCTAGGCCTAATCTGAACTTTAAAGCCTAAATTTAGGCCCACCTGGCTAAACCCGTAACACTGTCAAATAGTCCAAAACTGAAGAAATAATGCCTGAATGAAGCCTTCTGAGTCTTGTTAATGAGGGGCTTGGGCTTGGAAACCCCTAATTTTGTGTGTGCTAGTGAACCCTGAGGGTGTGGAGGGTGTGCTGGCACTGGTGGCCTGGGACAGCCTCAGAGGAGGGAGGGACAGGGCTGGTGTGAGGACTGGAGTGGTGCATGCTGGTCTATACTGGTCTCCAGGAGGGGCCTTGAGCCACAACAGCCTGTTGGATGGGGTTTGGAGCAACCTGGTTTACTGAAAGTGTCCCTGCCCATGGCAGGGAGCTGAACTCACATGACCTTTAAGGTCCGTTCCAACGCAAACCATTCTGGGATTCTGTGATCTTAACCCTTAATGAAGTGTAACTAAAAAATTTGAAAACTTTATATAAAACACTAGATACAATATATAGAATAAGTATTATATAAATAAAAGATTACTTCTATAAGATACTGAAACCAGTACAGGAAATCTGTAATAAAGTACACTTAGAAAAAAGTGTCAAGAAAACAAATGTCTCCTTGTGCGTCCCTGTCAACATGCCAAGCCCAAATTAGACGTGTGTGGAGATGGATGGGTGGCCTCTATACAACCTGCTGACACAGTCCCTGAGTGCTGCCCTCGAGCTCCAGGGCCATGGGCTGGAGGTGCTGCCTTGGTGTGTGCTGAGGTCTGGTGGCTGCATGAGCCCTGTGGGTGCCACCCCATGGGCCAGGTCACCCAGTGCCAACCAGTCTCATTTCAAGGTACCCATGGCAGCCCAAACTTCTGTACTTTTCCCTGAGTGAAGAATGTTTTCCTCTTGAATTTTAAATCATAGAATCTCCTGAGTTGACAGGGACCTACAAGGATCATCAAGCCCAACTTTAGTGTTATGAGCTCCATTTTAAACACACTTCCTTTATTCCCCTTTTGCTGTGCTAGTGAATTATTTTTTCACCTTTTGTCTTTGTAGATGCCATTTGTTTGGCTCCTAATTCCATCAAGTTGTGTTTCAAATCACCATTTTAAGTGAATCAGAGCAGAGTTATGGGTTGCATGTTTGAGCAACACTGGGCTGTGTACACTTTTCGTGTCCCCAAGGCATGGACAGAAACCAGAGCTGCCACTCTTGTTATCACTTTGACCCCTTCCACGGAAACATCCCCCAAACTGCCCCTTTTTGCACTGAGTTCCAAAGAGAAGCTCTGTTCTTGATGCAAAAAATATACTTTACCTTACACTCAGCTTCCCAATTTCTCTTCTCCAGGTCTCCTCCTGAAGGGGAACATCATGCCTATGGTCCCTTGTCCATGTGTCTACAAAGGGAAGGTGATGGCTCCATGACACATATTTCAATTAAATTTATCTAAATGGGAGCTTTTTTTCTCATTTTTACACTAGAAAAGCACTTCAGAAATGTGCAGGCAAATAAGAAATCAAGCTGCTCATGTCTGTTTACAAAATCTCAAGCGCTGTCACTGTAATGTAAAAGCTTTATGTTTTTATGTACTTTAGTCTGAAACATTCCCTGTCACAGTTGCAGTTTGCAATTACAGTGAAGTGAGGCAGAAAATAGCAGTTCAAGAACGTATTAGAGTAATGAAGTTTGAACTATTATTTGAAAGGTTGTTGTTATTTTAATAAATATTTAATCTTCCTAGCTGCATGGATCCCTAATTGATCTTTAACTGTTATTGTTCCTGGACGTTTCTCATCAACTTCTAATTGCTGTTTTAAGGCAACAGGGAATCAAGAGGATAATGTGCAGTGGCTGTGCAAGATTGTTCCACTACACTATTCAAACATGCTTAATAAAGTATTTTTAACAGCTCTTCTCCAGAAAGGGGGAAATGAAGTTCATATCAGTTACTGTAATGTCTTTCTCACAGTTCCATGGTTGTATCACAATAAACCATCACTAATAATTGAGAGTTCACACCCAGGTTAGATGAATGTAGACTGATAAAAGCTTTTCATGTTAATTGAGTGAAGACACTTCGTAGTGATGAAATAAAGCTTTCTGGGTGGTTATTGAGAAATCTCTTCCAGGATTAACGGAGACTCATGGGATGTATAGAACAAACCCTTTCTGGTCTGCCTATATTATTTTAAAAATAATAAGTTTATGTCCTGAGTCTGACTAGGTGGAATTAATTGCCTTTGCAATACAGTGTCAAATACATATATATGCAATGGATTTAGGAAGTGATGTTGGATTTGTTTTCAGTAGTGATGCAGAAAACTCCATGGTCTTCAAGGTCCCTTCCAACCCAAATGATTCAATTACTCTATTTAGTTATCTTTGACCTTGTGTCACACTTGCAAACCCCTCACCCAATTAGCACTGGAGAATTGATCTATTATTACATTTTCTTCTCCTGGATTTTATATACTATGATTTCCCTCATTATTTTTAGCAGTTTTTCCTAAGAAACAATGAAGAGCCCTGCCATGTGGATTTCTGCCCAAGGGTTCTGCTGGAGGAAAACACTCCCCCCCACCTGGGCACTGAAATATGTTGGAGGATCTCAACCGTAATTAATACTTTGCTAATCTATCCCCGGCTTCACGCTTTGATAGGCAGATGCCTGCCTAGCAAATAAGAGCTGATTGGAGTGCTCTGAGAAACATATGCTGGTTCTGATTTTCCTGCTGATGCCACTCAGCTTTCAAATGCATTCCCTGCGAAGAGCCCACGGAATTAAATATCGTTTTCTGAACACAGGTCAGGCAATTGCCCATCATGTTTCTGGGTCAGGAGCAGGTAGTTTCCATCAATTTGCATATATCTATTTGGAGAAGGATGAGATCTGCTGTTTAATTTGTTTTTAACTGCTTATCAGTGTCTGAGAAGAACTGTCCATTTGCATGTGCTCCTTTGTGAGATTGTTCAATATCTGTGAGGGTTGCAGCAGATGCAAATCACCCCTGGGTGATTAGAACAGCCCATTTCCACAGTCAGACAGGACTGGGTGTGGAGTCTGAGACAGTATTTCTGCTCCAAATTAATGCAGGTCGTTTGCAATGAGAAGAGTTACAACTTTGGGATAGAGAAGTGTCTCTGAGATGGCACGATCAAGGGTGTGGGATGAGATCCCAAAACCTGCACTGTGCCCTGGGCTGGCCCCACAGTGTGGGCAGCAGGACAGGGGGGGATTCTGTCCCTATGCCCCTCAGGTGAGGCCCCACCTGCAGAGCTGCCACAGCCCTGGGGGCAGCACAGGAGGGACATGGACCTGGTGGAGAGAGTCCAGAGGAGGCCCCAGGATGGGCAGAGGATGGAGTAGCTCTGCTGGGAGGAAAGGCTGGGAGAGCTGGGATTGTTCAGCCTGGAGAGGAGAAGGTTGTGTTGAGACCTCACAGCCCCCTCCAGTGCCAGAAGGGGCTACAGGGAAGTCAGAGGGAGACTCCACATCAGGAATTGTAGGGATAGCATGGGAGGGAGTGGCTTTAAACTGGAAGAGTAAGGTTAGATGGGATATTGGGAAGGAATCCTTCCCTGTGAAGGTGGGCAGGCCCTGGCACAGGTAGCTCAGAGAGGCTGTGGCTGCTCCATCCCTGGAAGTGTCCAAGGCCAGGTTGGACAGGGCTTGGAGTAACCTGGGCTGGTGGAAGGTGTCCCTGCCCATGGCAGGGGGTGGAATGAAATGAGATTTAGGTTCCCTTCCAACCCATTCTGGGATTCTGTGATTATGAGAAATTGTTTGCACTTGTAGACAAAGTTTTGTTTTCAAGGCCAGGCTGAGGAGTCAGATAGTTCTTTCCACAGAGGGAATTTTTTTCATCTTGCTTGCAATTCACAATTAATTTAAAAAATCCTTTTACTAAACGTAGACACATTTAATAATAGGATTTCTTAAATCAATTGCAATTTTTAAACTGTGTCCCTGAGAGTTCATTATACTGTTTTAATACCCAGAGACAGATAGAAAATCATATCTGTGGTCCCAAAACAGGTGACCTCCAACTGTTTTAAGGCTCTGGAGATCTGCACTCACACCCATTCATCCACTGGATTCCAGTTAAACCCAGTCAGCTTTGGAATTGCTTCTTCAATCTGGCCAATATCAATCACTCCACTTATTCCATCATTATGGTTGCTATGAGGGGGGAGCAGGACAATGATGGAACCACACTGGATAACTGGCTAATTAAAGCCACCACACTTTTGATGTTTTCCTTAATTACTCCCAAGGGAAACAGGCAGGATGTTGAATTTCCATGCTGATTAGAAATACAATTTGGATTTTATTTGGGAGAACAAGATAGTGGCAGCTGGAGAGTCATCAGAGGATAGAAGCAATGAGCCCATCACATGACCACTTTTAATAAACAATTTGTAAAGGCACATTCATTCCCCCCCATTCAGCAAGTTTATAAAGGACATTGTCCTAAGAAGGTATAATTTAAATCTCTCCTAAGTTATTTGGCTGGGCAGAACAGGAGGTTTGTGGAAGGAGCTGACTGAGATGGGCATTGCAGGAAGTAGGACAGGATGGAATCCAGAGGGACCTGGACAGGCTCGGAAAGGGGCTCCTGGGTATCTCATGAGGTTTAAATGAGACCAAGTGGTGGTGCTGCACTAGCAAGGACAAACCCTGGGATCAATCCAGGCTGGGGATGAGCAGATAGAGCAGCCCTGGGAGAAGGGCTTGGGGTGCTGGTGGGGCAGAGGCTGGACATGGCCCAACACAGAACCCCCCAAGTCCTGGGCTGGTCCCCCAGCATGGGAAGCAGGACGGGGTGGGGATTCTGCCCCTCTGCCCCTCAGGTAAGACCCCACCTGCTGAGCTGCCACAGCCCTGGGATCAGCACAGGAGGGATATGGAGCTGGTGGAGAGAGTCCAGAGGATGCCCCAAGATGGTCAGAGGATGGAGCAGCTCTGCTGGGAGGAAAGGCTGGGAGAGCTGGGATTGTTCAGCCTGGAGAAGAGAAGCTTTGGAGTGACCCAGTTGTGGCCTTCAGTGCCTGAAGGGGATACAGGAAAGGTGGAGAGAGACTGTTAGCAACGGATGGAGGGACAGGACAAGGGGAATGGCTTCAAACTGCCAGAGGGCAGGGTTAGATGGGATATTGGGAAGGAATTGTTGGCTGTGAGGGTGGGCAGGCCCTGGCACAGGGTGCCCAGAGAAGCTGTGATAGGCCAGGCTGGACAGGGCTTGGAGCAACCTGGGCTGGTGGGAGGTGTTCCTGCCCATGGCAGGGGGTGGCACTGGATGGGCTTTAAGGTCCTTCCAACCAAAACCATTCTGGGATTCTGTGATTCTATGATTCTATGATATCTGCAGCTGATGACTTTTAATCTTTTCCCAAAAAAAGCATAAAGACGCTTTAGGTGTCAAGGGAGTGCAAATTCTTTGTTAATTTTTATCTCAAGGACATCCCAAACTGCAAAGAAATATTGTCATTTCAGGAAAATTTTGGTTTCTTGAAGATTGTTCTGTTTCTGTTGGAGCACATCCCTGTGTTTTTGCTGCTATGCTGTGAGTCACCAGTTGATCAAGGATGTGAAAACAGGGCTTTGTAGCACTGTGGTATAACAGATACCTGGCAGGAGGAAGAAGGGAATTATTTTGATTTTCCTGGTTGGATCAACACCAGAGCCGAGTGTGTATGTGCATGTAACGAGGAGGCATCGAGGAGAGTGATTTAAAGTGCCAGCTGAGAGCAGTAAAGTGCTCTGAGCATCAGAGCAAGTGGGAGAGGAATCATGAGCTGCATCTGCTTTGGATCATTTAGAAAGTTGTAACCTAGCAGAAAATGGACTTGCTGCTAAAATCAGTGCACTAATTAGATCTGAGCTTTATTCGGGAATTTCTCCCCTTCTTTATGAGAATCAGCTTAGAAAAGGCAAGTGAACAGGAGAGTTTAGCTCATTCTTCCTACCGTGTAGAGGAATTATCATTCTGAGACTAAGCCTGCATTGAAACTGGTGCAAATAAACCAGCAGGACTTTGAATTTAATCTTTTCGTCTGTACATGTGCACATGCCCGTGTGTAGATGTGTTCTCTTAATGAAATTTTATTGAAGAAGTTAAAAAATCCTGGGGAAAAAAACCCTTTACACATCAAACTGTCAGATTCCCATTTTTAAAAGTAGTATATTTATTTCAGTTGTTATTTGTATAAATGAGTACCCATACTGCCTTTATGAGCCAAATAGAGCCAATTTAGGCTGCTGAAGGAGCTGCAGAAAATCATGGAGAGGATTTATTGCCACATATATAAGTCATCTAATTTTGTTGTTTCTGCAGCTTAATATTGGACTGTAAAACTTACCTGAGTTCAGTGTAATGATTTTTACGGCTTTTTCTGTAACTAAACCAGAGGATGTGGAAACAGGTCCCTACTGGGAAGAGACAAGGGCACTCTGTTGGATCCCTCTGACCCCACACTCTCCCAGGAATGATCTTCAGGGCTTTGACAGAGACCTCTGTGTGGACACCTCCCCACATCTGGATACCTCCCCACATCTGGACACCTCCCCACATCTGGACACAGCCAGTGCCTATTTAGACACCAGGAACAACGTCTTATTGACCAGGAGAAAAGAATATCAGGACATTTACCCTGGGACAGAGGGCAGGAGGGCACCAAAGCAAGTACCAGGTCATGTACCAGCAATGAAGAAGCATCAAACCCCAAGCCACATCATGTGATTTCCTCCTTAATTAGCAAAGAGCACCCTGAACATCTTCCACTTCCTTGCACATATGGAATGTAAGTCAGCAATTCTTTCTTCCACTCACATCAAGCACCACAGAGATGGTGGAGGGGTATTTTGAATTTGTACCAGTTCAGTTATAGCTTTAGAAATTGATTTTAAGGAATCTTGCTGTTTCTAATCAGCTTTTAATGAAAGGATGGGAGACTTTAGTTACTGAACTATCCGCTGCTTTTTTCCCCCATTGCAGACAAACGATCTTCAACTTTCTGTGTGTAGAATATCCAATATTAAAGGAAAGGCCTCTGGAGTGCAAAGGATGTTAATGATTTTTTAATTATTATCATTATATTTCAGAACAAGTGGATTGGAAATGTTTTGATTTAATTTTGAGCTAATTAAAAAAAAAAAATCTTATTTTCTTCGATGCGAAATTCCAAATCACTGCCTTAATTGAGTGCACATTTGCTCAGACTTCCTACCACGAGCAACTAAAATTAGAATTCAGACACAATGGTGCTGGATTTGCAATTTAATGGAAGACCTTTAGGAATCCTGACAGTTTGCTCCAGGGGATCAAATACCAGTTGCCACTTTAAGAGATAAATTTTTCTCCCATTATCATCACAACGTTTATGTAGCTATGACTAAGAGTGACAGCACAGCTCTTTGCTGAAATAAATGGTGTGGTCAACAACCTCTCCCTGGCAGATAAAAGCCTCATGTCAAGTGATTTCAATGGCCAAGCTGGAGGTGACATGGCAACCTGCAATAAATAAAGGGCCTCCGTGGAACAGGTCAGGCTCCAAGGAACTTTCTGCTCCTCCAAAAGTTCCTTGAGCAGAATTAATGAATCCAAGAGATGCTGCCTTGGAGATGTTCTTATAGACTGCTTTAAATGCCTGATGCCTGTTGATTATTATATCAGATAGAGACATATATATATGTAAATATGAAATAATGGAGCCACCTTTACAGCAATTTCCCATCACGTCTTACATTCCCATTGTTTTTGAACCATATTGTGTGATAATTGTCCTATGGTGCTTTACAGTGACTAACCCACAAAAAAAAACAAACAACCCAACAACAGATGGAGAAAGGAGGAAAAAAGCACTGGCAAAGTACAAACTACCACGTCAATACCAATGGCAGGAGGCAGAAAGAAATCAGGAGATCATTAATGAAGTTGCAAGACAAAAAGTGTAAAAGAAGCTGCATTAGTCATTGAGGTCACTGCTAATAAAAGTAGTCAGGGCTTAAAACTGAGTAGATCATGAGGCAAGGGGAGAGTTCTGAAGGCAAAACATCATTAAACAGTACTTAGCAATGAGTGCTGTGACTCTGCTTCTGCAGGACAACCATCATCCTGCAGTTCACTCTTACAAGGGAGAGGAAACACTACCAGGTGTGGGAATGTTCAGGGTCATTGCCAAAGCCCAGACTTAGAGAGGATTTAAAACAAACACAGACCATCAGGAGTGGGACATTTCCTCCTCAGGAATTAGGGAGATGAGTGAGCTTGGAATATTAGAAACACAGAATAGAATCACAGAATCATTAAAGTTGGAAAAATCTCCAAGATCATGGAGCCCACCCTGTGCCTGATGCCCACCTTGTCCTCCAGCCCAGAGCACTGAATGCCATGGCCAGTCCTGCCTTGGGCACCTCCAGGGCTGGGCATTCCAAACCTCCCTGGGCAGCCCCTTCCAGTGCCTGCCCACCATTTCTAGGAGGGAATTCCTCCTGCTATCCCCCCTGCTCCTGCCCTGGCTCAGCCTGAGGCCATTCCCTCTCCTCCTGTCCCTGTGCCCTGGAGCAGAGTCCGACCCCCCCAGCTCCCCCCTCCTGGCAGGGATTACAGAGTCAGAAGGTGCCCCCTGAGCCTCCTTTTCTCCAGGCTGAGCCCCCCCAGCTCCCTCAGCCCCTCCTGCTGCTCCAACCCCTTCCCAGCTCCATTCCCTGCCCTGCACGCACTCCAGCCCCTCAGTGTCTCTTCCAGGAGGGCCCAGAACTGGCACAACCCTCGAGGGGCCCCAGCAGTGCCAGCACAGAGACAGGTNCCTCCAGGGCTGGGCATTCCAAACCTCCCTGGGCAGCCCCTTCCAGTGCCTGCCCACCATTTCTAGGAGGGAATTCCTCTTGATGTGCCACCTGCCTCTGTCCTGGCCCAGCCTGAGGCTGTGCCCTCTCCTCCTGTCCCTGTGCCCTGGAGCAGAGTCCGACCCCCCCAGCTCCCCCCTCCTGGCAGGGATTACAGAGTCAGAAGGTGCCCCCTGAGCCTCCTGTTCTTCAGGCTGAGCCCCCCCAGCTCCCTCAGCCCCTCCTGCTGCTCCAGCCCCTTCCCAGCTCCATTCCCTGCCCTGCACACACTCCAGCCCCTCAGTGTCTCTTCCAGGAGGGCCCAGAACTGGCACAACCCTCGAGGGGCCCCAGCAGTGCCAGCACAGAGACAGGTAGTGCCCTGGGGCTGTGACACCCCATGGCTGGCACAGCCCTGGGGCCATTTGGCACAGCTGGGCACAGCTGGGCATCTCTGGGCTCATGCCCAGCCAGTGCCAGCAGCATCTCCACTCCTTTCCCACCAGGCACTTTCCACCCCTTGCCCCAGCCTGGGGAGTTCCATGGTGTTGGTGTGACCCAAGGGCAGGACCTGGCACTGGCCTTGCTGTCCCTCACACTGTTGGCCCCTCTGCATAAAGGTGCCACATTTGTCCAGCATTAAAACCAGACAAAAGAAAAAAACCTTGTAATCTGCCTTCCATCACTTCAGGCCAAGAAAGCCCCAAAAGTTCTGACTTCAGCAAGGATGAAGCAATGTCAGCACCAAAAGTAAGTTATTTCAAGATCAAGCCATCATTTCTCTTTTAATGGCCTCGAAAGCAGACTCCCTTTTCCCTTTTTCCTGGACAACTTCATGTGCTTTATTAAATGTTGCAAATTGGAGCTTGCCTTGTTTTAAGGTGCTTCTTCCCTCTCTGCCTCACTCACACAGGGTCAATTTTCTGCCCATATTCCAATTCCCACACTCCCATAAGGAACAAAGGAGGGTTTGTCAGAAGCCTGCAAAAGGAGACAAACGATCTGTGCTCCAGTCTAATAACCTTGCTGAAGAAGACAAATGTGTGAATTGCAGAAGTTTCACCTGCAAAAATCCCTACTGATGTACTAATTAAGAACAGATCTCTTCTACTGCTGCAAAGAAAGAAAAGAAGAGGAAAAAAGGTCTCCAGAGAAAGACTGGGGAAAAAACAAATTAATGGCTGAGAAGTGGCTGGAAGTTGTGCCAAAATCCTGTGCTGAGGTAGGAATACACACAGCCACAGTGCATTTTAAACCAGACCCTGGAAGATGTGTGCCCAGGTGGCCAAGAAGGCCAATGGGATACTGGCCTGGATCAAAACTAGCAGGCCCAGGGCAGTGACCCTTCCACTGGTCTCTGCCTTGGGGAGGCCAAACCTTGAGTGTTGTGTTGAGTTCTGGGCCCCTCAGTTGAGGCAAGAGATTGAGGGGCTGGAGCAGGGCCAGAGAAGAGCAACGAGGCGGGAGAAGGGAGTGGAGCACAAGTGCTGTGGGGAGAGGCTGAGGGAGCTGGGGGTGTTTGTGCTGGAGAAGAGGAGGCTGAGAGGTGACCTCAGCACTGTCTAGAACTGCCTGAAGGGAAGTTGTGGCCAGGCGGGGGTTGGTCTCTTCTCCCAGGCACTCAGCAATAGGACAAGGGGGCACGGGGGGCTCAAGCTCTGCCAGGGCAAATTGAAGTTAGAGATGAGAAAAAACTTCTTTGCAGAGAGAGTGCTCAGGCATTGGAATGGGCTGCCCAGAGAGGGGGTGGATTCCCCATCCCTGGAGGTTTTTAACCTGAGCTTGGCCGTGGCACTGCGTGCCATGATGTGGTAAAGGGACTGGAGTTGGCCCAAGGGTTGGACTTGATGATCTCGGAGGTCTTTTCCAACCCAATCCATTCTATGATTCTGTGATTCTATGTACTGATGTTTGGAGGACCTGCAAACTGCACATAGTTTTCCATATGTAATTTCTCTGTCTCTGCCCTATTTTCCTTTCTTACAGCTCTGATTTGGTAAAGAAGACTCTGTATATTTTTTCCTTTTGTTTTTTTTCTTGACTGCCTCACTGAAATCTGATTCAAAGGGGTTTCTTTTCCAGGTGGAGAATGTTATTCATACCTCCTGCATTTTCAGCTGCTAAGATTAAACCACAGCAGTTTTATCCTGTGTTCCTCGCCCCAGATCATCCAACCATCCAAACANCCCTTCAGGCACTTCCAGACAGTGCTGAGGTCACCTCTCAGCCTCCTCTTCTCCAGCACAAACACCCCCAGCTCCCTCAGCCTCTCCCCACACCACTTGTGCTCCACTCCCTTCTCCAGCCTCGTTGCTCTTCTCTGGCCCCGCTCCAGCCCCTCAATCTCTTGCCTCAACTGAAGGGCCCAGAACTGATTGCTCTTATCAGATTTCTCTACTCTTTATACATTATACATGCACATATATATGTGGCTGATGAGAAACAACCCAGTACAAAATATGAAATGATAATCGATGCAACTGGTAAACCAGTTGCTTTTCAAGACCCATTTTCACATTATCATCAGTTTTGGTTTTAAAAAACAAATATTTAAAAGCAAACTATTGTGTGCCAATAGTTTCCATGGTATTTCACCCAGTAGCTGCGTTTTATTCTATCTCAGATAGTTCTGAAACACTTCAAAGTAACTCATTAATACCCCTAATGCTTTGGAAATTACTTCTTTATCAGCAGCAAACTCTTCAGGAAAATGCTAGATGTGACATGTGAGTATCACAGTCTTGTTAAATGAGACTCATTAATTTTTATCTTGAGCAACACTTCTTTCTGATTTTCAAAGACTTAGTGGTATTTAATTTTATTTTGGTTCTTACTTCTAATTATTTCATCCTGCCTTTTCCTTGTCAGTAAAATATGTGGGATATCAACACATTTCAAAGGTTTGTGGAGAGAGTAAATCATTTCAAGATTATGAGAACTTTGAATCCTCCAGCAATGCAGACCTTGCCATGACCTACCAGAAGTAGATCACATAAACAAGTGTTTTCCCTTAATAATTACGTGTTAATTTTAATAACTAAGCTGTTGTTTGTATCTTCTTACAGAGAGAAAAGCAATGGACAAAAAATTCTGTTTACAAGTGCAAATAGTTTATCATAATTACATAATCCTGGAAGAGTTTGAGTTGGAAGGGACCTTAAAGCCCATCGTGTCTCACCCTTTGCCATGGGCAGGGACACCTCCCACCAGCCCAGGTTGCTCCAAGCCCTGTCCAGCCTGGCCTTGGACACTCCCAGGGATGGGGCAGCCACAGCTTCTCTGGACACCCAGTGCCAGGATCTGTCCACCCTTCCAGGGAAGGATTTCTTCTGTGTCTCTGACCTAAATTTTTCCCATGTCAGTGTGAATCCATTTCCTCTTGTCCTGCCTCTCCAGTTCCTGATGAACAGCCCCTCTCCAGCTTCCCTGGGGCCCCTTCAGACCTTGGAAGGTGCTCTGAGGTCTCCACACAACCTTCTCCTCTCCAGGCTGAACGGCCCTTTTCATTCCTGTTATGAGATGGTCAGAGGCCTCAGTCAGGATGCATTAGTGGGGTACAAAGGCACCATTCTACAGCTCCTGTGCAGTCACAGTTTTCTCAGGAGAATAAGCAAAGCTGCCTTTTGTTGGAGCAGCACAGGTAGTTCTGTGTCTGGAGTGGGGAAAGGTGGAGGAGCCTGTGAGGGAGTTGTTACCACTCCTTGCACACCACCTCGGTATGAGCAGCAACAGCAGGAAAGGCTGAGTGTGCAGGAAGGAGAAACACATTGGTTGTGTTGGGACAGTTAATTCCCAGTGGTCCCTGCAATGTGCTTTTCCCTCTCCGCTGGCAGCCTGCCCAAGATTTGGGCAGTTATTTGCTGGAGCCTGGAGCTGACACACCTGATCTTAGAGGGACTCAACCTCAGTCAAGACAAGTACAAGGAGTGATAATGCAGAAGGGCATCAAAAGCATCAAATCAGCTTGTGCTGGAGGCAATAAATGCCTGGCACTGTTTGGAGTGAAGCCAACAGTGCCACAGAACCTCAGGATGTGTTAGAAGGGATATGTTTGTGTGAGGGATAAATTGCACGTGGAAGTGAACAAGCAGCAGAGTTCTCCTTTAACCATGGGAGGGACCAGCACTGATGGACAGTTTTTGTCCAGACTTGCAGTATAAAGAGATTTCTTTTGGGGCTGTGACAGTGCGAATTTTATTTTGTTTCTAACCAAGCTGAAATGCTGTAGGGCACAGCCACAAGTTCAGGGTGGAATGTGGACAGGACTCAACCTCTTCTCACTGTTTCAGATCCACCTGACCACTTGACTGCAGTTCAGAGAGAGACTAAATGAAAGAAATGTGAGTTTTACCAGGGAAATAGTCCAGATTTAAGGTAGAATAGTTAAAGTGAACTACATGTTCACTTGGACACTTGTATGCAGGAAAGATACTACTTTAAAGATATCGGGGGGGGAAAAAAAGAATTTTCAGTTATTGTTATTCTACTTAACTAAGTTTTCCATGTGATACCCCCATGTAACAGTCACAAAACCAGATGAAACTTCTTCATCTCTTCCCACTTGCTTTGTTGCTTCTTGGATGCACCCGAGGACCTGGTGTAGGTCATCTGTTTGCACACAAAGAGGATCTGGCTGCATAGAGAAGTTGTTTACAGCGACAAGAAAGAGCCTGTATGACACATGTGCTCCAGGGCACTCTTGGAGAGAGTGGATGGTGGGACACACAGGCAGCATCCCTGCCCTTGGAGGAGCCAAGCAGCCTGTGCCTGAGGGCTCCTGGGAGCAACAGCCCATTTCCTCCCTGCCCCAGTGCTCCCTATAAATACATTTATAACCCTGCCTTCCTGTAATCTCAAGGGTTCCTCAGCTTCACACAAAGCCGTGATGGGAACTGTAAACTTTGATGCTTTGCCCTCTCTGGAAATGGTGTTGAAACTTTTATAAGAGAGATTTTTCACCTTTTGCTTGTTTTTCCCGAAATCTTACTCACAAAGCAGTTCCATAAAGAATTGTAAATGGTGTGAGGTGAACCCAGCCAGGTTTATTGTCTGCACCTGCTACAGCTTCTTGTCTTGACACTTCACGACAAGAGCTCAGTTGTTGCAGTCTGAGTGCTGCGTTCACTGCAATAACACTGATAAATACTTTTTGTGCTTATCCTAATTACTTCTATGTTGAGCACAGTAGAATAGTGCTTGAGGAACTCATTTCTCTAGGCAAAGGTGTCACACTTCCTTTATAAATGTTCCAAAGAAAGGAGAAAGGGAACAGACAGAACAGAAGTTGTTTAGAGGTGTCGATGTTATTCGTATGTTGGCAGATCTGTTTCTGCTTTTAGGAACTGGAGCAATTATTATTGTCATGCAAACTTCTCTGCTTGGCTTTGTAAAACTACTGCTGAAAAGTTAAAATGTCTCCTGAACAGTGAAAAAGCGTCTGTAAAATGTGCTTCCCACTGAGTAAGAGGAGTTGAGATGCACAGTTAATAGACAGCCCGTGAAAGCTTCTGTGACCTTACTGAGGGAGACACCAATTACCAGGAGAAATGTTCATAATTGTCCATTTTCCAGGAGTCCTCAAGCACTATCTAACTAGTGCTTTCTGCATACACAGTAGATGCACTTGTGTAATTGTCTCTGGCCAGGAACACTGTCAGAGGGCCATTTCACCTTCAGAGCTCGCACGTTGGATGAGTGCAATCCTCCAGGGAAGGCATCATTAATGTTTATAAAGCCCATGCAAATCCTCACTTGACAGCCAAGGCCATTGACAAGGCCTTGCAATGGAAAAGGAAACTGCTTCCTCCATGTCTAATTAAATCCTGGAAGCTTGCTTCCCTTCTCCTGCCTTCTGCTCCCTGAAGACCCCCGTGGAGAGTGAAGTTGTGGGGGTTGTTGAGGTTTTCTTTGCAGTTCCAGAGGGTCTGTCATTCCAGGAGGGAGCCACACAGGCGGGTGACTCCAGGGTCCACGACCAAGTGTCATGCACAGCCCACAGGACGAGATGTGCTCACACACACAGTTGATGAATGTACCTGTCACTGGCATAAATAGCTGAGCCAAGACCTAATGGGAAAACAGGAGGAAATACATGCTCTTTATTCCAAACCTAAACCAGAATTATTTGCTCCTTAAATCCAACAATTTAGCCAAGCAGTAAACCAAAGAGAAAAACAGTATGTACAGCCTTATTAAATTCTACTTTAACCTACCTGATTCTGAACTGAGTGGGAAAATGGTGCCCAATGTGGTTTATCTTAAACATAGATGGGAAACATTTCCTTCTCCTTGCCAAGGCAGTGAGGGCAACAATCCCTCCAAGATGGGGCAAAGGAAGGAAGAGGCCTTGTGTGGGATAGCAGAGCTGGTGCCATGGCTTGTCCCTTTCTGCCTTGGCTCGGTGGAGACTGGAACATGAACCATCATTAGAAATGGGTCAGAGCATGTGTTAACCGTATAAATCAGGAGAGAGCAGTTCTTTGGGGTTTTTATCTTTTTCTTTCTCCCCCCACGTGCCTCTTGTCTCTGGTAAATCACTTCATCTGGCACAGAGATTCAGGGGCTCTGTGACAGGCTCCATTTGGGTTTTCTCCCCTGCCAGGGCGTGTAACAAGAGAATGAAATGTTCCTTTTCTTCCCTGCTGAAATCCTTCTCTCCTGCCTGTTATGAATTAGATTCACAGGCTGAGTATCTCCCTCTGTGATCTGCTTTCATTACTAATAACCAGCTCTTTCTGCCTTGAGATGGAGAGAGCTCCTGACTCTGTGCAGACATTTCAAACAGAGGAGCACACAAGGACTTCTAATTAGTGCCTAAATATTCTGCCTTGCCCTGGCTACACATGAATAAACACACAGAGGCTGCAGAGGCTGCTCAGAGCCAGCCAAAGACACCAATTGGTCTGTTGGGTGTTTCTTTGCTGCCACAACACAGGTGGGGCTGCAGTTTGGGGCTTTTCTTTGTTTTTAGCACATCATGTTTCCTAAGACTCTGAGTTGCTCCAAATTGTGCTCCAGTCTGGGTTATCGTGGTTATCAACTTGTGGTTGGGGTTTTTTAACATCACTCTCTGACCTTACCTTTGCTTTCTGTGTCAATGATGTCGATATTCTTTTTCTCCAGTTCCCTGTGCTTCTGTTTGAGCTTCATTTGGAGGCACCTGAGGGGGTTGTTGGGTTGTCCTGTGCAGTGCCAGGAGGTGGTCTCGATGATTCTTGTGCATCCTTTCCAACTGAGGAAATTCTATGACTGTATTTTTCCAGAATGCTTTTTAACTCCTTACCTCTGCTTGGGAAGTTTAAATCCTCTTCCTCCTTTACCCATGTGCCCCCAATTATTTTTTTTAAGTAGCAAAAGCTGGGGAAAGATGCTGTATTTCACATGGATGAAGAATCAGATGCTTATCTATATGTAAAAACGATATGCTTGTGTTTGCTTTTATGCATTGTCTGTGTTTGCTTTTATGCATTGCTGATCATTTCAGAGCAAAGGTTGCTCAGCAAGGCAAATAAAAGCTTTGTTGCCTGCGGTTTGTGAGCCATTAGTTTGTGTATCTTCATCACAAGCACTTCCTTCTACACGTCCCTTCACTAAATTAAATAGGTCACATTTGTGTTGTGATTCATAACCTGGAGAACTGCTGGATTTCAAAGGGACAGCACAGGGTATAAATCAAAGACTGACTTTGACCCAAGCGTCCCCCTGAAAAGACAGACTTCCCCAGCTCCTATTCTTTATTTCTGATGCATCCTTTTCAAGATGGGGTGATGACTAAACGTGTGGTTCAAGGTGAGCTCCCACACTGATTTACAGAATGGCCTTGGAGCACTTTCAATAGTGTTCTCTATTCTCTACTTAGCGCGTTGGAACATCTTGTTTGGGTTTTAATCATTACTGAACACCGGGCAGGGATTTTCAGAGGGCTGTTCACAATGACAGCTGGGACGTTTTTCCCCCAGTACTTACAGTTAATTTAGATCCCATCAATGTATCAATTGTGCCTTCCACTGTGCCTTCCCTTGCAGCTGTCACAGTGACTTTCATCCCCTATTGTGCTGCTGAGATGCTGTGCTTTGTTAAGATCTCTTCTTCTTTTTAGATTAACCTATTCTCAACAGTTTGGAGAAAATAGTTTCATGGAAAATTGGGCAGTTCACAACTCTCATCTTTCCAGAACAGGTACAAATGTAAAAAAAAAAAAAAAAAAAAAAAGAAAAAAAAAAAAAAACCCAAAGCCCGCAATCTGCAACTCAAAAAATGTCACAAA